>QRDG01000470.1:549836-880490 GCA_012064385.1 Puccinellia tenuiflora
ACTACAAGACGAGGTTTTCTCTGTGGCAAGTGAAGATGCGTGCGATCCTCTCGCAGGCTTCGGATCTTGATGAGGCGCTGGATGCGTTCGGAAAGAAGGACGCGAAGGAGTGGACTCCTGAAGAAAAGCGCAAGGATCGTAAGGCTTTGTCATTAATTCAACTTCATCTATCTAATGATATTTTGCAAGAGGTGCTGCAGGAGAAATCTGCGGCAGCGTTATGGCTTAAGCTGGAGTCGATCTGCATGTCCAAGGATCTAACCAGCAAGATGCATGTGAAGATGAAGTTGTTCTCGCACAAGATGCAGGAAGGTGGTTCTGTGATGAACCACTTGTCGATCTTCAAGGAGATCGTGGCCGACCTAGTGTCGATGGAGGTAAAATATGATGATGAAGATTTAGCTCTTCTGTTGTTATGTTCGCTGCCTAGTTCTTTTACAAATCTGCGAGATACCATATTGTTAAGCCGCGATGATCTAACCCTCGCGGAAGTATGTGAGGCCCTGCAGACCAGGGAAAAGATGAAAGGTATGGTGCAGACTGACGCATCACCCTCCAAGGGCGACGCTCACCCTCCAAGGGCGACGCATTGCAGGTTCGAGGCAGACCTGAGCAGCGAGATAACAACTACAACAACAACAACAACAGAGATAAGAGCAGAGGCCGTTCAAAGTCCAAAGGACGAGACAAGTTCTGCAGGTATTGTAAGAAAACCAATCACACCATTGATGATTGCTGGAAGGTGCAGAACAAGGAGAAAAGGAACGGTACTTACCAACCGAAGAATAAATCTGACGGTAATGATAATGGTAAGGTTGCTGTTGTTGCTGGTGATAATAGTTCTGATGGTGAATGCTTAGCTGTTTTTGCTGCATGTGTTACCCGTGATGATGAGTGGATTCTTGATACTGCTTGTTCGTTTCATATTTGTTGTAACAAAGATTGGTTCAGTTCTTATGAGATTGTGCAGACTGGAGATTTCGTGCGTGTGGGGAACGACAACAAATGTCATATTGTTGGCGTTGGATCTGTTCAGATCAAGACCCATGATGGGATGACACGCACGCTGACGGGAGTGAAACACATACCATCTATGGCGAGAAACTTGATCTCGCTGAGTACCCTTGATTGTGACGGGTACAAGTATGCCGGAGGGAATAAACGCCTGAAGATACCGAAAGGTTCTCTTATTGTTATGGTTGGTGATATGAATTCTGCCAAGTTATATATTCTTAGAGGTAGCACTTTGTCTGGTACTGCTGCTGTTATTACTAATGATGATCCAAGTACAACTAACCTTTGGCACAAGCGACTTGGACATATGAGTGAACTTGGTATGGCAGAATTGACCAAGAGAGAACTGCTGAAGGACTGCAATATGAGTAAGTTGCCGTTCTGTGAACACTGCGTGTTTGGTAAGCATAAGAGAGTTAAGTTCAATGCTTCCGTTCATGCCACTAAAGGTACATTAGATTATGTACATGCTGATTTGTGGGGACCTTCACGTAAGCCCTCTTATGGTGGTGCTCGTTATATGCTTACTATTATTGATGATTACTCTAGAAGAGTTTGGCCTTATTTTATGAAAAATAAAGATGATACTTTTGCTGCTTTTAAAGAGTGGAAAGTTATGATTGAAAGGCAAACTGAGAGGAAGGTGAAGTTGCTTCGTACTGACAATGGTGGAGAATTTTGTTCGTATGAATTTGATGATTATTGCAGACAGGAAGGCATTGTCAGGCATCACACCATCCCGTACACACCTCAGCAGAATGGTGTAGCGGAGCGGATGAACAGGACTATCATCTCCAAAGCTCGCTGCATGTTGTCCAATGCCCGCATGAACAGGCGTTTTTGGGCTGAGGCTGCCAACACCGCCTGCTACTTGATCAACAGGTCACCGTCCATTCCCCTTGACAAGAAAACTCCTATTGAGGTATGGTCTGGTGAGCCGGCTGATTATTCACAATTGAAAGTTTTTGGTTGCACTGCCTATGCTCATATTGATAATGGAAAGTTAGAGCCTAGGCCTGTTAAGTGCTTATTTCTTGGTTATGGTTCCGGAGTGAAAGGATATAAGTTGTGGAATCCGGAAACTAAAAAGACTTTCTTCAGCCGGAGTGTTGTGTTTAATGAATCTGTTATGTATCAGGACAGTCTGACTACTGATGTTGTGCCAGATTCTTCTGATAAGGACGAACCACAGGTTCGTTTGCAGGTGGAGCAGATGGAGCACCTAGATGAGGAGGTAACAGAAACTGTTGATGAGGAGATTGTACAAACCTCACCTCTTGTTTTGCATCAACCGTCCATGCTGCTGATCGGCCAAGGAGAAATATTGTTCCCCCTAACCGATTAATTGAAGAATGTGATGTTGTTTATTTTGCTCTAAGTTGTGCTGAACAGGTGGAGCATGAGGCTGAACCAGCTACATACACTGAAGCTATTGCTTCGGTTGATCGTGACAAGTGGATTGGTGCAATGCACGAGGAGATGCAATCACTTGAGAAGAATGGCACATGGGATGTTGTGCGCTTGCCTAAACAAAAGAAGGCCGTCCGCTGCAAGTGGATCTTCAAGAAAAAGGAAGGTTTGTCTCCTAATGAGCCTCCAAGGTTTAAGGCAAGGTTAGTAGCTAAAGGTTTCAGCCAAATTCCCGGTGTGCATTATAATGCATAGCAACATTCTTCAGTATTGTTGCTATGCATGATCTTGAGCTTGAGCAGTTAGATGTAAAGACTGCATTTTTGCATGGAGAACTTGAGGAGGAGATATACATGGACCATCCAGAAGGATTCATAGTGCCTGGTAAGGAGGATTTCATGTGCAAATTAAAGAAGTCTTTTTACGGTTTGAAACAGTCTCCTCGACAGTGGTATAAAAGGTTTGATTCTTTTATGATATCACATGGCTTTAAGAGGTCTGAATATGATAGCTGTGTGTACATTAAATTTGTTGATGAATCGCCTATATACTTACTGCTATATGTTGATGATATGTTAATTGCTGCCAAGAGCATGAAAGAAATCACTACATTGAAGAAATAGTTAAGTAGTGAGTTTGAGATGAAGGATCTTGGTGCTGCTAAGAAAATTCTAGGTATGGAAATTTCAAGAGACAGAAAATCTAGATTGCTATTTCTTAATCAGGAGAATTACATTAAGAAAGTTCTTCATCGTTTTAACATGCATGGTGCAAAGTCTGTTAGTACGCCTATTGCTCCTCACTTTAAGTTGTCTGCATTGCAATGTCCTAGTACTGATGAAGATATTGAGTACATGTCTCGAGTTCCATATTCTAGTGCTGTTGGTTCCTTAATGTATGCCATGGTGTGTTCTCGACCTGATTTGTCTTATGCTATGAGCTTGGGCAGTCGATACATGGCTAATCCTGGTAAAGAACATTGGAAAGCTGTTCAGTGGATTTTCAGGTACCTTCGCGGCACATCCAACGCTTGCTTGAAGTTTGGCAAGACTGGTGAGGGACTCGCAGGCTATGTGGATTCAGATTTTGCTGCCGACTTGGATAAGAGGAGGTCCCTCACAGGTTATGTATTTACTGTTACTGGATGTGCTGTTAGCTGGAAGGCTACCTTGCAGGGTGTTGTTGCACAATCTACTACTGAGGCTGAGTACATGGCTATTGCTGAAGCATGCAAAGAATCTGTTTGGTTGAAAGGTCTATTTGCTGAGCTTTGTGGAGATGATATTTGTATTAACATGTTCTATGACAGTCAAAGTGCCATTTACCTTACTAAGGATCAGATGTTCCATGAGAGAACAAAGCACATTGATGTCAAATACCATTATGTGCATGATGTTGTTGCACAAGGTAAGCTGAAGGTATGCAAGATCAGTACTCATGATAATCCTGCTGATATGATGACAAAGCCAGTTCCTATTGCTAAGTTTGAGCTTTGCTCGAGCTTAGTTGGTATAACTGTTTAGCCCAAGAGGCTAGTTGGCGCCGAAAGTGTTTTCTTTGATGTTTCAGGGTGAAGGATTGTTGATGCTACAAGATCGAAATTGTCTCAAGGGGAGTGTTAAATTTATGGTGATCCAAATCCAATTTTATAAGTGAGAAGGCTAACGACAGAGCGAAGCGAGGCCCGTCGCCGGTAGGCTTGGGCCGAAGCGAAGCGGAGGCGTTAGCCCACCGCGATGCCCCGAGACAGGGGGACTGCCGGGGGTGCGGGGGCGCTGGCCCCGCGGTACGGTACGAGTTGTAACCGACCAGGACACCTATTGTTGCCGACCTAGTTTAGGTCAGGACCACTATAAATACGTCTCGTAAGCCGCCGCCGGAGATAAGCCACACATTGTAAATCCCGGCGCGTTTGTAACCTCACCCCGAGATAGTGAAGTATATATATATATGTTGCCTTGTTAGCTGCTACGTACGACGACCTTGCTAAGGTTTAAGGGATCGGAGTATCAATCCGGGAACGCTACATATAGGGTTGGTCTTATGGAAGAAACATATACGTATGTTGGATTATGTTACGGATTGATTTTCCTTCTCCTTCTTTTCAGTAGTTTATACAGTACGTACGTAGAAAGAACCCTGGTTAATTTCTTGTATGAAAGAGCCCTGGCTTCTCTCTCTCTAGCCTCCCTATTTCTGTCTCAGGCCGGGCGTTCGGGATTTCCCGAATTTTCGGGACGGGAAAATCGGAAAAAAATAGTTCGGGATATAGAAAATGAATCCCGAAAATCATCTAAAAATTTTGTTTCCCGAAATTTCGGGATCGGGATCGGGAAATCCCGAAAATCCCGAAGATGGAGATGGTCGAGGATGGAGTTCCTCGCGGCTCGTGCTCGTCCATGGCGAGGGCGCGGGATGCAGCTGCTCATCACGGCCTCCCTGCCGCGAAGAACCTGGTGACCCGTCCACCGCCGCCTTGCACTCCCACGGCCACGCCATATCTGCGGTGAGGGGCGGCGCCGGCGCGGGATGCGGGGCAGGGCAGCGGCGGGATGCGGGACAGGGTGGCAACGGGATGCGGGGCGGTGCCGGCGCTGGAGGGTGGCGGCGGGATGCGGGGCGGCGCCTGCGCGGCAGGGCGGCGGCGGGTTGCACGGCAGGGCGGGATGCGCGGGCGGCGCGGCAAGGAGCCAGGGATGCGGGCAGGCGGGGCACGCGCGGGGTGCGGGTGCGGGGTGGTAGGTCCTAGGGTTTACAGAGGGAGAGTTTGACGGGCATTGTTGTCTTGATGGGTCTGGCCGGTTGGGCTTTTCATATTTTCGGGATATTCGGGCTTTTCGGGATAGGAGAGTTAAATCCCGAATTTCCCAAAATAATTTCGGGAAATCAGAATAGCCTCCCGAAAAAGTGATCGGGATTTTCGGGTTCGGGAAATTCGGGATCGGGTTCGGGTTATTCGGGTTTCGGGTTCGTGAATCGGGAAAAACGCCCACCCTGATTTCTGTCTGCGGCGGCGGACGACGGGGTTCCTCTCATCGCGCGCAGCCGTTCCGGCTTCAGGACTCTTCTTCGTTGGCAGGCGCTGTAGGTGAGTTTGGAATTGATCTCTGACTGTTTTTTCTCAAAATCGATAACCTAACTGTCTGTCCGTGGAATAGATCGATCCTTGTTTTCATCAATAGCTACCTGTAGATGGGCAAAACGAAAACCTTACATACATCGTCGAATTGAATTCCTTCTACTCTGCTGTTAGTAAATATAGATCTGGGTGGGGTGTTTGATCACCCCCACCTCCGCCCTTCCGCTGTTTGCCAACTCTATTATATATAAACCTGCTATTAACTACTACCTCCGTTCCATAATGTAAGCCTTTTTAGCCTTTCTTTTACTTTTAATGTTGAGTCAGTTTTCCCTTTTTCCTTCTATCTCCACAAAAGCAAACATCTAGCATTGACCCTGGGTATCGTTGAGCATATCACATTATCAAGATTAAACATGAATCTTTATATTGACTTTATCTATAAGATAAGCCGTTGGAAGTTGAAGCTCTTTGCTAATGCTTACATCTTGCTTTGTGTTGATTCTCAAACACTTTTGTCATGGAATTATTATCCTTGTGAATTAGTCAAATATATTGATCACATTGTTTTCATGTCTTTGACGTACTATTTATGAAAGGTTTTGCTTGGATGATTCAACTTTCTTATTCATTGCTTTCTTGCTATCAATTATAGAAAATTTTTTTGTATCTCTTCATTCACATCCTTTGATTTGCATCACTATCTTGATCAAGAATGTGTTGGTTGCATGTCTCATAAAAAATTATTTGTTATCACTTACCTACTCGAGTACGAGTAGGAGTTAAACTTGGGGATGCTGATACGTCTCAAACGTATCTATAATTTTTGAGTGATCCATGCTAGTTTTGTGATATTGTCACATGTTTTTACTGTCATTTATATCATTTTTTATGCATTTTGTCGGACTAACCTATTGACAAGATGCCAAGTGCCAGTTCCTGTTTTTGCTGTCTTTTTGTTTCAGAAATTTACTTCTGAAAATATTCTCGGAATTGCACCAAAATTTATGGGGATTATTTTTACGCCAAGACGAAGACGGAGTCCGAAGGGCAGCCTCGGAGGCGACCCACAGGGCGCAGGCGGCCTCCTGCCGCGGCCCTAGGGGGACCCATGGGTGGGACCCGCCCCTGCCCGTGGGGCACCTCCTCGGCCCCCTCCGACGCCTATAAAATCACAATTGACCTAAAAACATCGAGGCGGCCATTATTTTACAGAAACTCGACCCCGACGCGCCGTCACCGAAAACCCTAGTTCGGGGTCCAATCTGAAGTTGATCCCGGCACTCTGCCGGAGGGGAGATCGATCCCGGAGGGCTCTTAATCGTCATGCCTTTCTCCGGGATGATTTGTGAGTAGTCTCACCTTAGACTACTGGTCCATGGCATTAGCTAGTTGGTAGTCTCTCTCTCTTGTGCTTCATGTCTTATGATCTTGTGAGCTGCCTAACATGATCAGGATCGATTATTGTAATGCTATGTGATGTGTTTGCTGGGATCCGATGGATTATGAAGTTATGTTCAGATTGTGCATGATTCTTATATGAGTAATTTATGTTCTTGCATGCTCTCCGATGTGCGTAGTTACTTTGGCCAAGTGATTGTGTGTATCTCCAAGAGAGGGTATTTATGCTACATAGTGGGTTCATGCCCCCTTTTGTTCCTGGGCACGAGTAACAGAAACGTCTAAGGGCGAGGGTGTGTTGTTGCTACTAAGGGTAAAACAGCGGTGTTAATGTCCATTTTGATATTAGTATTGCTTACTTCATGCACTTTACTTAATGTAATTGTCTGTTGGTTGCAACTTAATACCGTTGGGTGACAGGCTGGATAGCGATCCCACGGTGAACTTTTTAGACAAAGACGCAGTTGGACTCAACGGTCTTTGTTCCTTTCCGTGATGCCTCCATAAATATTATCATGTTCTTTTTGTTATACCTAAATTGGGTTTGTGTCATGATCTTGTCAATTGCCTAGCTGTAATTCGTTCACCCATCACATGCATATTTTATTTACTTGAGAGACTCCACTAGTGAACCCATGGCCCCCGGTCCACTTTTTACATCGTTTACAACCTTATTTACTTGCTTTTAATTATCATTATTCCTCTGGTCACTTGTCATATTTCATCTATTTCATCATACGATTAACCACTTTGTTTTCTGCGAGACCAGAAAGATTGACAACCTTTCCGCCGTTGGGGGCAAAGTATTTTGGTTGAGTGTGTGCAGGTACACGTCTGTTGAAGGTCAAGTGCCAGAGATCTTCAACATTCACCTCGTTGTTGATTTCAAAGTCCTACTGGTTCGATAAACCTCGGTTCGTTAAGCGAGGGAAAACTGCTACTAGCTGCAATTCCGCCTTCGCTTGGGGCAACACCCAACTTATTTTAAGACAGCAGCAATTGTGTAACTAAAAGCTTAGGAGTGAAAGAGTGTAGTTTGGCTTGTAAAAAGATGGGAATGATAGACATCTATCATCCATCTTAAGGGGGAGTGTTGGGATGTGTATGTACTGGCCGTGTGTGTGTTGTGTGTGGCCCGTAGGCCCACATGTATGTGTATTTATACATGTACCTGTACCTAGCAAGTGAAGAGAAGGATTCCAGAATTTTCCCCAAAGTGCTACATAAAAAGAGTAAGTTAACCAAGGGGCCATGTGTATGCACTCTTTCTACGTCAACAGGTAAATGGATATGTAGGCATGTGTCACTTCCTGCCGATCTTACTTCCTGGAATTGGGACATCGATGTAGTGCTTGCCAATGAAATCAGCTTTTGGTGGGTGGATTTGCGTTGTAGAATCATCTCTTATGATATTGACCAGCAACAGTCTTCTCTTTGGGTTAATCCCACTTCCATCAGCATGCTTCCAGGATGGAGAGATCGAGTGTTACTTCAGAGAAGATCGTTGTGTCAGCATATGCAATGGAGAACTTAGATGTGTCCATATCTTTAGGAAAAACCACCTTTTCTTTGATTATGGTATCAAGCCACAACAGTGTGAAGATTCTGTCAAGATTTGGACTTGGAGAGATGGAAACTGGATCGAAGAATACGAGATGAAATTTGCAGAATTTTGGGAGGACACAACCTATTCTTCAAAGCGTCTGCCGAGATTAGTGCTTGCATATCCTACTATTAATCCTCGTTGTCCTAATCTGGTAAACTTTTTTTTACCAACTGGCCATAGCGTTGATGGTTATGTAATTGGCGTTGATGTGCTCTCTATGGAGATCCAATACTGTGGCGAAGAATTCAAGGGTTTACTTAACTTCGTGCGAGGCCTAGAAATATTTGAGTATTCAGGTATATATCTGGAACACTTGTTAACTTTCTCCCTCACCTTTGATCTCAAAATTTTGTAGCCGTGCTAATTAAGTTGTGTAATGTTTGCTGATACCTGATACATCCCTCATTATTGCAGAAGCAAGAGCAATGGAGAATCAGCAGCAGTCGTCCTGAGAGATGGTTGTGGCTGGTATCTTCACTGCACCAACAAAGCGTCGTCGGCTAACTGGACCATTCTTTTCCTGTATCTATCAACCCCTTTGGGTCCTCGATTTAATATCTGAACTTCTTGGTGCAGTCGATTTTGCAAGTGCAGAAGCTGTATTGAAAAGGTAGTAGATTCTAGTATATCGTACCATCTCTTGTCGCATGGTGACACATCTTTTTGGACCAGACTACTATGCGGCGCCACACCCTGGTGTTATGGTGCGGCGCGCCCCGATCCCCCAAGTGCATGGCCGCCGAGGAGTAAGGTGATGGAGTTCAGACGGGCCTATGATGCAGTCTGCCGGCTGCTCTTGCCTTGTGGCCGCCAGCGCCACCCTAGCGAGATGAGTAATGGCACTGTCGGTCTTACAATGTGCAACGGGTGTACTTAAATTAGTGAATTGAAAAAACCGAATGAACATGTCGTTGAACCTGCCATGTGTGTGTATGAAGAAATAGGCTTTCGCCCCGCTATATTAATATAGCAACCACCCGATACAACGTTGGGACCACCGCTGGGGCAAAACAGCACAAACCTGCCCAAAATGAAAAAAAAGAGAAAGAGGAAGAGAAAACAACGCCAACATCGGCGGATCAACGAAAGCGAAAGTGACTCTCAACCGCTACGTCCTCTCCGGCAAAGTCCCACCACAAGCCTAGCGCTCAGAATCGCCGCGTACCAAGCAACACCTCCAAGAAGGAAAGCGACGACGCCGACGCTGCTGCCCGGACAGGTCCTAGGGTTTCCCCCGGTACGCTCCGAGGAGTGGGGAAGGGGCACCCCCGACGCCCTTCAAGAAGGAATGGCGACACTCTCAAGCGTCACCGCGTCGATGCCAAAACGGCAGAGATTTCTCCCGACCCCCAAAAAACCACCTCCCGGACAAGCTGAAGCGCTCCACCAAAACCTGCCGCCCACCACCAGACGTCACCTCGGTCTTGAGTCACGAACGTCGTCTCACCATGGCAAACACTGCGAGGCCAGACTGAGAAGAGACAACCGTAGACAGTGGGTGGCGGTACCACAACCACGCGGGAGGGAACAACCTCCACCGCCAAAGGCAGTAGCCGACCGGACACATCAGCAAAGAGCACACCAGACCATTGGAGCCGGAGAGTGGCAGCAGCACGGCCACCTGGAGGACTTCCTCCACCGCCACTGCTGCAGGTGCCGACCGGACGCGGTAGCAAGGACACACCAGGCCGGGCAGGCCCGGCCGGGTCCCAAGAGGACCCGTAAAGTCCCCGCCACCACGCTGCTGCACGTAGGCCACGCCGCCGCTGCCCTCAAGATCGAAACCATAGGTCCGGCCGGACCTAGAAGGGCCCGTGAAGCTCTCACCATCGTGCTGCAGCAGGGGCGGTTGCCGTGCCTCGCCGTCCACGTCACGGAGAACTCGAAATCAGGCCGGAGGCAGACTGGTCGCGCCCGACCCGCCCTGACCCAGATCGGGCCCGGAGGGCCAAGATCTGGGCCTGCAGGACAGTGGACGAGCACATCCAGTCACCACCGCCGCGTACGCCACCCGCACGACCGCAGGTCACCCCGCCGCCGCAAGCCGGACCTCCGCCGCCTGAGGTCACCACCCGGTGAGGCACCCACCCGCGCGAGCACGCCACCGAGAGGGTAGGAGCAGGGGGCCGCCGCCGCCGGCGCCGCCCGGGCCAAGCCCGGCGACGAACGCCGGCGACGGCGGACGGGAAAAGGAGAGGGAGGGGGGCTAGGGAGGAGGACGCCGGCGGTGCGGCCCAGCCACCCGCGCGGGGGGCGGCGGGTCGCGAGAGGAGAGGTGGAAAGAGAGCTGGTTTCCTATCCCGTATCGCCATGTGTGTGTATTTTGGTTACCGAAGCCGGATTTTGACGGGAAATGGGCGCGTGTGGGGTTGGTTGACTCGTTTTGTTTTTGTAGAAATTACCTTATGTTCCTTTTATTTCTTACATATGCACCCAACCGATTTCATTCTGTTTCCTGCTCCACTGGTTCCCGGTGGTGCGGCCGTGGTGTGCTCGTCGTCGATAAGGCCAGCAGTGCAGTGCAGACTAGATGATCGTGGTAGCTTAGATGATGTCTCTTTTTTTTTACGGAAAGCAGCGGCAGTGCTGTTTTCATTGTCATTAAGAGGAGTAAACGAGTACAAGTGACTCAAAACAAAAAAAGAGAAGAAACGGAGGGAGAGACTCAACCTCTTCAAGAAAGAAGAGGAGAGGACAACACACCACATCCACGGCTAATACAGAGCTACAAAAGGGGAGGGGGGATACAAGGTCGACTTCAAGACCAATCGACAAAGATATTGGCGGGCTTCAACTTTCATCTTCATCTAACCAGCGCGGTAGACGCCAAGGCCGCTGGTTGTCTGGTCGCCACCTATCAACACCACTCGAAGAGAGGGAGAGGCATCGACAAGAACGAGATGATCCGAGGTGGATCAGGAGCTCGCTAACCCGGCTTCCAACGAAAACATCAGCACCTCCAAAGCTTGGACAAACTTCAGGAGCAATCAGTAGGCCTCGATGACTCAAAACAAAAAAAAAGGAGGGAGAGACTCAACCTCTTCAAGAAAGAAGAGGAGAGGACAACACACCACATCCACGGCTAATACAGAGCTACAAAAGGGGAGGGGGGGGGGAAACAAGGTCGACTTCAAGATCAAGACCAATCGACAAAGACATTGGCGGGCTTCAACTTTCATCTTCATCTAACCAGCGCGGCAAACGCCAAGGCTGCTGGTTGTCTGGTCGCCACCTATCAACACCACTCGAAGAGAGGGAGAGGCATCGACATGAACGAGATGATCCGAGGTGGATCAGGAGCTCGCTAACCGGGCTTCCAACGAAAACATCAACACCTCCAAAAAGCTTGGACAATCTTCAGGAGCAATCAGAAGGCCTTGACAGCGAGCAACACCGGCAGCACCGAAATATCAAATCGCCTACATGGATTTGTGCTCCAAAACGGTGCCCTAGAGAGGGTAGCGACGTCATCGACGTCGCCGTCATCCGGTCTAGAACCAAACTAGACCTAGGCTTTCGCCCGGGGCACACAGGGGACGGGTGGACTACATATGCTTCCCGGCAACGCCTCCAACGAGGAATACGGCGCCCATCGGCATCGCCGTTGTCGGTACCGGTCGGGACCGGCAGAGGGTTTTCGCCCGAAGCCAAGCAGGACACACCATCCAACAACCCGTAGTAAGCTATTGACACTGGCCATACCGGAACAGGGCGAGGTGGAGAGGATCCGCCAGAAGGGGAAGGGGGCAGCCTCCACGCGAGACCCGACGCCCTGGGCTGCAGCAGCACAACGACCCCAGAACGGGAGCCGCGTCGGCCGACGGCAGTGACCAGGTGGCCAGCGGCGCCAGATCTACGCGGGAGGGGCGACAGGGAGCGGGGACGATGTTGCGGGTGAAGGATCTGGACGGAGAAGCCGATCGGAGCCGGCGACGCCAAATCCACAGCGGAGGGGACGACAGGCGGATCCGGAAAGGGGCAGGGACGGCCTCCCCGGCCGGCTAGACAACGCGGGGGCGGAGTAGCTCTGAGGAGATATGGCGGGCGGCGAACTTCCGAGAAGGCATGGAGCAAGGGAGCAACATCGATTTTCGCCGGATTCCGTCGCCGCCGGCACCACGCGGGCTTTGCCCGGCGGCTCTCGCCGGCGGCAGCAATTTGGTGGTGGGGGTGGCGGCGCTGGCCTGGGCTAGGGTTCTTCCCGTGTTGCTCCCGTTGGAGCGACGCGGGGGCAAAGTGGCTTACGTTGCAGCTACTCAGATGATGTCAATTAAGAGGATCATGAGCTAAGAGTGATTATGATGATGACGAGTATAAGAAGAAGAAACAAGTGGTTTGTACAAGTTAAAACCTTTTAAATCACAACTGGTGACATGGAAGCATGGTGTTTGATTCTCTAGAGCAGCTTAGGAAAGCAATGTCGCATTATGCATTTTAGAACATGGTTCAGATTCATAAGAAAAAGAACAGCAAACAGAGGTTTGAGAGAGACTCACTGTTCTCTAGAGGTTGGCCATGGAAAATTATTGTTGTGAAGGATAGCGGGACCATGAATTTTCTTGTGAAGTTTTTGATTGCAGATCACAGTTGTGAGAGAGTTTGGGAAGTGAAAGGGCTCACAACCCTTTTTTTTTTGACCCATAAGTATGCTGAAATATTCAGAGACAATGACATGATGACACTGAAAATCTTTGCCAAGAAAGTGAGAAAGAAATACAACATGGATCCTGGCGGGTACAAACTTGGTAGAGGGCCGGGTTCTTTTGCGGCACTAAACACATTTGATAGCAGCTCCTTGGCACAGTGGGGGCTACGATGCAAGCAATTTCTTATTTCCCGAGCCAACTTGGGATGTATTGTCAGAATCTTACAAACGGCAACATAGACTTGATTAGAGAAATGTCTTCTCGATGGTAATGTATTCACACCGGGGCAATTTTGTGTTTCCCAAGCCAGCCATAAACCCATCGACGATAATGTGACGCCCCCCACCTCTGGACCGAAGCATCAACATATGGTGGGATGATATGCTAGGAGGGCCGCCGAGGGAGAAGAGACGTGAAGCAAGCGGAACTCTCATCTACGCCATGTGAGTAACCTGGAAGGAGCGTAACACTAGTAGAGAACAGGGCATCAGTACCGGTTTTATAGGGCCTTTAGTACCGGTTGTGCAACCGGTACTAAAAGGTCGGCACTAAAGGGTCACCCCTTTAGTACCGGTTTTAGATACAACCGGTACTAAAGGCCCTCCACGTGGGCACACAGCAGGGCGCGTGGGCGGAGGACCTTTAGTACCGGTTGGTTATACCAACCGGTACTAAAGGTTCCTGCATTTTTTGCCCCGCTTATTTTTTTCAGGGAGGTTTAGGTTTTCGGTTATTATTTCTTTTCGCTTATTTTTTGGGGTTTAGGGTTTCTGTTTTTTTCCTTTTCGCTCATTTTTCAGGGTTTCGGAGAAGAGCACGTATAAAGTACACACTACACATATAAAGTACCCACTACACATATAAAGTACTCTCGTTAATTACATATAAAGTAATAATTACAATGGAGATCAACGCTAGCTAGTACATGCACGGAGGGAGTCTATTTTTTCGACATAGTGGAATTCACCGAATTCATCTATGACTTGCGTCAACATGAATCCCGCCAATTCCTCCGCAATAGCTTTTACACGGTTTTCTGGTAGGAGCTGGTTCCGCTTCCTTGACATCTTTAAAAGAAGGAGATCCGGTCAGTTATGATCGAAACTAAACACAATTGATGGTTGCAAAATAAAAGTTGTATATGATGTTTACATACCTCTCGATTTCTTACATTATTGACTCTCTCATTGACCCTCATGTGAATATACTCGCAAACGTAGTATCCACATAGTTGAGTCCCCTGTGGTTGTCGCAGACACCACTATACAAGAATATAATTTAATCAAATAATAATCGAGAGAATGATAATGGTATTAGAAAGATACACAGACCTATATACGTATTAGTACTTACATTGTTAGCCTTGAACTCCAGCTTATCTTTCCATTCACCGCGTTCTTCCGCGATGAACTTTCTCCAAACCCTGCCCGGAAAAGAAAATGAAATGAGGAGTTATTTTATATACTTTTGATATCCGGAAATGAACGAAAGTGGACGATATAGTGCGATTGAAATTACCTCTTGAGCATTAGACGCACGTTTTTGTAATCATCTTGATCTTTCCTTAATGAGTCCCAGACTTCAACTTCTCCTTCGTCGAGTCTAATGATAAACAGAATGTAGTGGAACCTGCGCACATTTATATACGCAGGTATTCAGAACTCGTCAATTACACTTATTATCGAGAAAGCAAAATAGAATGTGTAAAAGACAGTAACACTAACCCGAAGTTGTAAGGAAAAAGTATTTCCTTTTTGGTACTTTGTCGCTTAAAAAACGTTAGCAAACGGTCCTCTGTGTCCTGGACATAAAAAGGTCTTTCTACGGTGACTTCATTAACTTTATCCGGGTCAATGAACCCAATGTCCCAGATTCCACCCATTCGGCATTCACGAATCTTCATTCTGCATAATAGCATACAAAAGAATGTTGTGAGGATAATTACAAGTAATGAAACGAGCTTAACTATAAATAATTAAATTACACGAATAAATTACTTACAGACAATAGCAGCTGATGATAGATTTGTCGAGAGCAAGTTGATTGTACATCTGAAAAAGTTCGGAGAAATCAACCTGCACACCATATTCTCGGAAGTAGTGTTGGTCCTTAACTCCCGCCATGAGATATTCTCTCCCTTGTTTTGCGGCGGCCATGTACCAGTTATTCAATTTATATAACTGTGTTGTTAGAGCACTCGGATTTTCGACCAGAGGCAGCCCGAGTTCAAATTTAGGTTGAATTGTTATCTGCGCTACTTGGTAACCTGTGTCGCCAATGACAACTTCTCCATGCTCGATTTCCCGAGCTTCAGAAGGCACAATGAGCGGGGCGATCGATTGTGCTTCTTGTTCTCCGAGCTGGGCAACTCTTTTCCCGCATGCTTTTTCTTTCTCCGTCTGTGAGGAAAGTACCTTGTCAATACCTCGCTCATAGTCTGAAAGGGGCGGCTGTGGAAACCTATATAGGTTGTCAACGGTGCGATCTTTTACCTCGGTTGGTATAGTCTTCAGAAGTTCCTTCATGGGGTCAAGTCTTGCCTCCAGTCTTTCCTTTTTTTTCTGTTCAAAAAAGGCTTTAGCCTTGCCTTGTGTGCTGAGTTTTAATTCCTCCAAAGTCATCTCGCCAGGTAACTTCTCAGGAGCCTTGACTTCTTTGGGTTTTCTTGCACGTTTCTTGATAGGGGACGACGTGAACAGCTTCCGCTTTGTCAAATTACTGCTAGTGGGCGCAGCAGTCGGCTGACGGGACGGCGCGGGCGATGGACTCGCGGTGGGCTCCACATCGTCGGGGGAGGAGGGTGGACTTTGCTGTGGTGAATTTCTAACCGGAGGAGTCGGTGGCCTTGGCGCCGAGTCTGGAAACTTGATGTATTTCTTCTTCCATAGAACGATACCAAGCTCGACTTCTCCCAATGTCTTCTCGCCTTCAGCTCCAGGAATGTCAAGATGCATTGAGCTGAATCCCGACAAAACTTTCGTGACCCCGACACGAGCAAATCCAGCTGGAATCTCACCAAAATGGAAGGTTGCTCCAGGTTGATGTGGTAAAGCATAGCCATTCGCCACCGGAAAACTAAGGTTATTCATTGGCGCATGTAACTCACAATTTGTCTTCTCCGTGATATCATCAACGGGGTAGCGTGCCGCCGACGGTTCATCAACTGCAGGATCTTGTTGCTGCGTGGAACCCACGCTGCTTTTCCGCTGAGATGGGCAGACTTCGACTGCATGATCTTCTACTCGCGGCTGAGATTCCCTTTGCTGGGTAATTAAAGCCAGTTGCTCCTTCACATCATGCATCTGGCTTTCTAATGCAGTAAACCTCTCCGCCTCCCTCTTTTTACTTCTGCAATGTTTTCTATAAGATGCAGCGTCCTCCGGAAACCCTTCAAGAAAACCAACCCCGCCTCCTCTGCCTCGACATCGTCCCCAGTGTTCTTTATTCCCGAGGGCGAGTGAAAGCTCGTCGTCCTCTCTATCGGGAACATATTTTCCCTGTCGGACTAGTTCTATTGCGTCAACTAGTTTTTTGACGACTCTTGTAATTCTTTTCTTCCATTTTCCCTGTGCAACAATCCGCCCTGTGTCTGGATCCAAGACTGCCCCATGCGCAAATAACCAGAACTTGGACCTGTCGGGCCAGTCATCTGTCTGTGGAGTGATCCCTTTTTTACGCAGCTCGTTTTCATAGGCTTCCCACTTAGGCAAGGCAGTCTTGTAGCCACCTGAGCCCAAACGATGGTGATATTTCTTCTTCTGAGCATTCAACTTATTTTGGGTCGATCGGGCCACAGCGACGGCCGATTTCCTATACGCCACAAATTCAGGCCAGTCATCTTTTAGCTTCTCTAGAGCTCCGGTGAAATTTGGAGGTTTTTTCGCATATTTTCTCCACAATGCGTTCTTCCAGTTCTTGAATTGCTGGGCCATTTTGCTAAGAGTCCATTGCTTGACTTTATCCTGCCTCTTCTGTGGGAGATCTGCCGGTAGGGTGAAAGAATGCAACATCGAGGTCCAAAGGTTATCTTTAATTCTTTCCTCAAGATATTTTGCGCCAATGTTGGCTTTCTTCGGCTTATTCCATTCTGCAACGGTGATCGGGACGGCGTCCCTAACAAGAACGCCGCATTGAGCTACATATTTAGTGTAGATTCCTTCGGGTTTCTCCGGTTTGCCTTTTACACTAACTTCGTCGATCGACAACTTTGCACCATCCGGCAGCTTTACCCCTTGGTTCGGGCCTCGTTTAGGGATTGACGACTTAGATCCAGAGGGCTAAAAGAAAAATGTTTCGTTAATAAGTGCAATATAAATCAATTAATGCATCTAGCTAGTGATCAACAAGACTAATATATACCTCGTCAGAGTTTTCTAACGGCACTTCTTCGTCGTCGTTGTCGTCTCTGAAATTTTCTAACTCAACTCCCTCACCGGAGTCATTCAAACATTTCGCGCTGAAATCTTCGTCGTCTTCTTCGCTGGAATCTTCTCCATCAGAATTGGGTCCTGCAGCCCTATCATATATAATTGCTTGCATCCGGTCTTCATTCTCCTCGTCTCGGATGAAGGGGGCGTCGTCCTCCATAGCTCAATGTCACTGCAAATTTTTAATTCATAGCAAACAACTTTAAATTGCATTGCAACTAAAAATAACATTGCTTTGATAAATTTTCAAACTTTGCTAAATTTACTTATACACTAATGAAATAAATTTCAAACTTTTCTACTAAAATTTTCAAACTTAGCAATATTTCAAACTTAGCAATATTTCTAACTTAGCAATATTTCTAACTTAGCAATATTTCAACTTTACTATGTTATCTAAATGACTTAGCAATATTTCTAACAAAATTGCTACACTAATAATAACCTAAAATAATTTTCAAACTTTGCAACTAAAATTTTCTAACTTAGCAGTATTTCAAACTTAGGAATATTTCAAACTATTTTCTACTAACAATTTTTCCTACTAACAATTTTTATACTAACAATTTTTTCTACTAAATATTAACACTACCTAAATTGTGCTATCTAAATGATCTAAATTTTGCTACTAACAATTTTTTCCTACTAACAATTGATACAATTTTATGATGTCATGTCTAAACAACAATTTGCATCTAAAATATTTGCATCTAAAACATTTGCATATAAAATATTCCTAATATATTTGCATCTAAAACATTTGCATCTATAATATTTGCATCTAAAATATTTAAACATTTGCATCTAAAACATTTGCATCTATAATATTTGCATCTATAATATTTGCATCTATAATATCTGCATCTAAAATATTTAAACATTTGCATCTAAAACATTTGCATCTATAATATTTGCATCTACACTAATAATAACCTAAAATAATCTAAACTAAATAACAGTAGTAAAAACAAAAAAAAAGAACACCTGAAAAAAAAACTAACCTTGCGCACGGCCGGAGCAGGGCATGGAGGGCGCCGGAGCAGGGGCGGCGATGGCGCGCGCGGGCCGGAGCAGAGAGGAGGGAGGCGGAGCAGGGGCGGTGGCCGGAGCAGATGAGGGAGCAGGGCCGGGCGGAGCAGGGGTGGCGGAGCAGGGCCGGGCGGCGGAGCAGGAGCGGCGGAGCAGGGCCGGCGGAGCAGGGGCGCCGGAGCAGGGGCGGCGCGGAGCAGGGGCGGCGGAGCAGGGGTGGCGGAGGTCGGCGGCATCGAGGACTTAGCGCTTTTGGGGAGCGAGAGGCGTCGATCCCTGCCATTAAACGGTTCAAAACCCCTTTAGTACCGGTTGTTCTGTACAACCGGTACGAAAGGGTCTTTAGTACCGGTTGTAGATAACAACCGGTACTAAAGGTCTGTTTTTGGGCCGCGGCAAAATTTCGCGCGCGAAGCCCACCCCTTTAGTACCGGTTGTATCTAACAACCGGTATTAATGGGCTTTTGATTTTTTTTCCTCTAGTTTCTTTTTTCTCTTCTATTTTTTCTTTCTTATATTTTCTGTTTATTTTTTCTGTATTATGTTTTCTGTTTATTTTTTCTTTCTTATGTTTTTTGGTTATTTTTTCGCTCCTATTTTTTCTATCTATTTTTTTGAGATTATAGGTGAATTCATTTAATTACAAAATTTGGAATTCGAACTCCATTAATTCACTAATTAAATTTATAAATTCAATATCTTTTCATCCGTTTATCAGAAAAATGTAATTAAAATATCAAATTGTTGTTAAAAATGTAATCTATCTATTTATGACAAATTCATTTTTTTGAAATTATAGGTGAATTCATTTAATATTAAAATTTGGAATTTGAACTCCATTAAGTCATTAATTAAACTTATAAACTCAATATCTTTTCATCTGTTTAACAGAAAAATGCAATTAAAATATCAAATTGTTGATAAAAATGTAATCTATCTATTTATATAATTTATATATATTCATTGAAGTCCGAAGGAGGTGGGCCGTCCCCCTCGTACCTGGCGAGACCTAATATTTTGCATACATATGCATGAATATCACACACATCTCCCGAAGTTGATAGTTTAGGTCGCAAGTTTTCAAAAGCAAGTAGTAACCTAAACTAGGATCACAGACAAGAGAACTACAATGGCGATCACAGACTCTGAAACTAACTTCGACCGGTTCCTGAGCCGCGGGGTGCTGAGCCGCCGGCGCTGCGCATCCAAAGAGAAGGAACCCTCACAGGGTCATAGCTCACGTGAGAAGGAACCCTCTGAAGAAACGACCACCTACTGTCATACTGTGTATCCAATAGATACATGTAGTGACGGATGTGCTCATCCTCCTCCCTGATACGGCGACGTACCTTCTCCTCGGGGGCCGGCTCCCTCTGCACCGAGCGTGGCCCACGCGACTGCCACCACAGAAGATCCGGGTCGACGACGTAACCCGGATTCCTCACCAAGCTGCGCATCCCGGAAGGTAGCACCTCCCAGTGCCATCCCGGTGGAGCCCAGTCCCGCACATCGCCCCTCTGGTCCAACATGGACATCGTCGCTGAGAACAGTGAGGTTGCAGATATGAGTTTAGATGTGATATGACAATGGAGGCCAAGCCTACATATATATAGTGAGAAATTACAGGAAGACGAAGGCGGGAAGCGGTGGAAGAAGCACACGGATCGTGTGTTTATTTAGAGCGCTTGTGAGCCGTTGGATCAGAAGCACACGGATCGTGTGTTTCTTTAGAGCGCTTGTGAGCCGTTGGATCAGAAGCACACGGATCGTGTGTTTACTTCGAGCGCTTGTGAGCTGTTGGATCAGGGCCTTTAGTACCGGTTCGTGTTAACAACCGAGACTAAAGAAGCACACGGATCGTGTGTTTCTTTCAAGCGCTTGTGAGCCGTTGGATCAGGGGTGTGTTTCTTTAGAGCGCTTGTGAGCCGTTGGATCAGAAGCACACGGATCGTGTGTTTCCTTCGAGCGCTTGTGGGCTGTTGGATCAGGGCCTTTAGTACCGGTTCGTGTTACCAACCGGGACTAAAGAAGCACACGGATCTGCACAGGTACACCTTCTAATCGCCTATAAATAGCGACGTCCCTGCAGCGAAACGGCACACAACGAGTGTCTACCTTTGCCACCGAACCCAATGGTTGGATTTAGCCTACCCGCTGGCATGTTCCCTAACACAAGCCCTCGGGTAGGTTGAATCCAACCACTGGATTAGGGTGACACAATGATGAATTGCCGAGGAGGTGGGAGTGGTGGTGGTGGAAGTGGTAGCCATGCCCTCGGTCGGATCCAAGCAGCTCCAAGGCTCTCTGATGATCTACAACATTCCCAACACTTTTTGGGACGGTCGTTAGATCATCAGAGAAGTCTTGGGGCTGTTTGGATCGAAGGTCGATTTGCGCAAGCTTCCGGATGGGCAAAACCAGTGTTAGATCAGCCACATGACCCTATATGCAAATCATTCGGATTCCCGTCATACAGCCCAACGGTGCATTTGATATGCAGGCACTCACGAGCCACCGTTGGGCTGTATGACGGGGAAATCGTGTGCATTTGATAAAAGGTTTAATACATTAATTATTACACATCACCAACAATATCCCTATCTAGTGTTCACTTGTTTCTTCATGTGTGTGTCCCTTTCTTCTGATTGCGCCGTAGCCATGGACAATCTTCATCATTTAACACGATGCTTGGGTCAGTTTTCACTTTGAAGGGCGGAATTTCATTAAACTTATTGTAATCTTCTGACATGTCTGTCTTATTCTCCACACCCACGATGTTTCTTTTCCCTGAAAGAACTATGTGGCGCTTTGGCTGATCGCATGATGTATCGGCTCGCTTATCTTTTCTTTTTTTCGGTCTGGAAGACATGTCCTTCACATTGAAAACCTGAGCCACATCATTGGCTAGGACGAATGGCTCGGTGTGGTACCCAAGATTGTTGAGATCCACTGTAGTCATTCCGTACCGCCGGTCCATCTCTACCCCGCCTGCCAGGTTGACCCATTTGCACTGAAACAAAGGGATCTTAAAAGAAGGTCCATAGTCAAGTTCCCATATCTGCTGTATGCAACCATAATATGTGTCCTTTGTCCCATCGTCGTTTGTTGCATCAAAGCGGACACCACTGTTTTGGTTAGTGCTCTTTTTGTCTTGGGTTTCCGTGTAAAATGTATTCCCATTTATCTCGTACCCTTGGAAAGTCAATATAGTCGAAGATGGTGACTTGGCCAACAAGTATAGCTCATCTCCAACAGTGGTGTTATTAATGAGATGTGTACGCAACCAACTGCCGAAAGTTTCCACGTGCTTTCCTTTAATCCAGAAGTTAGTCTGCTCCGGGTATTCGGAGCGTAAAATATCCATGTGTTTCATGATATACGGAGCCACTAAACTGGAATTTTGTAGAACTGTGTAGTGTGCTTGAGTGAAAGAATGCCCGTCCATACTTCTTGTTGCTTTCTTTCCTAGCGTGCCTTTTCCACGCAGTCTCCCCTCATGGCGCGATTGAGGAACACCGATAGGCTTAAGATCAGGAATAAAGTCAACACAAAACTCAATGACCTCCTCTGTTCCATAGCCCTTGGACATGCTTCCTTCTGGCCTAGCACGGTTATGAACGTATTTCTTTAAGACTCCCATGAACCTCTCAAAGGGGAACATATTGTGTAGAAATACAGGACCGATAATGGAAATCTGTTCGACTAGGTGAATTATGAGGTGCATCATAATATTGAAGAAGGACGGTGGAAACACCAACTCGAAGCTGACAAGACATTGGACCACATCCTTCTGTAAACTTGGTAGAGTTGCTGGATCGATTACCTTCTGAGAAATTGCATTGAGGAATGCACATAGCTTCACAATGGGTACTCGAACGTTTTCCGGTAAAAGCCCCCTCAATGCAACCGGAAGTAATTGTGTCATAATCACGTGGCAGTCATGAGACTTCAGGTTTTGAAACTTTTTCTCTGCCATGTTTATTATTCCCTTTATATTCGACGAGTAGCCAGAAGGGACCTTGATACTGCTCAGGACTTGAGAAAAGATCTCCTTCTCTTCTTTGGTAAGAGCATAGCTGGCAGTAACTTGATACTTCTCTGGATTCTGGTTGTCTCTTTCGTGCATACGTTGCTGGTCCTGCCGTGCATCCGTTGTATCTTTCGTCTTCCCATACACGCCTAAGAAGTTTAGCAGGTTCACGCAAAGATTTTTCGTCACGTGCATCACGTCGATTGCAGAGCGAACCTCTAGGATTTTCCAATAGGGTAAATCCCAAAATATAGATTTCTTTTTCCACAAGGGTACGTGCTTTTTTGCGTCTTTCGGAACAGATAGACTGCCAGGACCCTTTCCAAAGATTATTTCTAAATCCTTGACCATGTCATATATAACATCACCATCAGGGCGTGTAGGCTTTGTCCGGGTATCTGCCTCACCTTTGAAATGCTTGCCTTTGTTTCTTACGTGATGCCTGTTTGGAAGAAATCGACGATGCCCCAGATACACAATCTTGTTACCTAAATATGTACTGTCAGTCTTATCTAAACAGTGTGTGCATGCATTGTATCCCTTGTTCGACTGTCCTGAAATGTTACTAAGAGCAGGCCAATCATTGATGGTTACAAACAACAATGCTCGTAGGCCAAATTCCTCCTGTTTGTACTCATCCCACACACGTACGCCTTCGTCAGACCACAACTGTAAAACTTCGTCAACTAATGGTCTCAGATACACATCAATGTCATTTCCGGGTTGCTTCGGGCCTTGGATAAGCACTGGCATCATAATATACTTTTGCTTCATGCACAACCAAGGAGGAAGGTTATAGATACATAGAGTCACGGGCCAGGTGCTATGACTGCTGCTCTGCTCCCCAAACGGATTCAAGCCATCTGTACTTAGACCAAACCTTAAGTTCCTTGCGTCAGCTGCAAAATGCCCAAACGCACTGTCGATGTTTCTCCACTGAGACCCATCAGCGGGGTGTCTTAGCATCTCGTCTTCCTTACGGTCTTCTTTGTGCCATCGCAACAACTTGGCATGCTCTTTGTTTCGGAACAAGCGTTTCAACCGTGGTATTATAGGAGCATACCACATCACCTTCGCCGGAACCCTCTTCCTGGGGCTATGCTCGCCCTCAACATCACCTGGGTCATCTCGCCCGATCTTATACCGCAATGCACCGCATATCGGGCATGCATTCAAATTCTCGTACTTCTCACCGCGGTAGAGGATGCAGTCATTGATGCATGCATGTATATTCTCCACCTCTAATCCAAGAGGGCAGACAATCTTCTTTGCTTCATATGTATTATGGGGCAATTCATTATTTCTTGAAAGACTCTTCTTAAATATTTGTAGCAACTCTTCAAATGCCTTGTCAGATATTCCATTCTTTGCCTTCCACTGCAGCAATTCCAGGGTGGTACCCAGCTTTTTCTGGCCATCTTCACAATTTGGGTACAACAATTTTTTGTGATCCTCTAACATGCGCTCCAACTTCGACCACTCATTTTCACTTCCGCACTTCATCTGTTCATCAAGAATGACCCGACCCAGATCATCATCATCGGACTGATCAACAATGACCTCATGCTCAACTTCGTCTTCCCCCATTGTAGTATCACCGTGTTCAGAGAACACAGGATAGTTGTCATCATCCTCTTCTTCAGGGTCTTCCATTATAACCCCTCTTTCTCCATGCTTGGTCCAACAAAAATAATTGGGCATGAAGCCTTGTCGCAACAGGTGGGAGTGTATGGTTCTTACGCTCGGGTAATTCCTCGTATTCCGACATTCATCACATGGACAAATCATAAAACCATTCTTCAGCTTGTTTAACTTAACCACATCGAGAAAACGATGCATGCCATCAATGAACTCGGGACGGCGTCGATCACCGTACATCCATTCTCGGCTCATCTGCATTACATAATAAATACATCAAAAACCATTACACCAGCTAAATAATAAATAGAGATACGTGACCAAATTAATTAATACAAGTTCATCACATTAAAACCAAAGTAGAGTAGTGCCCAAATGTAATACATAGTTCTCACGAAACATACATCAAATGAAACTGACATACAACTATCTAAAGAATTTAAATCCAACAACAAATGTGATAAGAATCGCAACCAAGGTAACTACTGAACCAACAGCATAATGATACCAAGCCTCTTGACTAATGACATATTTTCTAATCTTTTTAAGCTTGACGCGCATTGCATCCATCTTCATCTTGTTAGCAGTGACGACGTCGGCAAGCTTGACCCCGTGAGCATCGACGATGACGGCAATCTTCAATTCCAATACCATCTTCTCTCCCAGGCATTGGAGACGAAGATCTTCACTTATCTTCAATTTTGCTTTTAAATCGTTGTTTTCTTTTTCTAAAAACTCGACAATAGGGTCGGCTGGAATTTCCGGTTCAACTACCTCCTAAATAGAAATATATCTATGTCAAGTTGGTCGGCATGATTGTTATAACCATGAAACAAAATAAATAGTTATAAAAATATACCACATCGGAATCATAGACCGGACGAGGGCCGACGGGGACGGATATCAAAACCATGACACTATACATATAAAAAACATAAGAAAATTATACAAGAAATAATTATGCATTTAAATCATATAACTAACATTTTTAAAAATAAAAGATAAAAAAAGAGGCTCACCGAGGTGGTGTCGGTGACGGAGCGGCGCGGGCGGTCGACGGCGGTCAGGAAGGGGACGGGACGACACTATATAAAACCACAAATTATACTTTAATTTGAGCTCAAAATGCATATAAAACAAATGAAATCCCTAACTTAGGAATTTCATCAAACACCTTGCAAGCACCACCAAAATCAAACTTGCACGAAAATGAGCTAAACTTGAAATGCCGGAAGAGAAGATGAAGTTGCTAACCCTTATATATGTAGGTGCCACCAATCTTGGAAGTTGTTGGAGAAAATGGTGGTCAATTTGAGCTTGGGAGAGAGGAAAAATGGAGTGTGGGTCGAGTTGCTACAAATGGAGCTGGCTCGGGCTGGAAGAAGCAAATATAGGCAGCACCTTTAGTACCGGTTGTTATGACCAACCGGTACTAAAGGGCTTGCCGTGGGGCCACCAACCGTGGCTGCACCTGCATCCCCCTTTAGTACCGGTTTTTTATAGCAACCGGTACTAAAGGTCCATCTTTAGTACCGGTTGGTATAAAAAACCGGTACTAAATGTGCTCGACGCAGAACCCCTGCTGACACACAAATGCAACCGGTGCTAATGTCCCCTCTAGTACCGGTTTTAGTACAACCGGTACTAAAAGGGGGGTATCATAGACCTGTTTTCTACTAGTGTAACCGGCGGGTTTTCCGCAATGTCGGCCTCCTGCCGAACGAGGTGGTGGCGCTAGTTAGGGAGGAGATTGCCCAGAGGGCACTTGCCCACTCCACGGACCCCGGAGACTCCCTCCAAGGGGTTTAGGCTTTGACGATGTAATCGAATTCAAACTCTGTACAAAAACTCTATTTCTATCTAATCGGACGGCAAAACGACTGCCTTTAACCTAAAAAAAGAAAACAATGTCACGTGATCGTGCCAGCGCTTACCCAATGGCCATAGACCTACACCTCATTTCTTTTATACAAGGCCACTATTTCATTTTTCATATCAAGAAAATAAAGTCAACTAATAATAACAAGAGTAATTCTGAGGAAAACCTTTCATGTTCCTGGCTAATTTTACTTGTTGCATGTGGTGTCTCTTTTTCTATGGTTGCATGCGACGTTTGCATTCATAAGAACTAGGCAAAATACAATCAATTCTTCACAGAAAGAGATATTGGCGTTGCATACATGCAAATTGTATTTCTAATTGTGAGGGGAGCCGGACAGATAGGGAGAGTTTGGAACCGGTTGGGTAGACTATTTTAGTCTCTCTTTTTTCCGGGCTGTCCGTACGGACATATAGGGACGGTTTGGGGATGGTTTAATTGTTTATGTTTTCTCGTAAGTACTGTATAATCAGTGTCAAACTGACATGTACCAAATTTGAAGGTTTCATCTCAAGAAAAAATAAGGTAAAAGGTTTTCAACCATGCGAGGACATGCGTGTCAGCATTTAGAAGAATTGGTGAATCAAAGAGTAAAGAGTTCCCTGATCTTCACGTTTCAGCAAAAATATGTAACAGGCTCTCTTTAATTGCACCGGCCTCTCCAAAAGCTCCAGCTAAGGATTCCATTCCAATTCGCTAAAGAGAAATGAAGCGATTCCATGAAAAGCCGGATTAATTCCTGTTCAATGCTAAACATATTGGCCCAAAATCCCCATTAACGCCTGTAGTAATTGTCCCCTTTTTTGTTCTTCTTCTTCTTCCTCCGGGCTCTGGAAAAAAGTCACTCCGGACGGCCGAAGATGGCTGCCGACAGCACCAACCGAGGGAAGGCTCCCGGTGGCAAGCCTCAGTTCCTCAAGGTGCTCTTCACGGAGTTCATGGAGAAGATGCCTATCCCGGCCAAGTTCATGCGGCGGCACCTGGCGGCAGAGCCCGGGCTCCGGCGAGCCACTCTGGTGAGCCCGCTGAAGAAGTTCTGGCACGTCGACGTGGTCCGAGACGGCGACGACGACGTCTACTTCGCCGGCGGCTGGGCGGAGTTCGTCAGGGCCAACGGGCTGGAGGAGGAGAACTTCCTGCTGTTCAGGTACGAAGGGAACATGGTGTTCACCGTGAAGGTGTTCGAGACGTCTGGGTGCATCAAGGACCATGGAGACGACGTCGCCACCGCCAGCACCGGTGCCGCCACGTTGGAGCAGACGGCGCCAAAGAAGCGGTCCGGCACTGCCTGTGGATCGCAGCCTACCAACAAGACCGATGGTATGGCACTTCTTCACAGTGAATTTATTTATTGATGCATCTTTTCTAAGTTTGGAGAATTGTTGGGATTGACTCCATACTTAAAATAAACCCATAACTGAAAACAAAAATCAGTAATTTATAAGAAAATTATACCTCATGACAATTAAAATGGAACTAAGATCCTATGAAAAGTTCCTTTTAATGTTTGATATTCTCAGTCTTAAAATTATACTTTTGGAACGTCAATTTCAGTAACTGATCAACAATATCTTTCAAGTGTTGATGTTGATAATATATTACCCTTTATCTTCTTAATATTAGCTTTATCCACAAAGTGTTGATGTTGAAGATTCAACATTTTGGTATACAGGCCCTTTACAACTATTTGTGGAGGAGAAAAGCATCTCTCACCCGTTCGCTCCTGGCGCTCCCCGCGGGCGACGGGGCGAACCCTAGATCCCCTTCCTCCAAGCCCTCCTCCTCCACCCCACCTCCCTTGCTGCCGTCGGCGTGAGCCGCTGGGAAAATCTCGTGCGGTGCGGCGGCCTGTTTCTTCCTGCGCGCTAGGAGGGAGGCGCGGGGCTCTCCCGACCGGTGGCGGTGCGGCATAGGTGTTGCGGTTCTCTGTCCGGCGAGGTGGCAGTTCCTGGGCGACGCGGCTGGAGCGAGGGACGGCGAAAGTAGGCGGCGTCGAGCAGTCCTCCGTGCAGCGTGTCTCCGTCGAGCGGCGCAAGGAAGGGCCAGATCCGGGCTGCAGCGGGCCAGCGTGGGCCTGCAGCGGCCTGGAATAGGCATGGCCGGCGCGGCAGCTCCTGGAGACGCTGCCGGAGCGGTGACCGTGCGGCACGGTGGCCGGAGTGTTAACGTGGGTGTATGGGCTGGAGTTGGGCCAGGCGGGCCCAGATCTGGCGGCGCCCTCGTGGGCCCATCCTGGACTTTCGAGCCGTAGGTGCTAGGGGATGACGGTGCCGGATAGGAGCATGGACGCCGGGGTGGCGATCCTGGGTGGCGGGCTGCATGGTGGCTCTCCGGCGAGCACCATGGCAGCGGTGGTGGTTGCGTCTTTTGGTCGTGTGGGCGGCATTGGGCGCAGCGGCGGGTGGCTCGGGCGCGGCCGGCGGTGGTGCCCAGATCTGGAGATGGAGGTCTACTCTTGTCACGTGCATCCTTGGGCCTTGTCATGGGGGAGTCATCGAGTGAAAGCTCTGTGCTTCGGCACTAACGACGACGACGTCCGCGGGTGCCGTTTTCCTCTTAAGGACGTCGTTGAGATGCTCCTTCCCATGCCAGAGTTCTGGGTGAAAACCCAAGTCCTTTTGGACTCGACGGCGGCGACGCTTTGCGCCGTTACCCTCCTGGGGGCGCGGTGTGATCAGGCCTCTCGGTGCTCATGTTTGGCTTCGTAGTTGTATTTGCGTTTTTTTCGGTACAACTTCTGTTGTCTAGTTTCTATAGGATCTTCTTTGTAAGAGGGCTACCTCACTACCTTGTATCGTTCGGCTGTGTTATGGCTTTATTTATAAAGCGGGGCTATGGCCTGTTTCGAGGATACAACTATTTGTGGAGTTTCAAAAGTAATACTCCCTCAGTTCACTGATTTGACTTTTTAGCTTTTTCTTGATTCATAATCTAGACGCATTTTAGTTTATACTAAAATAGTAAAAGGTCTTACATTAGTGAACAGAGGGAGTAATAAATATATATGATTGATTTTCCTTGTGGATAGAAGTATACATTTAAACCCTTCAACTACACCACTACTTATGGTGAATGTTTTTCGTGAGAAGTAAAGTCAACATCCAATAAATTATCATAAGACTAAATAGTGCACTTGTGCCAAAGGAGGAGTTTCCATTGTGAATTCGAGAAACTACATTTTCTCAACTTGTAGGAAAAGTGATGCCAAAATATTCTGCCTCGGCGTATCTTGAAAAAATAACTATGCTGCAAACCGACAAAACACCATCCGTCATTTTTATTATTGACATTCTATAAAAAAAATGCACGTACACTAAGTTGTGTGTCCGAGGTACATTGAGCGACTCAAAGTTCATGATTCAAAGTTTCGAACATCTAAAATAAAATGGGGTGAATTTTGCATGTTTTGCAGGTGGTACAACTGCTAATAAAACCAGAAAGATCAGCGAGAAGAAGCTGACTTGTTGTGGTGATATCCCGGCAAAGAAACAGTGCATATCTCCTAGAACTTTGATGGAAGACAATGATGATGAGAAAGATGTGACCGCAGAGAAAAATACTGAAGCAGATACCCATTCAGATTCAGGCATTGCAACAGAGGCGAATGAGTCTGACTACACCGGCACTCTTCCTGGCTATTCGAAGGCGGCGACGCCTTGCAACATTCGCTACAGTTATATGGCAAGTTATTTTTACACAATCCTTTCATAATTCTAAAAAGTCACTGGTAAATCTGACTATTTTGTTACTTGTAATTCTTGAGTGATCGTATAGAGTGAGAACATACACGTGTCCGATAGAATATGATGCCTTGAACAAAATGTTTCTCTTTTCTTTTACCTCATATGTGGTGGCAAAATTGTGATGACAGTAATGTTCCTGGTCATGAAGTTTTGCAGCGTCACATTGAATATCTGTTCTCTAGTTCAGGAGTCTTGTCGATATATATACATCGAAACTTACATTCCTTTGATCTTGGTGCTTTGCTCATAGAACATCGGGAAGAAGTTCTGCAATGCGAACGGCATCACGTCGAATCGTCTGATGATACTCAAGGACTCTGGAGGGAGGTCGTGGCCCGTGAAGCTCACACTGATGAGCGACCAGGTGCGCATGAAGGCGGGTTGGGGCCACTTCTCCAGCCACCATGGGATCAAGGTCGGGGACCTCTGCGTCTTCCATCTCGTCGACGAGAACACCTTCAACGTCAGCATAAAACGGGCGTCTTAATGTGTTGTTTCTCTAGTGGCGCTCTGTTGTTCCTTTTCGTCTTGAACTTGTTCGTTTGCTTTGGTAAGAATAATACTTGTGGCCGATTTTTTTTCCTCCTGCTGTTGCTGGAAGGTAAGCTAGGGAATGGCAACTTCAATAAATCCAGTGTGCATTTTTAGATGTAACCATGTTCTCTCTCCATGTGTTTGCTGCAATACGGTGAGAGAATTCGATGCTTTTAAGTGTGTTCGAAGTTGAACATGTGTGTAGCTATCATCTTTGCTCGTCGATGGTGATGTTGCTAGAATCCCTATAAAATTATGTTGTTGGACTGGAGAGGCAATCATTGCGTCAATGAGGAAGAATGTGTGATCTCGCCTCATGTACAGACGATCTGGTTGGAAGATGAAGGACTTTGAGAGTATTGCACAAGAACATAACGACATTTACTTGGTGGAGTGCTGGAGCAAGAATAAATTGCTGATACCAATGCTAAATTTACTTGGTGGAGTGTTGGAGCAAGAATAAATTGCTGATATCAATGCTACACCCCGAAACAGAGACACTTATGAAGGTTCCTTTTCTCCAAAACAAAAATTCCACAGTGCAGAACAAACTGTCTGAGGAAGAAGTTTGTAGGGCCTGTATGCCTACAAAAAATGCATCAATGAAGGTTTAGGCTGAGGAAAACCAATCAGTTTAAAAGTCGTGTTGTAAAGTGAACAAGATGATAAATTACCATTTATTGTACTCCCTCCAATACATAAAAAGTGTCGCCCACTTAGTACAAAGTTTATACTAACTTAGTACAAAATGAGCGACACTTTTTATGGATCGGAGGGAGTACCAAATTAGATGAACTAATTCTGCATGGTACTACATTATGCAACATAACGAGAAGGCCATGCCTTGAACAGCAGAGTGTACTCCCTAATGCTTTACTACTCCTCAGCCAGACGACATTTTGAATGCAAAATGTCAGTCAGAAACCCAGGAATTACATCAAAGCACATGCCAGAAGAATAAATCTTAGGAGCTTCATTGGGGCAGAGATGCGCCATTTATTCACCTCTCTCCTGACAAAAAGAAATTTGAAACCCTGGAAGGATGAACTAAGCACTTCATCTCTCAATCAGAGGCCTGTGGATCGCACACCTTCTTGGCGCCATCCCACATGGACAGCGTTGTGACAATCCGTCTACAAGACTGTACCGTTATATCACTTCGAGGATGTCAACTCGGTAGCATCCTTTATCCTTCCATACCTGATGCCAGAAGCTCAGCAATGAACAGGCCTTCAATCAACTTGTACTGCCGACAGGACAATGTTAAAAAAGCTTCTTGCTCAGCGTGAACAACCGTCACCTCTTGCAATGTGCTTTCTCAGATGAATGGCAAGCCATCTTAGTTCAGCTGTACCCAACCTTGATTAGGTTGACCCCTCACGGTCATCTGGCCGTGCAACCTGTTTCTGTATGTTTCGGATCTCCAAGGTGCCAGCCACACAGACCATGCTGGCTGATACTGCTCGTCACCATGTATACTTTTTATGGCTTCCCCAAATCCCCCACATAACAGGAACAGCAACGGCTTGCATCTTTCTTCCATAGCGCAGAAGAAGCCATGGTATCTTCAAGCCAACGTGGAGACACCCGTACGCAAGTAAGTAAGTACAACCATTGCTGGCTTGATCAAGGAAGGATGACACAAAAGGTGAAGCCACCGACTCCAGCGCACGGAAGCAACACCACATACACCATTGGATCATTGGATCATTGACAAGAACAGAGCAGCAACTTGAAGCCATATGAGGCATATGAATGAAACGGAGCACAATAAACTCCTATCACTGATCTCAAGTATGTAAAAGTATGATAAGCATGCAAATACATCCAAAATTAACAAGAATATGCCATTTTTATGTGCCATAAATAACTAGCTTTTACTTCCAGATACGTATTTTCACCATTTGAAGAACACATGTGTAGTCAGTGGGAAAAAAATATGATACAATGTGCAAACAAATTCATTTCTTGATGACTTTACACTTAGCAAAATGTTAAAGAATAGATTGCAGGATTGCTGTCTGACACACAAATCTAAAGAATGGACAGCATAACACAAAAACCATTTATGTTGTTAATGTCTCCTTCATTGGTATAAAGCATTTTCTCCAAACAGGTTGATGTAATACTCAACAAGAGTTTATTTTTTTTCCTGCTTCACAACAATTAAACAATGAATCAAAAATGATGAACAAATGGATCATGAGTGTACTAAGTAGCAATGTTTCCAATTTGTGCTCTTGTACTGTAGACCTGTAGTGTGCCATCATAGCTGGAGCAACAGGCTTCCTGATTAAACCAATTGCACCAATCACCTATAAGAGGGGAAAATTTGCATCATGCTTAGCACAACATTTTAACTCTATGAGAACATAAGGTTCACTATGTTAAACAAAAGCAATTGATCTGAAAGTATGAGTCCATAATTACCTCCACTGAAAGTTTGAAATGCTAATAATACTTGGATCTTATTTCAGCACCAACTAACTAATACTCAACTGAAAACGTCATGGTCTAAGGTGAGGTGTGAAGCAGGCAGAAATACCTTCCTGCGCATACTGTGCTGGCATCATGACCACTTGCCAAGCTAGTGGTCATATGGTGCATCTCCGCCTGCTGTTTAAGTTTAATTGACACCTGGTTCTAAGGGTGACAATGCTGACTGTGTACTGTGACATTACCAGCCAATATGGTGTCTCCGGGGAGAACTTATGTGTAAGAGTAGTAACACCCATCTAAAATAACATGATTCTACGTTCCTTCCTCCAGTGTATACCACAATGATTGTTTGACTTTCATCTGAATACAGGATCATCCACATTTTAATTCCTCTGCTCAATTGATCTTCTCGATTCTGCAGGATCACCCGGTCAAGTTGCAGGCTGCTTTCCTTGGATCATGGTTTTAACAGCTTAGCCATACGTAATGCTGACCGAACTTTCCTCACATCATTTTTAAACCCTGAGCTACGAAGACCAGCAATGACAGCACGTTTTGCAGATGCAAGAACGCTGTTCCCTTCACGCAAGCAGATTCGCAAGAATTTGGAGGCCATATGGTACCTACCCACATTACATAGACCATGGACTAATGATGTGTAAGTAAACTCATCTTTTAGTTTCATGTTATGCAGTAATCTGATAGCTGCATCAACCTGGTCAGATTTGCAGAGTGCGTCCACCAAGCAATTGTACGCTACCACATTAGATTCCATGTCCCTCATCTCCATGTAACATAACTGCTTCTGTGCAGCCTCGATATGTCCCATCTTGCACAAACCATTGACCAAAATTGAGAATGTGTACTCATCACTCTCCAGGCCGCCTTCTTCCATCATACTCAGCAGCTCAAACGCGTCATCCAGCTTCCCTTCCTGGCACCGCAGATAAATCAGCGTATTGTAGCATGCACTGTCAAGACTGAACCCACTTTGTATCATTAGCTCACTATAGGTATTGGCTTCTTCCATCCGTCCCCTCTTGACTAATGCGCTGATCACAGTGCAGTACGGGAAGAGATCTGGAATGTACCCTCCCTCCAGCAACGACAAGAAGGTCTCCAGCCCCTGATCAAACCTGCCGTACCTAAAGCAGCACTTCATGACGGTCGTGTAAGTGATGGCGTTTGGGGCATACGCGGTCTTCCCAAGCTCCCTGAGGACCATGCGGGCGTAGCCCACCTTGCCTGACCTGCACAGCCCATTGATCATTGTGTTGTAGGTCACAATGCCCACTGGGAGCCCCGCCCTCTGCAAGTACCTGAACATCCTGTACGCGTTGCTCGCGTGGCCGGACCTGAACAGCCCGTCGAGGAGCGTGTTGTACGTGGTGGCGCACGGCGCAACACCTTTCTCGGTCATATCGGCAAACACCCGGTAGGCGTCCTCGGGGTGTCCGGACCGGAATAGGCAGTGCATGAGTGTGTTGTAGCCCCAGGCGTCGGGGGCGATCCCCGTCTGGAGCATTTCGTCGAACAGGTCGAGGGCGCACACCGTGAGCCCGCTCCTTGCGGCGCTGGCGATGAGGGAGTTGTAGGTAACGGCGTCGGGCCCCACCCCGGCCTCCCGCATCCGGCACAGGACGGCGAATCCGGCCTCTATGCCCGACGCGCGGCAGTGCGCGGCGAGGAGGGTGTTGTAGCTGACGACGTCCGGGGGCATGCCGAGGCGGATGGCGTCCACGAGGACGGACTCCGCGCGGGCGAGGCTTCCGCCGCGACAGAGCGCCGCGAGGCAGACGTTCATCAGCCTCGTAGACAGCTGCGTCCGCGCCCGGAACATTCCGCCTCCTCGCCGCGAGACTATCTTCCGGTTCCGGGCTCGCTTCGACTCCCATACAGCTCGCTCGCTGTCCAGACCCACTTACGGGGAGTGAGCTCCGAGCAAGGCCGGCGCCTTGTTATGGGGAGAGAGCTCGGCTGCAGGAAGCGGCGAGAGGTTAGTGGCGGCGCCACTGGGCGGTCGGGAAGAGGGTGTGAGTTCGCAGGCCGGGCAGCGAGGGGCGAAGACTAGAGAGGCCATGTGGGCCACGCATGTCAGTGACAACAACGAGTCAAGCAGGCCGGCACCAGGCTCCGACAGGTAGGGTCCACTTGCCCACCTTGCAGTGAGTAATATGCAAACGTAATTAATTCACTGAATTAAATCAGCATCAAATGATGGAAGACTATCTTACATGAGAACGAAAAATTGGGTATGGAGAAGGATAAATGGGCGCATTCACACGCTGAGCTATGTTACAAAAGGAATAAGAAATCGTTCGTGGTACAACAATATCTATGAATACAATGAACAAATGGGGAAATCAGCAGGATCATACATACTACACAAAAAATCAAAATATCAGTTCAAAAGAACCAAAATGTGGTTGGGAGAGAACAGATACAAAATTATACATGCCGAGCGCAAACCAGGCCTTCACTGCGCTTTCATGGCTTTCTCCTTGCAGAGCTGGTGCCACTCCTGGAGCACCGCCGCCTGGAGAGCACGGTGCTCGGCTTCCTCGGCCGTGAGCTTGGAGAGCGTCGAGGGGCCCTTTGGGTTACCAAATCCGTCCAACTCCTCGCTCTGCTTTTTCTCCTCTTCTTCTTCTTGCTCGGTTTTCGCGGGCGGCATCTTAGGTTTGGCTGCCTTGAGTAGGGCTATCCTCTCCATCGATATCTTCAGCCGCTCGGCCGCTGTGCTCTTCACCTCCTCTTCAGGCATGTACTCAACAGCACCGTCTGTGATGTCGTCCAGCCAGCCCTGGAGGTCCGATTCTATCTCTCTTGTGATCGATTCATCAGATGCGCGCACGACAAACTTGCATATCATAGTGGTTGTCTCATCGCCCAGATCAACATTTCGACTGACCTCACTTGCACCGAATATCATCATGCCCACAAACCCGCCAAACCATGTCTTTGCCGCGTAACACAACTGTAGAAGATCCATGAGTTATAACCTTAAAAGTAAATGCTAATTCTGCACAGGATAGAATCAAGACAGTGGTGTACCACCATTTAAGCGATACAGAGAATCAAATGTTTACCTGGAACCCAGCAACTGTTCGGATGAAATGAGAACAGACTTGATGGAAGGGCTTGGAATAAATTGACTTCAACCCACTAAGGAAGGGAGAGCTGTCGTACTGCTGAGCAGCAGTGGCCTTGAAACCACTACCTTCATATGTGTAGGTGCCAGTGCACTCAACCATGGCTGGCAAGCTTGGCCATAGACGAAAATACTCAACTGGAGAGCATTCATATGGCAAGAGAAGTTCGGCAAGAGGGATCTTGTAGGGCTGACACCGCAAAACAACTGGCTCCCCAAGCTCTGGTCGGAGCGAGCGCTTCTGCCTCGTCATTTGCGAGTCCTCTTCTGCATAGTCTCCTTCATAGTCTGCTGATCCTCCACTTCCGTAGAATGGGTAATACAAAACTTGAACCCAGAGAGAGCATCTCTCAAAATGTGAAACTCCAACAGTGACGCTACTTTGGACTGGATCCTGCAGAATTGTTATCATAAATTAGATGCAAATATGGATTTAGCTGATCAGTGCTCGTCCAGTGATATAAAATTCACTAGTCGCTACTCCCTCTGTCCAGGAATGTGTACTTTTAGTTTTTGTACTAAGTCATCCTATTTTAAGTTTGACTAAGTTTATAGAAAAGGTAGCAATATTTATGAAATGAAAATGGTATATTATGAAACTACATTTCAAGATTGATCTAGCGGTATTAATTTGGTGAATGTTGCTACTTTTTTCTATAAAGTTGGTCAAACTTAAGAAAGTTTGAGTTAGGAAAAAAGCTTCTTATTTTGTCGACATACCACTTATTTTAGCATTACTCATGGAAACAAGATACTGCCACTAGTAATTATTACTTCGAAAGCCACCGCAATCCTAGAAGGAGCCTTAGTTGTGTATTTGCTGGTTATTTCAGGCACCAGATGTTGGCATAGATACAGACACAAATGGAAGACATAAATCACTTCATTTTAACAACAACATGATCATTATAGTGGATATTGTAGTCTCAACTACCACATTTTATCTAGTGTACAATAAAATAGTGAGCTTCAACTGGCTAGTCAGGTATACTACATCTGGCTAGTCACTGTAAACTATATTCAAATATTTTGCAAACAAACTGCAACCAAGATTTGTCTGTGAATTCTGGCTAAGTGACAAGCTACTAACATGTGTTGATGTTCTAAATACTTTTAGTTATTGATACGTTACTGAAATTAAACTGCACAGTAAAAGCATATGCAAAATAGGCAAGGTAAGAGTCCTGGAGGCACCTGGGAAACAAGATTACGCAGGTGCCGAACAGTGCGGGAAAAACCATCCATATAATACAATGCTCCAGAGAGCCCAACACGGATGTCCACCCTGTTGAGTTCCAGCTCGGTCAAATTTAGAATCTGCAAAAGTGTACATTAGTAAAAACCAACCACAAAGCTCCAAGGCCAATAATACTATAATTTACAGCAAAGCAATATGTCAAGAGCCTAAAGTAGTTTTTTTAACTTCTCAACATTCTACCGGGTGGCAAAGTGCATTTGTACATATCAATAGAAATACTGTTAAGTATACCAGAAAAACATCATCGGTCAGGTCATACCTTTAGATGTAAGGTGATTCTGCCATCAGTTGGATCAGCCAAATGATATGCTTCGATGTAGCATGGATCGCTGCTGCCAGTCAGAGTACATGCTTTTGGAAGATCTTTGTGCAAAGCACCGATACCCTTTGTCTGAAGGAGTGTTAACTGACTGGGATTGGGCCTCCAAAGCTCCTGAATGGCCTTATGAACTAAGCCCTCCAATTTCCGATCCTGTGCAGCAGCAGCCTCTGAAAACTGAACTGTAAGCTTGTGGTGGCTAAATGGATAATCCCCTGTGGCATCACCTACACCAACCCACCTGGAGAGTACTTTTTTTAGGTACAAATTTTTTGCAAATATTGCAACCCAATGTAAGATAATTAATTTCAAGATGCAACCCTCACCTGTTATCTGGATGGTTCGTCACATACTTTATTATCTGCAAGACATAACGTGATTGATGCTTGGTGACAGAATCAGCTGACGTGCTTGACCTAAATTCTTCCAATTCTTTACTGATGAGCTGGCCTGCTCTTGCATTTCTGGCTCCCAAACGTTGAGCACATATGAGGACAGCCTGCACATCTTGTGTCCTGTTTGATGTAGTGGCAGTGGAATCGGTGTTGAATAAAGTTTTGTGCATGTTAGAGATGATGATATTCAGAGGATCCTCTGGGTCATCAGCTAAAAGAGGATCCAGACCTTCAAGATCAAAGTGTTCAGAAATTGCCCATATCAACCGTGATGATATTCTTGAGGTATGAACCTGCAACAAAACATTTATTCAGATTTGAAAAATTATAGGAAAATCTGGATTTAAGAAAAGGTACAGAGGAACTAAAGCATTATAAGACCATTAATCGTCTCTAGGTTAGAAAAGAATCTTTAGGAAATGGAACTGTTTAAGTTATAAACATTTGCAATGGAAGATGAATGAAAATGTACAAGGAAAGCAAGCAATGACAGCAAACCCAGGTCTAAAGATAGATAAAGCTGGATTACAACACCATTAATCTTCTCTAGACAGAAAAGAATCTTTACAAAATGTAACTGTTTTAAATTACAAATATTTGCAATGGAAAATGAATGCAAATGTACAAGGAAAGCAAGCAAAGACAGGTATACTCAGATCTAAACATAGGTAAAGCCTTGAAAAAGCAGATACCATAGAGTTAGCAATGAATAAACCCCATGTCTTACATTTGTTGGTATAGAACTAACTGGGTTTAAGAAAAATAAAAATATGCCAATGTAGTAATAACAAAACTTGCACCTTACATTCCACTCGTATTTTAAATGCATAACAACAGGAATTTTAATTTTAATCAAAATAATGAGATAGACCATAACCTCGCGAAGATCCCTGATAAGCTGTAGCTGCAAATTTCGAAGCCTTGTCTCATTTAGAATCTGATCTTGAGATGCACCAGCCTTGATTGTCTTTACACCACCTCTAAGATCATATATATGAAAAAGTCGTACAAGCAACTTCAGATAGCAATCAATTGCATAGGTACGTCCATCACAGTCCCACAGAACACAAGGTCTGCAAACTTCCACCACATCCAGAGCAGGTTCCGTCCAATTCAATGCACCATAACCAGTTCCATAGGCTAATGCTCCTATAACTCTGCTCTCTGTCCCAGAATTCTTCTGCTCGGGTAGTGGAAGAGAAAGCTGGAAACAACTTTCGACCAGTGAGGCAACTAACTCTTCTCTGAACAAGCTTTTGCTTGTTATGCTATTTAGATCATCCTTCACCCTTGCATCCTCAAAAAGAGATATCACATCTGTTCCTGGAACGGGCTTCTGACCTCTTCGAGCGCTCTCCTTCGCAAAAAGATCAACACAAAGAGCGGTTCGACAAATGCATGCCAATGCATGCATTCGATCCGATTCTGCTCTCAAATTTTTCAGCATCTGAAGCAGCCTTTTGAACAGCGACACCTGCACCAAAGAATATGCTTTTGTAACTGAAATTGTCCCTCTCAATTTCCTCTAAACAAATTATGCACAGAAAGGAGGAAACTGGTAAAAACACTGCTAGCATCTTTACATTTTGACAGTGTATATCTTCAAGCATACATTGAATGTTGTCATATCAGCAATAGAATAATCAAATTCAACTTCTGTGCAGCCCATATTCACGACAAGTTTATCGAAAAATATTAAAATAGTCACGACTAGTTCAAGGCCCGTATGTTGTTGTGACTTCTAGAAAAAAAAACTGATTATAATGTATGCATGATCCAAACAAACTCTACTATGATTATCTTCCTGGGCCAGGTTTTTACTGCTTGAACTTGTTCTTTCATCGGTTCAGGAAGAGAACAGACAAGCTCGATAGGCCATTGGTTAAGGGGAGCATGGGAAAATAGAAAAACGATGTTAAACCACTTTTACAGAATAATTTGAAGTGTTCGGGATATGCCTACAGATTTGTGTTTCAGAAAAACTTAACATATGTTAATGTCTCTAGCCGTGTTGTAAAACAGGGCACATAAACAGTGAGTGAAAGTAGTCATGACATTTGTTGAGCTGCTTGTGGACACAGATCAACATGTGTTGTTTCTTTTGTACCTTTCGTCTTTAGCCTCACTCTTTTGTTAGGTAGTCAAGTGTGGATAACTATAATTCGATCTTCACACAAGGGTAGTCAGAGCTGATTTTTTTATGGTTTTTTGTTGAAGAAACTGTATGCGGTGTCACTGTAACCTCCCCATCATATTAAAGTTGATCTGCAAGTTGCTATAATATTATATCATATAATCATTTCATCACATGTAGATCTGTGTAATGTACTAGCACTAACTGGACACTGGTAAGAAGATATTATATACTACTACACTAGAAATCAAAGTAATAATGCCTAACCAGTTTTACATTATGGCTACAGATGTAATAACTGAGTGATGGTTATATGTGAAGTGAAATTCCTAAAGGCCCAATACTTATGTGTTGAATTTGAATTGATAGCAAGTAAACAATGTTATATCACCTATGGGCTTAAGTTGCTCAGTGAATGATCTATCATGACGTTACAGACCATTGTTTAACCGATAAGGTAGAAGTACAAAGGAGCTTATTCAGTTGTGGATGCTATGCCATGATGTAACAATTAAAATCAAACACGGCAAAACTTTAATTTTGTGATGTGGTGCATATAACTACATAATTATAAGGCCGTGCTAATGCAGTAATGCTAAGGCAAACTAGTTGTGCTACACTAGCAGTTTTTTACTCTGCATCTTTCAGAGATGACATCAAATGATGAAAACTATATAAATACATATACTAGCATTTCAGAAAATTAATCTTTTGCCAAAATAAATGAACAACAATCAGTAGATGGAAGTACAAACCTACTAGAGAGCCATTTCATTCATCAGGGTGTAACAACAAAATATATTTTCAGTACTTTGACATAAGACTGAAGTAAGAGTTGGTATGGGATAAGCCTGATTTTTTGTTGGTTCAAACAAGAATGTCAGCATTGGGATCACGATTTAGTAATGTAATAACCCATTAACCCTTGATGGTATGAGAGTTGCGATCATAATTTTAGCCTTTGAACTTTACACTCCATGCGTTTTCAGGCTTGTGCACTAGAAACAACACTAACTGGTACTGGTAGAATTGTGTGTTCTTGGAATTACTTTACAGATCCAGCTCAAACAAGACCTCATGTGACGGAATGACTAGCTATATTTCCGCTACAATTTATAGCATGTACTATTGATGGCAGTAAATGCAAGAAAACAGAATCCTCCTAAAGTGCTTCACACAAAACTTGGCTACCATTACCAACAAATACCCACTTCCAGGATCAGTAATCCTGTAGTTGCCGAGTTGGCATTTGGCTAAAAAGCTATCAGTAGATCTACCACATGAAATTAGCAAACAGAATTATCAGATTGATCAAACTAAGTTGCATTGCTATTATAAGTAGATTGATTCGGCACCTGCATTCCAAGATCCAGCAAATGGAGATTCGCCACAACCGCCCTGACAATTGTCTCCCTCATCGATGAGAACTCTTGCCGGTCCCATAGTGTTAGTATTGCAATAATAGCCGCTGAAGCCCACTCCGGCTTGCCCCCGGGTGCATCTGCGAGCGACAGCATATTGATCCCCACCTCAAACACCAGTGGTGGGTCCAGAGAGCTAAGGAAAGGCAGCAAGTGCGAGACAATGTCCGATACCCCGACCAACTTCTCTGCACTCGCCTCCACAGTATCAGCTATTGTAGTGTCTCCTGGTTTGGCAATCTGCCGCAGTGTATTCACTGCGCCGGAAGCAACCATCTTTGCTGCATGCACAAGGGGGTACACAGTGACCCGGAAGCTCTCAACGGGCATCACCATGGATCGGGCAATGAGCATGTTTCGACGGGACCAGATGAAATCGATGGCGTGGGCTGCCCACTGGGCACGCACAGCGAGCGCGCCCTCCCCATCGACAAGCTTGTCCCCAGCAAGGCGGCTCATACGCCGGGCGTCGAGCTCCTGGAACAGCCGAGCAAATGCCTCGAATGCTGAGGCTGCCACGGCATCTGCAGAGTCCAAGGCCAGCTCGGTGAGGCGGCCCCACCACGTGGTGGCGTGCCCCATGAGCGAGGGGTTGGTAGAGCACATGAGCGCGAGGTCATCTCGCGGGAGGAGGGAGGAGAGGGACGTGACGGCGGCGAGGCGGAGCGACTCGGCGGGCGAGGAGAGAGCGGCAGCGATGTCGGCGTGCGCGGAGGAGAGGAGGGTTGGGAGTAGGTGCGAGGGGAGGGACGGGAACGAGGCGATGGAGGAGGCAGCGACGTCGGGGTCGGGGAAGGAGAGGTCTGAGCGGAGGGAGGAGAGCAGCAGCGGGTCGAGGAGATCGGGGGGCAGGGGCAGCGCGCGGAGGAGGTCAAGCGCGAGGCGCTTGCAGACGGCGGAAGAGGGCGCCGAAAGGATCTCGGTGGCGGCGGTGCGGGCGAGCGCGGAGACGTCGCGGCCGGCGGCGCACTGCTGCAGGGCCTGCAGGAGCGCGGACGACTGCCGGAGAGCGTCCGAGGAGCGAAGATCTGTGGTGATCTGCGCGATGAGGAGGTCCATCGCGCCGCCGCCGCGATTGGGCTCCGGCGATCGCCGGAGCTGGGGGATAGGAGCGGTGGTCGTGCAGATCTGAGGGGAAAGGGTAGAGTGCGAGAGCACGGGCAGGTCGGGTCTTGTTTGAGCGAGAGTGCTGTGCTGCGGCCTGCCGCCTGTGGCCGGTGGTAACGGGTCGGACCTTTTCGTCGATTGCGAGGACTGATCGGTGGTATAGCTCCAAACGGGCCGGCACGTGGCTGGCACGGCCCGTTAGGCACGACTCCGGCACGGCCCACCAGCACTAATACGGCCCAACGGGCCGAGTTAGGCACTAATACGGTCCAAAATAGATAAAAATTTAAAAATTAAATAAATAAAGGACTAATAGTGCCAGGCCGGGCCGGCCGTGCCACGGCCTGTTAAGCTCCGTGTCTGGCCGTGCTCGGGCCGGGCCAAAAATCCCGTGGCTCGGGCCGGCCCGTTTAGCACGGTCCATTTGGCCAGCTATAATCAGTGGGGACCAGAGCAGCTATGATGGTTGAGTTTTTTTTTACGAAACACAAGTACAACACAGACACACGCTCACATACACACGCATGCACACGCACCTCTATGAACGTACGCAGGTACACCCAACCCATATGAACACCTCCGAGATACTAAGCCGGTGGGTTAGGTCTTCAGATTGGCGAAGTCATCACAAGCGTCTCGCTATCGATGGGAACGTCGCCTCCCGCTGAAGAATATTCCGTCTATAATGAGAAACACATATCAAACCTGGGGTTTCAACTCTGGTGGGATGGGGGTACAACCACCATGTTAACCATCCAACCAAGGGTTGGTTCTCTGGGGCGTAGCTATGGAAAAGTCTGGTCACCCGACGATCGTCAGGTTGTCACGCGCGCCTCAAGCCAGCTAGCTCTTCCTCCTTCTACTCGTAGGGCCCTCCCCTTCTTCTACTCCTTCTCCATGGTGCCCACGGGCTAGGTAGTCATGGATGAACTCAAGGGATTACCTAGAGGTGGATATCCAAAACGCCATGGATATCCACGGTGGCGTCGCGACCTTCAGGAGGGAGGGGGGTTGCAAATAAAAGGACATGGGTCGTCGGGTCAGGTGCAGTGAGCCGGATTTGTCGTGGTGAGCCCCATACGGCGAAGTCGATGCTCCACACAAGGCCAATTTTCACAAATTGTTCGATGTTGCGTGAGTGTTTTTCAAATGTTGCAAACTCGTGTGTGTTTTGCTACAAACACATGAGCGAGATGATGCAAGTATTTTGGGTGTCTATTGCAAGGTTGTTTCAATGTTGCAAATGTTTATGTGAGCAGATGTAAACATTGTCCTCCCGATCCTGGAGGGGTGCGCGGTGCGACCGTAACGCACGCTAAATGCGTACGTGAAATAGGAGCTCCCGTTACTCACCTCACCTCAGTCACCTTCCCGTGGTTGCCTCTGTATCGCGAGAATGTCGATTGGTGAACATAGATCCCCAGAAGAAGAGGGGACATGCGGAGGCTAACGTTAGTGCCGGGGGCCCTCTCACCGGCGGCTTCTGGTTCCCCCGGTGCAGCGAGGTCACCGGCTACCTTGGGATCGCGTTTCTGGTCCTTGGGAGAGGAAGACGGTGACGAGCCGGAGGTGGATCTGGCAGTGGAGGCGGCGGAGGTGACGTCTTCTCGGGTCGCCGCAGATGTGCTCGAGGACGACCATCGGGAGTGGTCGACGGTGGTACGGCGACCGCCGAGGTCGCGCGAAGACCTTGCTCAGCAGTTTTGGGAGGACGCAGGCTTCCCTACGCCGGCATCCAGATTTTGGGAGCGTTCTAGTTCGCCGGTCGTTTCCGATCTCGCGGGTACGTCGTTTTCTGATGTGTGCAGGACTCCGAGTTCGGCCGGGAACGCGAGTTTGGACGAGGCGTGCAGCTCAGAGAGGACGCGCCGGTCGACCTCCTCGCAGGCGGTCTCGCTGAAGACGAAGGTGAGGTTGGGCTGGCGGGGGCTGCTTCCTCGACCCAGGCACACGCCGCCGCCTTGCCTTGGGGAATTCTTTCCGGAGGAGCTGGTGTCGGCCATGGAGGTGGCTGCAGAACGTGGGTCTTCGCCGGTGGATGGCGAGCGGTCGCCGGTCGGTGCGGCTGCGGTCGACGCGGATTCCTCGGATCGTGGCGGTGATCAAGCTTTTCGAATTGTGCATGGTGGTGGACCAGGTGGGCCAGTGGCCGATCCAGGCCGTCCGCGACCATGGGCACATCTGGGCCGTCGTTTCAAAGGACTATGGTCAAACCTCCAAGGCTGCCCTAGATCGCTACCGCGGCCGCCCGTCGCTACTCCGATTCGCCGACCCCAGTTTTCTGCTGTCAACTCCCTGCCAGCGACCTTTCAGCCGCCGTCTACGCCTTGCGGGCCTCGCCGATCGTTCGCTGAGGTGCTCTCCTCACCGACCGCCCTCATGGCCGGTCAGCCGCCGCGGGCGGCAGGGCGGCAGCCCCCGGCTGCTTCAGTCCCGTCGAGCTCAGGGGGCGGAGGCGCTCCTCTGGTGGTGCCGGTCGTCAACGCTGGGGAGAGACGCGTCGCTGGCCGCCGTGATGCGTCGGGCCCTCCCACTTGTGCTCCTCGGCAGCAAGCCGGGACGGCTCCGGCACCCGTGCCTCTCCCACAGCTCAGAGCGGCGCAGCCTGCTACGGGTGGGCAGAAAAGGAAGAAGAACAACGCTGTTGGCCGTGGTGCGCCAGCGCAGGGACAGGCCGCGCTTCAGCCTGTCGCGGAGGTGCAGCAACAGCATGCGGCGGTCGGTGTGCCGACGGAGGCAGTGGGGATGGTTAACCCGGCACCTAAGAAGATCAAAGTCTATTGCTGGAAGTGCAAATCTAAGGCACATGCGACTAAGGACTGTACAGTCGAGCACTATTGCTACATTTGCGACAACGCTAAGCATCCCATGTCGAAGTGCCCTGTTCTGAAGTTACCGCGACCATCAACCTTTGTGGCCGGGTTTGGGGATGAGGAGCTCATGTTTACTCAATTCCCGGACAGTGTGTATAAGGCGCAGGCGTCACCGATTGTTCCTACACCTTGTGTCAAGATAATTGGCGAGATGGTCACAGCTGACACTGTGGAGCGACAGGTGGCTCGTATTTGCCCGGCACCGTCTTGGAAGTGGGAGGCGATTCCACAAGGCAAAAATTCCTATCTGCTTGGTTTCCCATCTTTGGAGGATTTACAAAGGGTTGATGGTCTTGAGTTGGGAGTCCCGCTGAAAGCTGCGAAGCTAGTTCTCTCACAATGGTTGCCGGAGGAGATTCCGCACAAGATGGAGCTGCACCAAGTCTGGGTTCATGTTACCGGTGTACCTTATACCTTGCGACACTTCCTCGGTCTTTGGGCGGTTGGCACTCTTATTGGCACCACCATTGATGTTGATCTTACTGCTCTTCGCCGCAGGGGTATTGTTCGCATCCTGGTGGGAATGGCTTCTACACATAGCTTCAGTAAAAAGAGAGATGAATTTGGGCCTCTAATTAAGTCCGATGGTGTCCTGATGCTTAAGGGGTATGACTTCACCTTCCGACCTGAGCCAGTGGACTTTATTCCGGAGCCGGATTTCGTGCCGTTTGTTTGGAGCCGCAAAGACAAAGACGATGGCTCAGACAAGGGCATGGGGGGTGATGCTGGTGAGGGCCGTGACCCTAGTGGTTGTCCGCCGGCGCAGGGAGTCGATGGTGATACCGAGATGACAAATGCGCCATGCTCAGGGGCTGCGGGGAATAATTCGCTTATGTCTAAAGTACAGTCACTTCTTCGGGGAAGGGCAGTCACGCCTATTAATCCTAAACCCTGCACTTTCCGTACCGATGTGGGGGTCGGTGATGCTGTTTTGGAGGGCGTTGACGTCGGGGATAATTCTGACGACGCGATGATGGACATACCTGTCGGCTGCAGCAGTCCGCCGGCTGGGATCGTCGATGGGCAGCCACTCGTGTGCGGTGCCTCTGTGACGGGGTCGGCTGCTGGCCGCGTCCCTGGGCCGGCATCCCCGCCTGTCGTTGCTCCTGGGCTGGCCTCGCCAGCTGCGGCGGCCCACGGGCCTGGTATGGCTGTCGCTGGGTGCCACGGCTTGGCACCGGCAGCTGCTGGTTTGGCGCAGACGGCGCCCGCTTCGACGACGCCTCCACCAGCACCGTTGTCGGGGCTGCGCTCTACTCCTGTGCATGTGGAGGTGGCTCAGGTCACGTCGACGACGCAGCAGCCTGGACTCGCTTCGTCGACACCTACGGTCCAGGCTTCGCTGCCGGTAACGAGTACGCAGGGGGTAGCTACTACAACTTTACCCCCGTGCTCGGTTCCGTCGGACATCGCGCAAAACTCCGCCAACATGGCTGTGCTAAGGCATAGCAGCCGCCATGTCATGGCGAAGGATGGTTCGACGCCAATGGATGAGGATTCGTTGACCAAGGCAATGCGTCGTAAGGCGTTGCAGAATGTTCAACTAACTCCTGGTACGTCGGCTAAATCGAAGTCTTTTCTTTCTTTCAGTAACTCTCAGTTATCGTCTAGACTTTTTAATGTTGGCGTTAGTTTGGGGAGAAATGAGAATGAAGTTTTAGTGTCGGCAAACGCTTTGCGGCATATGGAGGTTGACCGTGTTAGGGCAACTACTAATGTGTCGAGTATGCCGAGTGCTTCACCCCTAGATGAGGACGAGGCGACTGACAATGTCGATGGTCAGCTTTTATCTCATCTAGTGGGAGAGGTGTCGGAGGTGGATTTAGATGAGTCAGGGTTAGGGTCTATTTATGACCTGCATGCCTCTGGTCGGAAATCTAAAAATGCCTCCGCAAAAAAGAACCAAAAGTCACGTAAGATGGCTAAGTCGTCCAAATCCCCAAAGTTTTCTCGATGAATGGCATGTTCATGAATAGCAGAGGTCTTGGTGACTTGGCTAAACATCTACATATTGCTCAATGTATTCGGGATCATAATTTGGATTTTGTGGCAATTTCAGAAACGGGTAGACGGGATTTTCCGGTGAGTGTCCTAAACCGTATATCAGGTGGTCTGGACTTTCACTGGTACTGTCACCCTCCTCGTGGGAGATCTGGGGGTATCTTACTCGGCGTTAACTCAAACTCCATGGACGTATTGGCTGCTTCGGATGAGGATTTTCACATCAAGTTCCACATCCGTAATAAAGTCGATAATTTTATATGGAGCTTGGTTGCTGTGTATGGTGCTGCCCAGGAAGACCATAAGGCCGCTTTTCTCCGTGAATTGGTTAATCTGGCTAAAGATAACCCACATCCTATTCTTATAGGAGGGGACTTTAATATGCTAAGATTCCGACATGAGAAGAGTAGAGGTCGATTCGATGGTCATTGGCCTTTTCTTTTCAATGCTGTCATTGACAGTTTGGATTTAAGAGAGGTCCATATGACGGGTAGACAGTTCACCTGGGCAAACTGTCTTCCCGAGCCGACATATGAAAAGCTAGATCGTGTACTTATGGACACCGACTGGGAATCTAAATACCCTTTGGTTACAGTACGCGCCCTAGAACGTATAAAGGCTTTATCGGATCACGCCCCGATTCTTTTGACCACAGGATCTTCGAGACCACAAGATAAAGACCAATTTAAATTTGAATTGGGCTGGTTGTATCGCGAGGGTTTTGGAGAGATGGTTAAGGAGATTTGAGAAAAACCAGTTGGTGGCAGTACCCCGATACAAAGGTGGAATAACAAAATGCGCACTATGCGTATCTACCTGCGTGGGTGGGCCCGCCACATATCTGGGATTCTCAAAAAAGAAAAAGCTCGACTGTCGGCCATTATTGACGAACTCGAAGAGATCATAGAAAGTCAGCCGCTATCTACTCAGCAGATTGAACTTAAGAATCAATCGAATGCGAGCATAGCCAAACTTTTACGTGAGGAGGAAATCAAGTGGTATCAACGATCAAAGGCTAAATTCATCCTTGAAGGTGATTCGAATACAAGATACTTTCATAGTGTCGCCAATGGGCGGCACAGAAAGAAACTGATTCATTCACTACATCAAGAGGAGGGCCTGATTGAGGGACAAGAAGAGCTAAAAAGATATATTACTAGGTACTACAAGGGGTTATTCGGGGCTCCGGAAGAAGGCAACTTCTCACTTGATGAGTCTCGAATAGACGACATACCCCAGGTATCTAGTGAGGAAAACACTTTTCTTACTGCACCCTTCACCGAAGAAGAGGTACGAAAAGCAGTTTTCCAAATGGAACATAATAAGGCACCAGGTCCGGATGGTTTTCCTGCTGAGTTCTACCAAAACTTTTGGGATATCATTAAATTGGACCTGCTAGCTTTGTTCGGTGCTTTGCACGCGGGACAGCTAGAGCTTTTTCGCCTGAACTTTGGAGAGATTATTTTGTTGCCTAAGATTAGCGATGCGGAAAGGATACAACAGTATCGACCTATCTACCTCCTTAATGTTAGTTTCAAAATTTTCACCAAAGTGGCAACCATTCGGTTGAATTCGGTTGCAGACCATGTGGTTAGGCCTTCCCAAACTGCTTTTATGCAAGGGAGGAATATCCTAGATGGTGTTGTCATTCTTCATGAGACTGTTCATGAGATGCACCGTAAGAAATTGAATGGAGTGATATTTAAGATTGACTTCGAAAAGGCGTATGACAAGGTCAATTGGGAGTTTCTCCAACAGACCCTGCGCATGAAAGGCTTCTCGGAGCAATGGTGTGCCTGGATTCGGGACTTTGTTACTGGAGGTAGTGTGGCCATTAAAGTCAATGATGATACTGGTCATTACTTCCAAACAAAGAAAGGTCTAAGGCAGGGGGATCCGCTATCGCCGATACTATTTAATATAGTGGCGGATATGTTAGCGGTCATAATTGATCGGGCTAAATTGGATGGACAGATCGAGGGAGTCATACCACACTTGGTAGATGGCGGCCTATCTATCCTCCAGCATGCGGACGATACAATTCTATTTATGGAACATGACCTTGAGAAAGCAAAGAACATGAAGCTGATTCTGTCAGCATTCGAGCAATTATCAGGATTAAAGATAAACTTCCATAAAAGTGAATTGTTTTGTTTCGGTGATGCCCAGGATTTCGCGGCTCAATATGCTGATCTATTCGGATGTGAGCAAGGTCAGTTTCCGATTAGATATCTTGGTATACCTATTCATTATAGGAGGCTGACTAATGCTGAATGGAAACATGTTGAGGAGCGGTTCGAGGCAAGATTGGCCAGTTGGAGAGGAAAATTGCTATCCTTAGGTGGGAGATTGGTACTCATAAATTCAGTCCTAAGTAATATGTTACTGTATATGATATCTTTCTTCCAGCTGCCTAAAGGAGTCTTGAAAAAACTGGATTATTTTTGTTCAAGATTCTTTTGGCAAGGGGATAGTGAGAAGAGGAAATATCGATTGGCACGATGGGATGTTGTTTGCCGACCTAAAGATCAGGGAGGTCTTGGTATCCAGGATCTTCAGGTCAAGAATTCGGTCCTTTTAGGGAAATGGCTTTTTAAGCTACTCTCGGAAGAGGGGACTTGGCAAACAATCCTAAAGCGTAAATATGTTGGTTCAAAAGCGTTGTCACAAGTGGTTTGGAGACCAGGTGATTCTCACTTTTGGGCTGGCCTCATGGCGACGAAGAAATTCTTCTTTCGTTATGGGAGATTCGCTATAAGGGATGGTTCGGAAATTCGGTTCTGGGAGGATAAATGGTTAGGTAACTCTCCTCTAAAGGACCAATATCCAGCTCTATACAGCATTGTTCGTCACAAGAGTGATACGCTGGCTACGGTTATGCAGTCAACTCCTCCGGTTATGACATTCAGGCGTGATTTGGTCGGGCCCAGACTTGAGGCATGGAATGCTCTTTTAGGGCGTTTGGCCATGGTTCAACTCTCAACTGGGTCGGACATATTTCACTGGTCCCTCCATGAGAACGGTAAATTCTCAGTGGACTCCATGTATAGAGCACTAATCCAATCCGACATGCCAGTTGATAAAAATGGGAAACTCTGGAAGATGAAAATGCCATTAAAAATTAAAATTTTTGCATGGTACGCTCGTCGGGGAGTTATTCTCACCAAAGATAACCTTGTTAAGCGTAATTGGAAGGGAAGTACTAAATGTGTTTTCTGTCTACACGATGAGACGATAAAACATCTTTTCTTCGATTGCAAGGTCGCACGTTCTATTTGGTCAACCATCCAAATTGCTTCTAATCTGTATCCTCCCTGTTCGGTTGCGAATATTTTCGGCAACTGGCTACACGGAATTGATCACAGATTTAGGACTATTATTAGGGTGGGAGCGATAGCCGTTATTTGGTCGCTTTGGCTTTGTAGAAATGACAAGGTATTCAATGATAAAAATGTATCCCTATTGCAGGTAATATACCGGTGCACAAGTTTGCTCCGTTCGTGGTCCATATTACAACGCGTGGAGTTTCGAGACCTTTTTATGGAGGTGTCTGCGCGACTGGAGACTACGGCGAGGGACATTTTTACCCCACATGGGTGGCAGCGTGATCTTCGGATTGGACCACCTCCATAGGCGGAGTGCATGATCATATGATTTGTAATCGGCCTGTGTTTGTTTTATTTTTTCCAGTATGGTTGTCGGCTGTGTGCATCTTGTTATGCAGAGGCCGGGTGTAATACTTAAACCTCTTAAGTAATAAAGCCCTTTATAAAAAAAAACATTGTCCTCCCATGTCACATGGATTTTTTATGGGGATTTGTTGCGGTGGTAGGGATTTGCTTGCATACTCTTATATTTTCTGTTGCATTGGTGCTTCCAAAATGGTATGGTTGTTTTTATGTATGTTTGGACCCACTGTGGGAAGAAATGATCCAATGATGTTGCAATTGTAAAATAAATTTTCCGTGGGTGGGATGTGTTCATGGTTCGAACAAGTGAGATTTTGCGTTTTATGATGATCGGACAGTGAGGGAGGGGACCGACTTCTCCCCCTCCCCCCTCCCTCTCACATTAGTCGGACGATGTGCAACACTTTTGTGGAGTTATTGGCTTAAATGAGTACATTTGATGGTGCAGTGATGAGATGCAGGGGCGGAGCTAGCATGTATTGATTGGTGTCAAATGACACCAATGGATTTTTATTACTTACCTTTATAACTGAAGCAATTCTCTTAGAAATACAAAATGACACCGGTAGATTTAGAGGAATGACACCAATGATCGATTTTTCTAGCTTCGCCCCTGATGAGATGGAGCTATGTTACCATCATGGATGGGAGCCTCCATTCAAAAATACGGTGGATATGGATGTCGATGTGGATGTTTGGCGTGGATACCTTCCACGACAATCCTTTGAGATGATTGTGGTTTTTCTTTCTAATACACAACGCGCTGACAGCTGGAGCTTATGCTTTACTCCATGGTCTATCCACCACAACATGTTAAGTGTAATTACATTGAGGTCAGTATTGATTGCATGGAGGTTGTTGTTGAGTGATGGCTTGTATACGGACATGTTATGTTCGATGAATGCAATAACCTCACTTAGGATATAGTAAGTAGTAGATGTGACGGTGAATTTCTAGGGAGCAGGGAGCAACGATGAAGCGGGACCCCTTTTCCCATAAATATGGTGGTATAAAACAAAGCACACATACGAGAAATAATTTATCCAACTGCATGGATGCGGGGAGTTACTGTTTTTCTTCTCCCTTGCACTACAGCCAACGTCTCCTCTTCTCCATAACCATGAATAATGCCTATCCATTAAGGCTGCTCACAGTGGGGAGTAACATAGAGTAGTAACATACGGATGTTACTATGCTATGTTACTAGCTGCATAGTGGGGAGTAACCTATGTGTGGTGTCATGCAAGACTTTATTTATTAGACTATAAATTCATGTTGTCTTGATATGTGTGATGTTACAGTAACATATTAGACTACCCACAGTGGGAGTAACTAAGCTAGTAACTTGCATGCCACATAAGCAAAAAAATAACATGGCAGCTAATTAATGATGAGAGAGACAAATAGAGTAACATAGCTAGTTACCGTAATATCACACTTCCCGAGATAATATGAGTCTACACACCCTAATAAATATAGCTTTGCATGATATCACACATATGTTACTACCCACTATGGAGATAGTAACATAACCTAGTAAAACGTGTATGTTACCACTCTTGTTACTCCCCATTGTGACTAGCCTTATGTTACCATAAACACTTCTCTACTCATTAACTACATGTCACATAAGCAAACTTGTATTGGTATGTGTGATGTTACCACCTAAGTTACTGTGCCAGCCTAACCCTCTAGGAAACCAAAAAACGCGTCGACTGCAGTTGCACTTACTCACTCTTTTCTTGCACGCCCCCTTCGTGCCTTCCCTTTCCCACTTATAAGAGCTCCTGATTTTACGTCATCATCTGTCATCCTCCTTATCCTCTTCTCTTCCTCCTCTCAAACCCCTCCTCCATGGCTAGATCTTCTCCTCTCAAACCCCTCCTCCATGGGCAAAGGGCGCAACGTTATTGTTGTTACTCATGCCGTGGTCGTTCATCTCCTTGGAAATCTGAAGCGTGCTGAACCCCATCTAGCTACCCTTGAATGTGATAATTGTCAATCTATCCCCTGTGTCTTTTGGTCTCAGCCCTCACTCAACATCACCCAACCCTCTCTTAAGTCCAGTTTCTCGCTCTATTGCAATGTACTATTGTACTGATGAGCTTCAAATATTTACGAAGTGCCCAACACCTATCGTGACCGTATTTTTCTCTTATTGTCACTCACAATTAATTGCCTTTGATTTTACTACAGGTCAAATCCAAGTTCAAGATCAACATCGCTTCGGTTGTTCATGACAGTTGTTTGATTATCTAAAAAAAAGTTGTTTGATTATCTCAACTTTTATAACACTTTGGAAGCTACCATGTTGAGACTATTGTTAATTTTTTTTCAATAAAAGGAATTTCATTTCAATGTATCAAGGATACAAAGTATGCCACACCCGGCCAAACAAAGGTTAAAAAAATGGTGTTGTAATTATCCTTGGTGTTATTTGTGTAGATTACATGGAGAGTTTAGTATTACTTTGTTTTCGGTATTGGTGTGCGTCCGCTTCGTTGCAGGATACATGCCAAGGCAGGAAAGAAACATCACAATCACGTTTGCTTGGTTCTTTCTTTTTTTTTTTAGTACAGACGCATCCCTGCTTCTATTCAGTACACACGCATCCCTGCTCTATTTATACTTCTTATAAAGCAAAATCCCACTAATATGCATTTATAATTTTCTATCTCAACATCACCTACTATTTTAACCGATCAATTGTCCATGTCATCTACTAATATTTATTAACGATTGTACATATTTACATGCAACATATCCACGTCATTCATTGTTTTAAGCCATAGAATTGTCCATGTCACCAATTTTTTTTACACACCCATATATGTTTATTCATTCATAATTTACACCATCAACCAAAGGAGGTACTATTTTTTGGGATGGATTGTCGTCAAATACAAAAAAAAATAGGTCAATTAAATTTAGCCTCTCAGCTACAATTGAATCACGCATATTTTTGTCAACAACTTTAAATTCAGATTTCATGTATCTTAATTTACAAAGTAATATTTTTCTATAAAATAATCGCTGCAACGCGCGGGGTATTGATCTAGTTTTTAGATTATCGTATGGTCATTCAATGTTACTCAAGTCGACGTACTTTTTTTATTGAACGAATATTGTCCATTATTATTTTCACCTGGTAAGGATCATGCGCACGATCGCTTCCGTTACACGCGAGGTTGCAATTTATCCTCCATTTGTGTTCCTTTTGTGAAGCACCACCTATTTAACATGCTTATGCAGTACTAAAATATCAGACGATTGATGCATAGTCCATTTGCATTGGGTATTAGACTTTGTATATCACTAGAAGGAAAAGACGCGCGTTGCTGCGTCCGCTCTAGTACGACCGACGACGGATAAACAATTTTTTTTAGCGAAACATATAAAAAATAGTTGCAATAATGGGGAAAATAGTACCAGACAACAGAGAAAACATGACTCCACATAAAAAGCTTAAGCTTTGCAGATACTCTGTGAGACGATCGGGATACGACCACAATTATTAATGTCATGAAAGTTAAATTGTGTACATTATGCTATGAAGATTTCAACAAAAAAATTGCTCAAAGTTCCGACAGACTGTAGACAACGTACGATATGATTAACATATATTGTAGACTCGAGAGATAGATTAGCCAAGATTTGATTAGCCTTCGAGATCCCATAGTCAAGGTTATTGACTTTATAAATAATGAAATCAAGTTGATTTTTCTGACATAAATTATTCTAAAATCAGTATTAGTTGGGGTAATTATGTCTCTACATACTTAAATTAATTACATCGAGTACAACCGATACAATCTAAAAACAGAAGAACATTCCACCGATAAATATTAAATAATGCACCTAAAAACATAGCAAAGTGAGAAGCAGTTTACATGCCATCTTAATCTCTGCATCGGATCCAGATTACATAAAATAAATAAAAAACAAAAATGGCATGAATACCACAAAAAAATTAGTATATATATATATATATATCAAATTGCATAAATGCCCATCTCTAAACATATAGTTTATCATGTTCGCCACACTTTTAACAACACATGCTATTTTATCATTGTACACGGTGGCATCCAACAATGAAGCATCTAACTCATCCTTCCACACACATTCACCATCGAGTTGTCGCTCACGGTCTCAACGCAACTGCCGTCACCACCGAGTAGAGCACCACTAACATCAACGGCGGCAACCGATGCAAGATGTGGCATGGGTATTCATGTGCAACTACTACGAGGGTTGTATCAAGTCGTTCAGTTCACTGGCCTTGGGTGGCCACCAAAATATGCACCAGCGAGGAGCGCACGTGGTGTGCAAGTTGACAATACACTTGACGCGCGATATCAGGGACATAGTTACCATGTAGTCCTAGGGGTTTGACGGAGCCAGAGGTGTATGCGGAGAGACGGGAAAATTTGTGCGGGGCGGGGTGGGGGCGTTTTTGGTAGAATACGGCTTGAGGGAAGCGGAGAGAGAGAAATGATGTCGCGTGACACACGCTGCGCGATGCTATGGTGGGCATTGGTGGTAAGGGAGAGAGTTGTCGGAATGTGCCAGTAGCTCCGAACACACCGCAACTCCTTTAAAGAAATCGAAACGACGTGTCTAGGTCTCAGTTTTCTTAAAATAAAGCATACAACTACGTGTATGTATTGTATGTATTCTAAAAGTTTTGTAAAAAAATCTTGTATTTTAGGCTACACAACAAAGACAAAGTTTGAGAGGAAATGGAGCTATTTTTTCCTTTTTTATAGCCACAATTTTCTTTTTTGTTTAGTTGGGAATACCATTTTTTCACCGGAAATTTGACAGATAGGTACAAAACATGTATATATATATCAGATAGATTGTTTCTCAAACTCAATTTTAATATTCAAGAGTTGTTAACTATAAAATAAGAACTAAGTGGGGACCACCGTGGTGTGGTGTCACTGCTTCATTGGAGGACATCTAGGAGCAAGGAGAGGGCAGCAATTCTAGGGAGATTAGTAGTTGTAGAGATACTGCTTTGTACCTTTTATCATGGTGTCGCAACAGTGGAACATGGGGTTCCCCTGATGCGGTCAAAGTGGGTCCATCGCACATGGGCCCACCAAGGAGGCACTCAAGGCCAAGGTTCAAGACTGGCAGATGGCCCCCCCATCTGCCCCACGGCGCCCCGACACGTGCGACATCGACAACCAAGGCCAAGGACTCGGGGACCCTCCGGGGCCCCCCTCGACCCAGAAGCAGGCACGGAGGTCCCGGGGACCCGACGCCCGGCAGGAGGCCTGCTCGTTCCCGGGAACCAACCTCTAGTACGCTAAGAGGATAAGCTTGCCAGCTCTGGCTGGAAGCTCCTAGAAGACTTGGGCGCCAAGAAGATGGAGGCGCCAAAGGGGGGCAGAGGCAGAAAAGCTGTCAGCCTCTGTCCGCCCTCTCTGGAAAAGGTGGGCGGCCTCACCTGCCCCCTCTGAGAAGAATACTTGGACGAGAGGAGGCCATGTCGCCTCCTAAAGAGAACCCGGAGGGGTTTTCCCGCCAAAACCCCTCCGGCCCCAAGGGTGCACCTGTGGTATCCCCTTAGCCTATAAAAGGAGGACCGAGGCACCCAGGGGAAAGGAAGGTCGGAAGAGGAACAAGTCCAGAAGAGAAGGAGGCTAGGCTAGTGCACGAATCCCAGGTTAGCTTAGGCGAGAGGTGATCTCCTCAGGGTCAGGATCTGCTCGTCTTCAACCTCTAGCCAACACCTCCCGGGTTCTCACCCGCGACCACCCTTGTAAACCTACACCATGATACACCTCTCAATCCAGACATGCAGGAGTAGGGTTGTTAGCCTCCGGGCGGCCCGAACCTGGGTAAACTCCTTGTGTCTCTATGATGCTTGCTAGTATGTAGATCTCGAGCGCCGAGCGAAGCCCCCAGGTGGAAGAAGATCTTCGGCCTCCTCTGCGCCCCATACCGAACCTAAAAAGGGGGTATCCTTTACTCCCGATGTCCGTGATCCAAGACACGACATCTGGCGCGCCAGGTAGGGGCGCAAGTGCTGAGTTCTTCTTCGCCGACTTCGAGTTCTTCATCGGCTTCTAGATCTTTGAGGAGATCCGCGTTAGATTCTCCGGATCTTTCGGCCAGATCTCCCTCAAGGTCATCGACAAGGTCTCCGTCGAGCTCAAGGTCATCGACAAGGTCTCCGTCGAGCTCAAGGTCATCGACAAGGTCTCCGTCGAGCTCAAGTTCATTGACAAGGTCCCCGTCGAGCTCAAGGTCATCGACAAGGTCCCCGTCGAGCTCAAGGTCATCGGCAAGGTCTCCGTCAAGCTCAAGGTCATCGACAGGGTCTCCGTCGACCTCAAGTTCTCCGGTAGGGATGGCGCGGAAGAAGGCCAAGTCCAGTGAGGAGTACCTATGGTACCCGGGACTTGGTTTCAACCCCGAGGAAGCTTCAGTGATGCCATCCGCGCGAGGTCTCGCCAGCGGGATTCGATTCGTGTCCCCAGTGGCTCAGGCCGATGCAGCTGCAAGTGGGGGCTTTCCCCCGGGAAGTAGTACAGGCATTGACGCCCCTCTTTCCCCGCGGACGCGCGTGGTAAAGGAAGAGCTCTACTTGGAAACTTCCCCGTCGACTCTCCCGTTGGAGGAGGAGCGTCAGATTCAAGGTCAAGAAATTGAGGTCACTAGGGACAAACCGTACGTGCCGCAAGAAGTCCAGCTCCCATTGGGCGAAGATGGACAACTGGGACTCTGGTGCTCATTCCATCGAACCGACAAGCACCACATCGATGACTGCCGCGAACTCAGAAAGCGCCCAAGGAACGAAGGATGCTACATCTGTGGAGAGCTTGGTCACCTCCGCCGAGATTGCCCTTTGAATTCAAAACCAAAGAAAACCCCGAAGAAGAAGAAGACACCAAGAGCTGTTGCAAACGCCTCCACCCAAACCGACAACCCGCCTTCACCACCAGCGACCCCCACGGGTCCACTCATGACAGCCTCTGACTGGGATCGAGCCTACTTCAACGGAAGTCAGCCAGAATGGGACCTCCCGGGTGACGTCATTACAATATGCCCAGGACCAAGTGGGCCGCCGCAAAAGTATTGGATTGCAAAATGGTTGGCCTCCGGGCAGCAATGAAAAAGAGCCAGGAAGGGTCTCCGGACCGACACAGCAAAGGTGTCAGTAAGGCGGGCGTGCTTTCAAGCGGCGCCAGGAGTAAAAAGGGGGTCCCCGGACCGGCATCATAAGAATGTCAGCAAGTGGACGTGCCTTCACGCGGCGTCAGGAACATGAAGGCCTCAGGACCGGGACCACGGGCCCCAGCAATAAGGTCCTGCGCCAGTAAGGATGACTGGGCAGACGGCTATTTCAGCGGGAGTCCCTAGCCCTGCGGGTAACCGCAGGCAGGGTAGAGTTGTGTCTTAAAAGTGGCACAAAAGACCCGCTCTGGCGGCAGCGCGACGAAACAATTGCTGAAATAGCCAAAAGGAGGTCGACATTGAGCTAAGTATGAAACGTGCTTGCACGGGCTTTTCCTTCGTTGCTTCTATTTTATGCAATTTGGCTAAGACAAAAGCGGGCGTTGTTTTGAGGTGGCGCCTCCGCGACTAAGCTGTTCGTTTCCCTCGGGTAGTGGAATCGTGGGCTGAGGTTTGCGATGGTCAAAAAACAGTGGGTTCTTGGGGGGGATGCGCCCTGTGTCGGTGGCTCAGATCCGTTTGAGTGCCCACGGGTGCAATAAAATGGATAAAACTTGGGAAAAGTTATTTACATTCAGAAAGGTGCAAAATATGCAAAACACAGTTCACGTTTCTTGGTGTTGCTCCATCCACTTTCAGGACCGGTTGTCATCCTCGTGGGAGAAGTGCTCCATGATCACGTCTATGTGGCGGGTCACCTCGGGGTCGGTCAGCATCCCGGGGGCTAGACCCTGCAGATCGGACAAGGAAGGAGGCGGCTGGCGATGTCGCCGAAGGGCCGCGACGAGCTGGGTGGCCACCTGCCGGGCAGTAGCCCTCCCTTCCTGGAGGGTGGCTCTGCTCACGCTGTCCTTAAGGCCGTTGATGCGCGAGGCCACAAGCTCCAAGAACGATGGGTAACACCGAAGGGAGTATGAGCTCTCCGACGGGAGGGTAGGCAGGCCCTTCACCTTCAGCACCACCATCCCTTCGATGATCTTCATGACCCAGGGATGCATCTGGAGCAGGATCTCGTTGTTCCCCTGCCGATGCCGGCGGAAGTCGCTCATCTCCTTGGCATGTGCTTCCTTAGCCTTTGCCAGGTCCCCTTGCACCTCTTTGAGCTGATCGGACAGCTTCTCATGGCGGGTCCCAAGCGATTTGGGCCTGTGATTTGCTCGTCTCCGCGGTTGACAGGCTTTTGGCGAGCTTCTTGGCTTCATCTTGGCGCATGATGGCCATATGTTTGGCGGCTTCGTCATGGAACTTCACCGCTTCCTCCAGGGTCTTGATCTTCTTCTCTAGCTTGACTCGATGGGCGCCCAAGCTCTTCTTGGATTCCTCGGCCGCGGCCAGGGCCGTCTTCTGTGTGTCAATAGTGGCCAGCAGGGCCGCTATTCTCGACGCTTGGCCATCTCGCTCGCTTCGGATCCTCCGGATGTCCTCTCGAGCTTGTTCCCGACGATTCTTCTCGTGGGCAAGGACCTCCTTCAGTCTAGAGATCTTCTGATCCCTTGACCGGATGGCCTCGTTATTTGCTCGGATGGTCTCCTCCATAGTCGCCTCCACCTCCATGCGAGTCCACCCTTCCACGTTCAGCATCCCTTGCTCCAGGCGTTCTTCGTCGAGGGCCGCTCTGGCCTGGTACGCCTCCTCCGCTTCGAGGAAGGCCTTCTTCTGGGCTTCGAGCTCTCGAAGACGCTCCTGCAACCTCTTTTGCTGAAGGGACAGTCTTTGCTCTCGGGCGTTGAGCAGCTCTTCTTCCATCGCCACTCGCTCCTCGCGGGCCCGCACCGCTTCCTCCCCGGAGGAGGGTGTTGTCTCCTGCTGCTTGAGTTCGGCCTCCGCGAAGGCCAGGAACTCCCTGACGTTGGGAAACGTCCATGTGAACTGTGGCTCCGGGTTCGCCGTCCGCTGCTCAGGACGGGGGCTCGCGGGCTCCGGCGCCTGAGTGTCGCCGGGTGCTTGCTCGGCCTCTGCGTTGGGATCAGACCGGCACGCTGGGGGCTCAACATCGTCTTCGCCCCCGGCGTGGTTTTCCGCTCCATCGGCACCAGCTTCAGGGCGGGCCGCTGGGGGCTCGACATCACCCCCGTCCTCAGCGCGGTCCCCCGCCCCAGGTTCTACATCGACAAATGAAGCGTTAACCTCTAGGAACCTCCGGGTCCCCCGGGGACAACGGTGGCAACTCCGGGTAGATTTACCTAGAGGTGGCGCCGAGGCTGCCGGGTCCCGACCCGGGGGCGCTTGCTCCTGCCCACGGGTGGGTGACGTCCGGGTTGCCATCGACAACGACCCCGCGTCCTCTGCCTCCGGGAATTCCGCTCCCGGAGAGGCTCTACTGGGAGGCGGATGCTCCCTTGCAGTTACCGCGGGGCTTTCCGCAGCCTCCCCTGCTTCGACATCTTCATCCACTCGGGCGCGCTTCTGGGAGCTCTCGGACTCGAAAGACCTGCAGCGCGCATGCAACGGTCAGAATTGCCGCGGCTCTGATCAAGCAAGAAAGAATCAAGGTAGGCTTCGGAGTTACCTTCGAGCCCACTTAGCGCTGGAAAATCCCCACCGCTTCCCCACAAGGTCTTCAAAGGGATCCGGCATCGACACACTCTCGTCGTCTCCGTCTTCGGTAGGAATCGGGGGCGGGAATCCCCCCGTTTTCTGCCCCGCCTGCGGACTTTGAGGAGCTGGTTGCCCGGGGGGCAGCTCTACCCCAGCGTCTTCTGGTCCTGCGGATGTCTCCCTCTCTCCTTTGGGGGACGCCGGGGGAGGGTTGCGGCCCAAATCCTTTGGGCCCTCCTCTTCCTCATCTTCATCGTCAAAGATCCCGGGCTCGTTTGGCGAGAACTCCCCGTACGGCGGCTCCGCTGCCATCCAGGACCTCCCGCGGACCGTCACCCGAGGCACCGGAAGCGGGTCCAAGAATTCGGTACCCTGGAGCCCGTAGGCATTGCACCCTGGCATGTGAGGCACCGCGTCACCTCTCGCGACGCGATCAAGCAACAAGAAGTCTCCCACCGGAAGATCGTACCGCTCCCCCGGCAGCAGGAAGTGCATCTTCCCCTTCAGCATCTCAGGCGATATGTGAGACCCCATCCCCTGGCGGATCTCCCACAACGGTTGGGACCTGCATTGCAGAGGAGCAATCCCCCTCCGCACGAAGTCTCCGGCGATCATGGCGCCTGTCACCTGACCGCTCCGAAGCTCCGCGAACTTCTCGACAATTGGCAGAAGGGCCTCGTCTTGGGAGCTGACATCTCTCGAGTTGGCCAAGCTCTCGGCTGGGGCGGTCGGCACCAGGAGGTGCGGGCTGATGCTGCCCGCTTGAACAAGGTACCAGTTCTGCCTCCAGTCCTTCCAGCTGGGATGGATCTTGGTCCTCGAATATTGGCCTGCGTTCTCCTGCTTGAGGCAGAAGGACATCTCGCCCGCTATCCATCTTGATCTCCCCCTTCGGGGCATGAAGAAGTGTCGGAATAATGCCACGGAGGGCATTACACCGACGAACGCCTCGCAAGCGTGTGCGAAAGTGGCCAAGATCAAAACCGCGTTCGGGTGCAGATGAAGCATGTGCATCCCGAACGCCTCCAGGACCGCCAAGAAGAAGTCGGAGAAGGGAGGAAGCAGCCCCATCGCCGAGAAATCGTGGAACGTCACCACATCGCCGTCTTGCAGGGGACTTGCCCTCGGGCAGATCTCCAGCTGGTCGCCCCCAATGAACGCCCTGCTCAGCTTCTGGCGGACAGCAGCAATCCTCTCCTCGCTGACGAATGCACTCGGATCGTACAGAGCTTGTGTTACTCTCAGTGGAGGAGGTTCGGCCCAGGCGGGTGTCGCTGCCGCCCTCTCCTTCCCGCCGGTCTGCTTCTTCGCCGCTGGCTTCTTCTTGGCCTTGGGCACCATCGGATCGGAGGCGTTCTGCTTTCGGTGTCACGGCGGCCAAGAAGGTTTGCGGTGTGCTATGAAGACGAAGGAGAAGTGCTCTCCGGCAGCGCTTCGAGATCTCTATGTTTGGGAAGGAGTAACGGCTGCAGTTCCTTGGAACCGTGGCTTATAAGGCTTCCCACGCGTCGCATCGTGGTCCCACCGCTCCGGCCGGCGCGGGGATCGAGGAGGCGTTCCGTTCGATCGTCTCCTCCCTGTGGTTTCAAAGCGAGCGTTGCCAGTCCGCGCGGATCGTAATGTTCAGAAGACCCGCGGGACGCGCGCCTCCGTAGTGCGCGGCTACGACGGATGTGACAAGACGTTCTAGACCTGACGCCGGGGGCCCACTTTGACTTTTTTGGTCATAGCCCCGATGGCAGAAGGGCGTGGCCGCCGGGACTATGCCTGGGGGCTATTGTCGCAACAGTGGAACATGGGGTTCCCCTGATGCGGTCAAAGTGGGTCCATCGCACATGGGCCCACCAAGGAGGCACTCAAGGCCAAGGCTCAAGACTGGCAGATGGGCCCCCCATCTGCCCCACGGCGTCCCGATGCGTGCGACATCGACAACCAAGGCCAAGGACTCGGGGACCCTCCGGGGCCCCCCTCGACCCGGAAGCAGGCACGGAGGTCCCGGGGAACCGATGCCCGGCAGGAGGCTAGGCTCATTCCCGGGAACAAACCTCCAGTACGCTAAGAGGATAAGCTTGCCAGCTCTGGCTGGAAGCTCCTAGAAGACTTGGGAGCCAAGAAGATGGAGGCGCCAAAGGGGGGCAGAGGCAGAAAAGTTGTCAGCCTCTATCCGCCCTCAGGGTCAGGATCTGCTCGTCTTCAACCTCTAGCCAACACCTCCCGGGTTCTCACCCGTGACCACCCTTGTAAAGCTACACCATGATACACCTCTCAATCCAGACATGCAGGAGTAGGGTTGTTAGCCTCCGGGCGGCTCGAACCTGGGTAAACTCCTTGTGTCTCTGTGATGCTTGCTAGTACGTAGATCTCGAGTGCCGAGCGAAGCCCCCGGGTGGAAGAAGTTCTTCGGCCTCCTCTGCGCCCCATACCGAACCTAAAAAGGGGGTATCCTTTACTCCCGGCATCCGTGATCCAAGACACGACACATGGGCAATGTGTTGCTAGCAAGGATTTGTTAGGGAACCCACGGCATCCATCGACGAGCAGGACTTCGCTGCACCAACACAAGGTCGTCAGGCAAAGGAGGATGAGGAGTCAACAAGTTCAACTCCTGTTAACGGGCCAGAGCGTCCGCACCGACAACCAAAGCCCAACCCAACGTACAAGGGGCCCGAGTGGTCCGTCTAAGGGCGCTGCTATATAGCAGGGGATCTGCATCTGTAATCGGCATCCTGTTGGATCATGAGCCGGATGACTCTAGTCTCCCTGAACCTCCTTCTCTCTGATTCCCCAATCCCCTTCACTGAGACTTCTATCTATAGAATTCGTGAATTTGAGAGTGAGACCTAACATCTTGGTATCAGAGCCAACCCACCACCAACTTCCCTTCGCTTCCACCAATTCGCGAATCTGTAGTCTATCATCGAGACACGGAACCAGAAGCAACTCAGCGAAAATCCGGAAGCAGCGATGGACGAATCTAGCAAGGAATTGCTCAAGCAGTTCAAATCCATGCTCTCGTCGATGGAGGAGAAGCTGGCGCAGAGATCCGACGGGATTGAGCGCACCATCGCCGGACTTGCTACCGATCTCAACTTATGGCGGCCACGGCTGGAGGCGCGCCTCGATGAGCTACACACGGCGGTCACCGACCTACAACATCAAGCGGCCACATCTACACCACCCGACAGGGCCACTGCATCGGCGGAAGGGGATCCGGCAGTGACTACCGTCGCTGATGCCTATGGGCTGGGCGCACCAGCGTCACTGCTGGGGAAGCGCCCGGTCAGGACCGACTCCAGGCAAGGCCACAGCGAGCTACCGCTTCATCGGGGATGGGTGGCTGGGAACCCATCGGTTACAGCACCTACCCCGGGCACGGGTATGCTCAATTTCCAAACACCCATGAATCTGCGTAATACTGCACATGAATCTGAATTTTCTGCAGCACGAATGTTTGGGCAATTGGGACAGTCCAATCCTTCATTAAAGTTTCTAGTGTTTGATGGGGAAAAACCCCAGATGTGGCAGACTTTAGCAGAAGAATACTTCGCTATGTTCTCAATCCATGAATCGTATTGGGTCTCTATGGCCATTCTGAATTTCACTGGTTCACCTAAGGTGTGGTTGCATTATGTCAGGAAGAAACTGGCAGGGTTCACTTGGGAATCCTTCTGCGCCCTCCTATGCACTCGATTTGGTAGAGATAGGCACTAATTGTTGATCAGGCAATTTTACAATCTTAAGCAAATTGACTATGTAGCCAATAACATAGAATGTTTCGAAACTGTCATGAATAATTTGCTTGCATATTGTGATGCTACTCACCCATTGTATTTTCTGACACGTTTCATCGAGGGAGTGCGGGGTGACATCTGGGCAGTGGTGATGGTACAGAGACCAATAGACTTGGACACTGCCTGTGCATTGGCGTTACTGCAGGAGGAAGTTATCGAGAGCACACGCATGGTACCCCCACAGAAACCATGATCCGGCTACCAAGGGAAAGCCAATGCCATTGCCACTTCCACTACAACAAAAGCCCGTTCCAGTGACAGTTAATGCCAATGATAAAAGGGGGCAAGAGGGAGCTCGAGCCAACACAAATCAAACATCAAGGTTGGCCACACTGAAGGCTTACAGGCGAGCCAAGGGATTATGTTTCAAGTGTGGGGAACATTGGGGTAGGGAACATACTTGTCCTGCCACAATACAACTTCACATTGTAGAGGAATTGTTGGAATTCATGGGAGTAGACGCCTTGGGTCTGAATGAGGATCAAGACAATCCAACAATAGACACTAAGTTCTTGTGTGCAATTTATGTGCATGCTCTGTCAGAAAGGTTAGATGAGAATGATGGAAATCCATCAGTTCTTCGGCTTAAGGGGTGGGTGGGTAATCAGCAGGTGTTATTACTAGTGGACTCTGGCAGTACTGTCTCTTTTGTTAACCGAAGGTTACAGGACAAGCTGGTTGGTGTCACTCAGCTAGCACGGCTTGTCAGGGTGAAAGTGGCAGATGACACGGAATTAATATGTTTAGAAGAAATTAGAGATTGTGTATAGGAAGCACAAGGGCATCAGTTCAAAACCAACTTCAAGGTTCTCCAGCTGGGAGCATTTGACATCATTCTGGGGCAAGACTGGCTATATACTCACAGCCCCATGAACATTGACTGACCCACAAAGAGGTTGAGGATTACTAGCAAAGACAAAGAGGTATTCATTCAAGGAATTGGGGCTGCAGAAGTTATATGTCACAGAATCTCAGTGGAACAGCTATCTGGTCTCAGCAGGCAAAGAGACATTAAGCAGGTGCTGGTTATCAAGGCAATGTAACAACCCACTGAGAAGAGCAAGCAGGAATTTTCACCTGAGATCCAGGAGATATTAAAAGAGTTCGATGAAGTGTTTGCAGAACCCAATGGACTACCTCCTAAAAGAACAAGTGATCATCACATTCCCTTGATCAGTGGTGCACAACCAGTGCATATCAGGCCTTACAGGCATATACCTGCGGTTAAAGATGAAATTGAGAGGCAGGTTAAGGAACTACTCAAAACTAGCATTATACAGCAAAGCACAAGTGCATTTGCATCACCAGCAATTTTGGTACGGAAGAAGGATCTCACATGGTGTCTCTGCATTGATTATCGTCAGTTACATGCATTGACAGTTCCAAGAAAAATTCCAATACCCATCATCGATGAACTAATCGATGAGTTGACAGGGGCTTGCTGGTTTTCCAAGTTGGACCTTAGGTCTGGCTACCATCAGATCAGTCTCTCTCTAGGAGAAGAACACAAAATGGCATTCTACACGCATGAAGGGCAGTATGAATACAGAGTCATGCCGTTTGGGTTATCTGGTGTTGCATCCACATTTCAAGGAGCTATGAACGACACTCTATGACTTGTCTTAAGGAAGCATGCGCTAGTGTTCTTCGATGACATACTCATATATAGTAAAACCTATCCTCAACACATCCAAAACCTCAAGGAAGTGCTATCACTGCTCAGTAAAGAAAATTGGCATGCCAAATTGTCAAAGTGCTCGTTTGCATAGAAGAGTTTGTCCTATTTGGGGCATGTAATCAGTGGAGCAGGTGTGGCAGCTGAACCGGATAAGATAGAAGCAATACAAAGTTGGAAGGCACCAACTAATGCTAAGGAGCTGAGAGGGTTCTTGGGATTTGTTGGGTTTTACAGAAAGTATGTAGGCACTTTGGCATCATCGCCAAACCCTTGATCCAACTCTTAAAGAAAAACACAGTCTTCAAGTGGAATTATGTGGCTGAAGAATCCTTTTCTGCCCACAAAAATGCCCTCATCACTGCACCTATCCTAGCAATTCCAAATTTCACTAGGCAGTTTGTGTTGGAAACTGACGCAAGTGACCAGGGAATTGGTGCAGTCTTGCAACAGCAAGGACACCCAGTTGCCTACCTGAGCAAGGCACTAGGACCACGCAATAGTGGCTTGTCTACCTACGAGAAGGAGTACCTTGCAATTCTAATGGCGGTCGATCACTGGCGTTCTTATCTACAACATGATGAGTTCATCATTAAAACTGACCAGCGTAGTCTAGTTCATCTGGAGGAGCAGAGGTTGAGCACACCTTGGCAGAAGAAAGCATTTGCTAAATTACTTGGGTTGAGGTACCAAATTGTGTACAGGCAGGGGCGTGAAAATACTGTGGCTGATGCCTTGTCAAGGAAGAAGCACCCAGATACAGTGGTGATAGCAGCTTTATCAACCTGTTAACCAGCTTGGATGTCAGAGGTGGTCAATAGTTATCTCACTGATGCACAGGCTGTGAAAATCAAGGCCAGAATAGCTGTTGATCCTCAATCGTTACCATTATTCACATTGGATGGGGATATGATCAGGCACAAGGGAAGAATTTGGTTAGGAACTAATATTCAATTGCAACAGAAGATATTCCAGGCTTTTCACAGCAGTGCCTTGGGTGGCCACTCTGGTGCACCATTGACATACAAAAGGATCAAACAACTTTTCTCTTGGCCAGGGAATGAAGAAGATGGTTAAGCAGTGGGTTCAATCTTGCCTCATTTGCCAACAAGCCAAACCTATAAGAATCAAATACCCAGGTCTGTTGAAACCACTACCTGTTCCCCATAGGCCTTGGCAACACATATCGATGGATTTTGTCGAAGGGCTATCACAGTCAGGCGCTTACAATTGTTTGCTGGTGATTGTGGATAGATTCTCAAAATATGGGCATTTCATCCCACTCTCTCACCCTTACACAACATCCAAGGTTGCTGCTCTGTTTGTCAGTAACATTTTCAAGCTTCATAGCCTGTCAGAATCTATTGTGTCAGACAGGGATCCTATCTTTACAAGCCATTTCTAGAGAGATATGTTCAAGGCCATAGGGACAGAGTTGAAAATGAGTACCCCTTATCACCCAGCTACAGATGGTCAATCAAACAGAGAGGGTTAATCAGTGTGTCGAGATAGATCTGCGCTGCTTTGTGCATGCTTGTCCAAAAAAGTGGAGCCAGTGGATTTCAATGGCACAATATTGGTATAATACAAGCCACCATTCCTCACTCAACTCTTTGCCGTTTGTGGTGTTGTATGGCCATGAGCCTAGACATTGGGGGATATAGCCACCTGATTCATGTTCAGTTAAAAACTTACACTCCTGGCTCACCGAAAGGAGGGTGGTTCATGACCTTCTCATGCAACATCTGGAGCGCGCTCAGCAGATCATGAAGAAACAAGCAGACAAAAACATAACTTTATGTCAGTTTTCAGTCGGTGATTCAGTGTTCCTGAAGCCATAGCCATACATACAATCATATATTGCGCCGCGGGCAAACCCCAAGCTCCTGTTCAAATTCTATAGCCCTTTTACATTGGTTACCAAGGTCAATGAGGTAGCATACAAATTGAACCCGCCACAGGGCTTGATGGTGGATATTGATAAGTTGGGTGGTGCCCCAAGCGAAGGCGGAATTGTAGCTAGTAGCACTTTTCCCTCGTTTAACGAACCGAGGTTTATCGAACCAGTAGGACTTTGAAATCAACAATGATGTTAATGTTGAAGATTTCTGGCGCTTAACCTTCAACAGACGTGGACCTGCACACACTCAACCAAAATACTTTGCCCCCAACGGCGGAAAGATTTTCAATCTTTCCGGTCTCGCAGAAAACAAAGCGGTTAATTGTATGATGAAATAGATAAAATATGAAAAGTGACCAGAGGAATAATGATGATTAAAAGCAAGTAAATGAGGTTGTAAACAATGTAAAAAGATGGACCGGGGGCCATGGGTTCACTAGTGGAGACTCTCAAGTAAATAATATATGCATGTGATGGGTGAACGAATTACAGCTAGGCAATTGACAAGATCATGACACAAACCCAATTTAGCTATGAAAAAAAGGACACGATAATATTTATGGAGGCATAACGACAAGAAACAAAGACCGTTGAATCCATGGAGGCATATGACTACTTTGTTGTAGTGTATTGCCATGGACCCGTAGTCCAAGGTGAGACTACTCACAAATCATCCCGGAGGAAGGCATAGCGATGAAGAGCCCTCCGGGATCGATCTCCCCTCCGACAGAGTGCCGAGATTAGCTTCAGATTGGACCCCGAACTAGGGTTTTCGGTGAAGGCACGTCGGGGTCGAGTTTCTGGAAAATAATGGCCGCCTCTTCGTTTTTAGGTTTTTAGTGATTTTATAGGCGTCGGAGGGGGCCGAGGGGGTGCCCCAGGAGCAGGGGCGGGCCCCACCCGCGGGTTCTATGGGGCCGCGGTAGGGGGCCGCCTGCGCCCTGTGGGTGGCCCCTCAGGCTCCCCTTTGGTCTTCTGGTGTCTTGCGTCGAGTAAAAATTCTCTGTAAATTTTCGTCCAATTCCGAGAATATTTCCAGAAGTAAATTTTCTGAAATACAAAAATAGCAAAAATAGGGAACTGGCACCGGGCATCTTGTCAATAGGTTAGTCCGACAAAATGCATAAAAATGATATAAATGACAGTAAAAACATGTGACAATATCACAAAACTAGCATGGATCACTCAAAAATTATAGATACGTTCGAGACGTATCAGGGCTCAACCGTACACCCAGTTGTACATGTCTCCCAACTTCGTCAAGTTCTTTAGCCTAGTACGTCTGTGTTGCCCAATTTACAATGCACTGATGATGAACTAGCTATCCCAGTGAAGATTCTGTCAAGGCGTTGGCGCAAGAAGTCTAACAGGACCGTCGAGCAAGTCTTGATTCAGTGGTCAGCAGGCGGGGCTGCGGCGGCGACCTAGGAAGATTATCAAGAGCTGCACAACCGCTTCCCAGTCGCACCAGCTCGGGGACAAGCTGGTTGTAAAGGAGGAGGGGATGTTAGGGAACCCACGGCATCCATCGACGAGCAGGACTTCGCTGCACCAACACAAGGTCGTCGGGCAAAGGAGGATGAGGAGTCAACAAGTTCAACTCCTGTTAACGGGCCAGAGCATACGCGCCGCCAACCAAAGCCCAACCCAAAGTACAAGGGGTCCGTGTGGTCCGTCTAAGGGCGCTGCTATATAGCAGTGGATCCGCATCTGTAATCGGCATCCTATTGGATCACGAGCCGAACGCCTCTAGTCTCCTAAACCTCCTTCTCTCTGATTCCCCAATCCCCTTCACTGAGACTTGTATCTGTAGAATTCGTGAATCTGATAGTGAGACCTAACAGGATTGTATGAAAATGCTTCTCTTCTCTTTTGGCATGGCTACATTTTTTTTTAAACATGTGATCCTTCAATAAGGGGTTTACCTTTTCTTTCAGTTAACTACACAGTGAGGTCCAGGCTTAAATTGTTGTTATCTACACAAGTGTTCTTATGGTGTTCATTGTACATCATTTACTTATTTATTCGTTACACTAGCATACATGGCAAAAAATAGAAATCCCTATTATTCAATATCTATATGTTGTTATTTTTCGATCATAGTTCACGAAAGATAGGTCTACACAATCCGCAGCAACGCACGGGGTATCACATAGTATCTTATAAGATAAAACCTCACTGAGATGCATTTATGATATTTCTATCTCAAAATACAAGCTATGCACCTCATATATTTTTTTAATCATCCAAAAATTGTTCACCTCATCCATACTTTCAACCATCCAATTGCCCATCTGATCCTACTAATATTTATTAGCATCCATAATTTGGCGCACGTCATACTTTGTCTATCTCTCATTTATAAATGGGTCAACATAATTAGTTTTGTTCTTAATCTGCAACCAACCAAACGAATTTTATGCCAGTCAATGATAAAATCATCTTAGTGTGCGGAAATTGAGATTATGTGATTTTCTATATGTAACCATCTATGTATTGTGTAAGACAAACCCCCACTAAGATGCATTTAAGATTTTTGTATCTCACCATGCAAGCTATCCACCTCATCTATGCTTTTAATCATTCAATTTTCCACCTCATGCATACTTTCAACCATCCAATTGCCAACCTCATCCTACTAATATTTATTAGCATCCATAATTTTGACTACTCAGTTGCGCACATCATACTTTGTCTAGCTCTTGTTCATAAATGGGTAAACATAATTAGTTTTGTTCTTAATCTACAAATTTTATGCCAATTGTTTTCCATGATGAAAACCATCTTACCACACGTAGTTCGAGGTTATGTGTTTTTCTATATGTAACCATTTAAATAATTGACAAAAGCTTATTCGATAACATGCATGGCATATCTTCATGAAATCTATCAACATCATGAGTTTTTTTCATCCCATTAATTTCATCTTATCTAATTCTTTAACTAATTTCCATGTAACATCAAATTTAACTTGTTAAAAACAATTTCATAATATATCTAAACATGCAAACTATCCACATCAATTGTCCATATCATGTGCACTAATAATGCTAGTCTAACTTAACATGCAAGCTACCAACATAACACTTTTTTCAACCATCAAATTGTCCATGTCGTCTCTAATAAATTTTATTAATGATTGTATATCTCTACATGTAATCAATCCACATCATTCATTCTTTTAGCCACCCAATCATTTATGTCATTTATTTTTGTTATTCGATTTATGAGATCACACCATCCAATCATCCATGTCATTACTTCATAGTCGTCTAATTTTATGAGATCACACCACCATGCTATGTAATTGTACAAATAAATCCACTCTTGTTTATGTGTCTTATACACTTAAGTTCATTTAAAATATTTTTAAGGAGATCCCTGTTGCAACATCCGGGGTAGTCTTCTAGTTTTCCCCAAATTAAATAAGTTCCATATTGTTTTTGGAACATGAAAATACAAAAAGAGGGGTTTTCTGTCTCTAGAGTAAATATAAACGTTGCAAAATAAGAGGCTTGTAACACGCCGGCCACCCCCGGCCTGGTGGTTGTTACTCGTGACAGCTCTCTAGGATCTCTAGACTAGCTAAAGAGCATTTCTATCCCTAAGATTATTTTGGAGGTGATGACAACGTAATAGTGTGCTTGAGCCTATAGGTACAATTGTTGATAGCACAAGATGGATGGACGATCTCTAAAAAAAGGATGAGCACGAAGACAGTGTTTCCATAGTTTGTTTTTGTGTGGGTTCAGGAAACTCGTACTATCAAGAGGGGGATCCATGTTGGAGGTATGTGTGGAATCTTTCCTTTACACGCGCAGAAACCCCATATGCACCCACCTATCCAACCCATGATTTGAGAGAGCCCTTAGATCTGACTATTTATGTGCTATTTTGTGACAACTGTAAGTACCGAGTACAAGACCGGTAGTTGATACCTTCGATCCGGATTTCAGATGTGGTTTATAGCTTTTTACTTAAAAGACATTAGGTTTATCGAATCCGGGAAGTAGGTTCTTTACAAGGTATTAATAACACGTCGAGAAAGCTTAAATAAGTTTTGTTTTCCAAACCAATCTATGACGTCACTGTTGTTCTCTAGGGGATCATTTCCGGCTATTGTACTCCCCTTAATCTCACTGGGTTATTAAGATTAGATAGACAAAAGCATTTAGTTCTATGACATCAATGTTGTTCTCCAGATGATCACTTTCGGCTATTGTACCCACCTTACTCTCACCAGGTTTCGCGCATAGCATTCCACTTTCCCCAGCTCTTACTGTAGGGGTCATTGCATAGAAAACAAAAATTTTCCTACGAAACAAGTGGAAGAAACCCCACGATCTAGATCTATTAGACAAAGGTAGTGAAGGCGAGATCCAATCTCTTACCCTTGAAGAACGATCAAACGCATTTTGTCGGTGCAGGGGTTGGCTAGTCGATCCCCGCAACTAGACTCATCTAGTCGCGAGGAGATGTATTATCCTCGCGATCCAATCTGATGAAGCGCCGCAAGAGCAGCACCTCCATGGTATCCACACGTACGGCTCGATGTAGACTCCGCCTTCTTGATCCCGCAAGCAAGGAGGGAGTGGTTCGATAGATCTCAGCAGCACGCCGGTTGTGGTGGTGTTGATGGTGAAGATCTCCACGAGCAGGGCTTCTCCAAGCCAAGCAAGAGGAGAAGGAGGAGGAGGTGGCACACCAGCCCCTAGGGCTAGGAGGTGGCGCAGCAAGAGGTGGAGGGGTGCGGCCAGGGCAGGGTGCGGCTAGGGCTTGGTCCTTAGGTGTGCTGCACCCCCTCCCTTCCCTCCTTTAAATAGGTGGCGGCTAGGGTTTGGTTGCCTTGCCCCCCAAGTTGAATCCCTTAGGGATTCGGCTTGGGCCTTCCTAGGCCTGGCCGGCTGCCCTACTGGGCTGCCTAGTGGCCTGGTGCGGCCAGCCCTAATGGGCTGCTGCACCACCAGTTTGGCCCATGTGGGTCCACACCCAGGTGGGCCTCACTTCTAGACCCTTCTAGAACCTTCCAGAAAATTCCGGTACCCTGCCAAAATATTCCGGAACCTTTCTGACACCTCCGGAAACCACTTTCCTTATATGAATCTTATTCTCCGGACTCTTCCGGATCTCCTCGTGACGTCTAGGATCCCATCCGAGACTCCGAATCAATATTCATTCATACCATCAATAATCTCATCGCTAACCCTAGCTACATTGGAGCGTTAAGTGTGTGACCCTACGGGTTCGAGAACATGTAGACATGATCATATCAATAATCAATAGCGAGACTGGGATGCCCATATTGACTCCTACATATTTAACGAAGTTCCTTATCGATTTAACCACGATGCCGGAGATTCATAATCTCATATACAATTCCCTTTTGTCTCACCGTTATTTAACTTGCCCGAGATTAGATCGTCGATATCTCCATATCTAGTTTCATCTCATTACCTGGCAAGTTATCTTTACTCGTCCATAATATAGGATCTCCGTGATTAACACTTAATCACATGGTTGCAACCTTTCAGATGCTATATTACCGAGAGGGCCCAGAGATATCTTTTCCGTCACAAGGAAGGACAAATCCCACTCTTGATTCATGTCACCCAACAAATACCATCGGAGATACCTGAAAGCCACCTTTATAATCACCCAGTTACGAAGTGACGTTTGATATCCACAAAGCATTCCTCCGGTAAACGGGAGTGACATAATCTCATGGTCTAAGGAAACTATACTTGGCATATATTAAAAGTGTTTGCAATAAAACTGTATGACACGATCAATTGCAACTCTTTATTATCGGGTCTCGTCCATCACATCATTACTCCTAATGATATGACTCCGTTATCAAGTGACTATAACAAGTCCATGGTTAGGAAACTCTAACCATCTCTTGACTAACGAACCAGTCTGGTAGAGGCTTACTAGGGACAACTGGTTGTTTATATTCCACACATGTATTATGTTTCCAGTTAATACAATTATAGCATGGATAATAAACTATTATCATAAACATGAATATGCTAATAAACCATTTTATTATTGCCTCTAGGTCATATTCCCAACACTTACCTCAACCTTGATCACTCTTCGGGGTCTTGGGTACCTGACAAGTCCTAGGAGCGAGGTTTTGACAAGAGACATATATTTGAATCATATAGGACTCTTTAAACTATTATCTCACTGGTTAGATTGCACATAGTTGCTAGGTTAGGCCTCAGTCCCTAGCCTGAGTGGACTACTCACACATCGCGTTCATATAAATAATAGAAAACATTGTATAAAATAGTACTTGATATGAATGATTGAAAGTTCTTACAATGTTGCCAATCGCGACGAGACAAGATTACAAGTAGAGTATGGCTATGGAGATGATTACGGTGATGGAGATGGTGGTGGAGCAATGAGCACTTCAAGGAGGAGGATGGTTGGTGGCTCTCTTTTGCTGGTTGTACCCTCCCCTTCTTATAGCAAGGGAGTCGATGGGATTAGGTTTTTGGAGGCCTTGTTTTGTGAATTCAATCTGGGTCCCATCCCGAAATTTTCTTGGATTGACGGCGCACATTCAAGCGCAATGGTGGGATAAAATAATCTCTTGAACCTAGAAAACCATTGGGTAAGAAGCTACCTTTATATCCCCATAAAAACTAACCATTTTGGGCAGAAAACGGGGTCGCCAGGTCATCCGGTATTTTTCTTGCCGGACGGTGTGGCATTTGTGAGAAGCTTCTGTTCAATACAGAAAACCGGCCACTAAATAAAGTCAAATGAAAAAGTACAAAACATGTTAGTTGTGCTTATTTTAAAGTCGAATAACTTTGCAGTTTTCAACTTTTTCATACGAGATTATGCGAGCTACGGATAAAAAGAACCGAACAAGACAGAAAAGAAATGAAACTGAAAAAATTCACGTTAGAAAAGTTGCTAGACGATCTAGCAATCCAATAGAGAGCTACCAGACACCCGCCGAAACATCAAGTATGCGTCTAGCTCCCGTGCACGGATAATTCTGCCGACGAACGGTCTGGCAAAATTGTTGGAGGAATGCCCTAGAGACAATAATATTAGTTATTATTTATCTCCAAAGTTCATTATTAGTGTTTATATCTTTATGCTATAACTGCTGCGATAATTGAATTGTGAGTATTCAAAGGTAAACCTACATGCACGTGTAGAGATATGAACAAATCAAAGTATTCCTAGTCTTGTCTCTAAGATTAGCTTATCTTGTTGTAGGATGATCATGTTTTCCTGATCATGGACTTTGTATAAGTCAAACAACTATAAGAGTATATTGTTGGAATAACAATAGCACTAAACCGATCCAATTATACGATCTTGCTAAGAGACAATTATTGATAATGTTTTAGCAAAGAGAGTAGGGAGTTTTCATTAGCAAAGTCCCTATAGCGTGAGAACATCTAGTGACCGCTCACTTGACAATTATGCTTTAACTGTCGTCAACCGTCTACCATAACAGGAGATCATAACGGTGACTTTTTAGTATAACCTAAAGTGTCTAATGGAACGGAGATCATTCGAGAATGGTACTTACTCTTCCAGACAATGGAGAGATACATCCTCTGGGCTCTCTCAGTATTATCGTTGTCAAACAATCATCTGGCCAGACACAGTGTGATTCGTCACAAGAACACCGGTGATGCAAATGAGAAAAGGAGAATGATATTGATACGAGTTTATATGTGTAGTGATCAAATGGTTTGATCACGTGAAGCACATTGTCTCACCTCATGATATCACTGGTATCGTGTACGTCAGGGGATTGGCGTAATGAGAAAGACACAAAAGGTTCTTCATTATTTTTTGAATGCATAGGAGCCATCATGGGTGTCCATGCATGGTCCCGCTGTTGGTTATTGTTCGGTAAGCACTCCGAACATGACTATGTGTTACCGAACCTTGCGGGTCACACGCTTAAGCTGTGTCAATCTTTTATTGAGAGTGTTGTGTAGTTATAGTGGTTATGTGAAGTGGTCGGATTCATTCCGATGTCTCAGGAACATCTCCGGTGAAAATCGGAGGTGTTCCGGAGAAGTTATCATGAGAGGCATATAATGCCACTGAGAGACCGAAAGTGTTTCAGAGAGTTATTGAAGGACATGAGATGTCTCGGGATATTAGGAATATGTTTCTGACATCAGTGGATAGAGTCAATGATTTTATCCAAAGGGTATATATGGTTCTGGAAGAGTTTCAGAGAAAACCCGGGAAGGGGGAGTGCCGAAGGGGGCACTGGGCACCCTAGGGTTGTGCCACACCATAGGTGAGGCCAGCCACGTGGGGCCTAGGGCCACCTAGGACGGTCGCACCTCCCCCCCCCTAGAAATCCATTTAATTGATTTAATTATTTATGGAAGTAATTAATTGATTAATTAAATGGAAAAAAGGAAAGAGTTGGGGGGGGAATAGTTTTACGAAAACCGCGATATCTTTTACATCCTAACTCCCTTTTCGACATACTTGGGCTTGTTTTGAATCTAATAACAAGCTATAGCTCCTCACATAGAGAAATATCATATTTAAGCAAAATAGGATAAAACAAAAAGGGGAGATGTTTGACCTCTGTATAAATGAAGAACCGGTAAAACCTCTCACAACAAAAACACGATAAGTTTTCCGTACGAAATCCATTTTTGATGAACTTGAGCTTGTCATAAAGATGACCACAAGTTCTAAAACCTCTCACAAAGAAAATCAAAATACAAAACCAAGAAAGATGTTATAAAAAATGTAAAGGTTTGAGCTCTCTACGAATAATGCGAACTAGCTATCACCCGAACCCCCCCCCCCCTTGATAGTACAGCTATCAAACATATAACCCAGTCTCGCAATAACCACCTTTAGACCAGTAAAATATAAACATATCAAGGTTATATATTTGCCTTGTGTATTATACTTGAGCTAGATGGTGACGATCATGTCTGCCTCAAGATGGAACATCTTTCTTGATTTCATTTGTTTGGTGAAGACATGAAAATCGCTCCCCCATACTCCACTATGGGGAAGCCTCGGTTAGGAAGATCTTCACAAGTCCATTGAACCCAAATGGACGGCAAGCTTCAAGCATGTGATCTTCTAGATTCTCATCTTGAACTTGCACTTCTCAACCTCGATGACGATCATCACTAGATGTCATCTACTCATGGGTTATAGGAAATATTCCTATTGGTGTGAACCCATGGAAAGGTACCTAACCACATATAGAATTACCAAACACATATATCATAGGTTAGTTCACAAAGCAAATTTACAATAGATTACCATACCACAAGATCACTTGATCTTGCTTGGTACATATTCTATGATTTGTGTGTTCTTAAGTTTTTTTAAAAAATGATTTGTGTGTTGATCAACTTGAATTCAATATTTGCGCTTTGACTTGATCAACCTCATATCTTCTCTTGAGTCTTCATTATGATGATATCTTGAAAGTAAATATGAATGCTCACACAATATTTATATCTTCAAGACTTGCTTGCCAAATGCTAAACTCTCACACGATCATCCTTTGGATCACACCTTGAACACCACATTGGTCATGATTTGATCTTGTTCATGATCTATCACAATCTCTCGAGATACATGATGAATTCTTCACTTTCTTACACGCTCCAAGTCTTAGTCAACCATGACTCAACATATGAGACATCATGACCTCGACTTAGAGCCATATATTGAATTCTTATCTTGAAATCAAACTCTCAAGTTCTTGATCCTTCATGGCTTAACACCTAAACTTGAATCCAATGTATATATTTATCTTTGTCGTGGCATCCAACCTTGAATCCAACACAAGGCCTTCAAACATTACCTATGGAAAAGCCCTTCAAATATATCTCAATGAAAGTATTAATCCATAGGGATTGTCATTAATTAGCAAAATCACACATGGGGGCTCCATGCTTTCACTTGGTCCATGTCACATGAGTTGTCACACCATTTGACATCATCAAGACGAACACGTAAACTCTGCAGCAAATAGAAAGAACATGCTCGTAAGATAGTTGAGCTTCAAGATGTAAGTTTTTCTCATGCTCCAAAGAGAGATTTTGAGAATCCATCGGATGAGAAAAACCACAGCTAGAAATCACTCCAGATCAGGATACAAGGTCCAAACTTTACAAAGCATGCAGTTTCTCCCCCAAGAGATAATTTGCGCATAAAATAATAATCATGTCATAATACACTAAACCACTAGACGCCACTCTAGACGATGAAGCCGAAACAAGATATACCTTGCTCTAATACCAATTTAAAGATTGAGATGTCACCTAGATGGGCATGAATAGGCGTTTTAAAAACAATTGCATATTGGATTGAAATAATATGGAAATAAACTACTCAATTAGTTTTCAAGCTTAAAATCTACATATTATGAGTACCAGATGAGCACAAGAGATATCTCACAAATGATAAACAAGACGCATAACTTCAATCTCGAAGGCTATGCCAAGAAAATAAACTCTAGTATAGAGATAAGGGTCATACCCGAAGAGGAAGATGTATCTCGATGTTCACTTCCGAGAAAAAACTACTCATCGGTGAAGAGGTGTGGGTTACCACGACGGACACCTGAATGCTACGAAATCTCAACTTCTCTCCGAACCCCTTCATGAAGTAAGCGCCCTTCTATTTATGGCTAGATTCAGCACCCGCTGCTGGCGCGTGCCTTGATTGTTTCCGAACAAAGGCAATATTAGCGCATTGGGTCGAAACGTAATTCAAGGACGTGATTGGGAAGGAAAAATTAACATGTAATGTCACATCGTAGATCATTTGGACGTGTTGGGTCGTTGGATTAAGATAGATCGACAATGTATGTTGCTCGGATCTGAATGTCTCTCTTTTTTTTTCCGAGATTGACGGTGTTGGGGATATGTGATAACCCACAAGTGTAGGGGATCGCAACAGTCTTCGCGGGTAGTATAACCCAATTTATTGATTCGACTCAAGGGGAGCCAAAGAATACTTAAAGGTCTTTGCAGTGAGTTGTCAATTCAGCCACACCTGGAGAAGCACAAGTAACACGAGAGAGGTGAAAGCAACAATGATTTGATAACAATAGTAACAGAAACACGAAAGCAATGATGGAGAAATATGGACCGGGGTTCATAGTTTCACTAATGGCGGCTCTCCTAAGCAAATAATCATGCATTGGGTGAACAAATTACAGTTGGGCAATTGACAGAATAGCACTAATTAATTAATTACGACAAAGCATTCAGTTTATCAATCATACGTAGGCATGTATTCCATATATAGTTGTAAATACTCGCAATGAGAATTCGCACAACATCTTTTGTCTTGCCATCCGGTTTTAGCCGGGCCAATTAAGGAACAAATGGCAATTAAGGTGTTCCTTTTAATAGAACACCGGAGCAAAGCATTAACACAAAATGAACACATGTAATCCTCAAGTTACTAACCATTCCCATCGATGTCCCCGTTTCTGTCACTCGAGGTCTCTGGTTCAGGACTAATAACAGGTGCATACAACTTGTAGATACGATCTAAGCATCAATTATATTCATGCAAACATAACGCACCCAAATCTAAGATCATGCCACTTGTGCACTAGTGACAAGCATTAAGCATAACAACATTGCAGCAACAACAATTCATAAAACATAAATAATATGATCATAACATGCCAATCCATCAGATCCCAACAAACACAATTACATCGGATTGATCTCAATCATGTAGGGCAGCTCACGAGAACATGGTATTGAACAACAAGCGGGAGAGAGTACCATCTAGCTACTGCAACAAACCCGTAGTCCGCGGGGGAACTACTCACAACTCATCCCGGGGGCAGCGGTGGCGGTGAAGATGGCTCCGGGGGCCAATCCCCGTCCCGGTAGGGTGCCGGAATAGGCAATCTGACCCCCGAAACTTGTCGGCAATGGCGGCGGAGCTCTGTATCGTATTTGGGAAAATCATTCGAGGGTTAGGGTTTTTGCATCGGGGATGATTTTATAGGCGTCGGAGGCACCCGAGGGGGTGCCCGAGGGGCAGGGGCGGCCCCCGGCCGCGACCCCCCTCTCACCCGTGGGTGGGACCCGCCCCCAGGGATGTGGGTCCCTCCCAGGGTCGCCCTTCTGGCTCCCTTCCTCATTTCTTGAATAAAAATCATCGTAAAGTTTCGTCCAATTCCGAGAATATTTCCAGAAGTAACTTTCTGCAACAAAAACATCACAGAAACAGGGAACTGGTACTGGGCATCTTGTCAATAGGTTAGTCCAATAAAATGCCTTGAAATGATATAATAATGTAGCATAAACATGTAATAATGATAGGAATCAAGCATGGCATGATAAAAAATTATATATACGTTTGACACGTATCAGCATCCCCAAGCTTAATCCTGCTCGTCCTCAAGTAGGTAAATGATAATCAAAATAATTTTTGAGCTTGACATGCCACCAACATAATCTTGATCAAGATAGTAATGCAAAGCACATGATGTGAATAAGGTGATCCAAAACAATTGTCTATAGTTGACATTAAGCAAACAATGATTAACAAACACTAGCTAACAAATGTTGTAAACTTTTCATGAATAAGTGTGTTGGAGACATGGAACCATACATAAGGTTTAGAAAGAAGAATTGCAAATTATGTCTCCAATGTAAAGTATCAATCATTATTCAAAGCATCTAATTAGTCATTCATGGAAATAGCCAAGCTCAAGTCAAGTATCCTAATCCATCTACTTCACAAATCAACTGTTTCGAAGTCTACTCAACTAGTGCAAGTAAGAAGTGGCTTTGGCACCATGATGTTATGGCAAAGAGAACAATAATGGAGGTTTGGAAGGTCAAAAAGAAAGGATCAAATAGTGGAGAAGGTAACCACAAGACAGAAGGAAGTCCCGTAGTTGACACTGTATGAGGAGTAGTGATTGCCATGCAACAGATGCACATAGAGCTATAAGTGTATGAAAGCTCTCCAATGGAACTAGTGGGGGTGCATCCAACTTGCTTGCTCATGAAGACCTAGAGCTCACTTGAGGAGGCTCATCCTTGGAATATACAAGCCAAGTTCTATAACGTTAATTCCCCACATAGTTACACTACTAAAACAACATGAGAACTCTCTATAATGAAGTGTAGGTGCTACTAGCACAAGTGTGGTAAAAAGGATAGTAGTGTTGCTCCCTCTCTCTTTTTCTATTTTTTTGGATTTTGGGTGGCCTCCTTGGCTCTTTTGAATGCTCTCTCATTTGGCCTCCTTTGGGCTCTTTTATTTTTCTCTTTTTTTATTTTATACCTCACTGTATGAGCAACACTCTATATTACAAATGGATCATCACACTTTTTGGTACTCATAACTCATAAGACTAATACATGATGTATAAAAGAAGATATGCATGATCGAGCGTAGTGTGGAAAATAAATGTGGCAAGCCACTCTGCACACTAACTCAATGATCAAGCAAACTATATGGTAATGAAGAACGACATCAAGTCATGTAATGTAATGATGGATGTTGCATGGCAATGTATCTCGGAACGGCTATGGAAATGCCTTGATAGGTAGTTATGGTGGCCGTTCTGAGGGAGATAGTTGGCTTATGTGTAGGAGAACAGGATGAAGTTCTCCCACGGAGTTGGATGTACTCGCTAAGTATGCATCAATCTCAATGTGAGAGAGGGCATTGCGCAACACCAAAGAGGCTAGCAAAATATGGAAGTGGAAGTGCCAAAAAAACAAAACTCACAATGCATTTCGTATATTGCAAACAACTAGCAGTTTCAATGTTCCACAAATGGTTTGAGACACCCCGAGAGGGATCGTGGCGGTGACACAAGTGCCCCGTTGGCTTCCCCGACCGTTGCAGTAACTACCCACTAGGAACTTCTTTTCAACTTAGCAGAATTCATGACACATTAGCATTGTTGACTTAGGTTGTTTAGTTCAGAAAAGTACGGCTCCACGCTTTACTAACACATCTCCACTAATCAGCTCTAACACCATTAACCAACACATTTTAACCATTAGTTATTTTAATGTCTCAAAACAATTGAAAAGTATCAAATTATCCACATAGTGATCTACAAGACTATGCAGGTTTTTTTTTACTTCATACCACTACCACATGCATAGCATTTTACCGATCTAACACATTAACCAAGCAACCAAAACAACTCTCTAACAAATATAAGTGAATATCAAGAGAGTTTAACATCAACTATTAGCAGCTCTAAATAAGATAAAAGCTAAAAGCGAGAGCTTACTAGCAAACACATAGTAGCTAAGAATACTCAACAAGATATAAGCGAAGCAAAGGAGTATTCAAATGAAAACGGAGCGTGTCTCTCCCCCACACAAATAAAGCAAGGATCCACAAGTGTAGGGGATCGCAACAGTCTTTGCAAGTAGTATAACCCAATTTATTGATTCGACTGAAGGGGAGCCAAAGAATACTTAGAGATCTTTGCAGCTGAGTTGTCAATTCAGCCACACCTGGAGAAGCACAAGTAACACGAGAGAGGTGAAAGCAACAGTGATTTGAGAACAATAGTAATAGAAACACGAAAGCAATGATGGAGAAATATGGACCGAGGTTCATAGTTTCACTAATGGCGGCTCTCCTAAGCAAATAATCATGCATTGGGTGAACAAATTACAGTTGGACAATTGACAGAATTGCACTAATTAATTAATTATGACAAAGCATTCAGTTTATCAATCATACGTAGGAATGTATTCCATATATAGTTGTAACTACTCGCAATGAGAATTCGCACAACATCTTTTGTCCTGCCATCCGGTTTCAGCCGGGCCAATTAAGGAACAAATGGCAATTAAGGTGTTCCTTTTAATAGAACACCGGAGCAAAGCATTAACACACAATGAACACATGTAATCCTCAAGTTACTAACCATTCCCATCGATGTCCCCGTGTCTGTCACTCGAGGTCTCCGGTTCAGGACTAATAACAGGTGCATACAACTTGTAGATACGATCTAAGCATCAATTATATTCATGCAAACATAACGCGCCCAAATCTAAGATCATGCCACTCGTGCACTAGTGACAAGCATTAAGCATAACAACATTGCAGCAACAACAATTCATAAAACATAAATAATATGATCATAACGTGCCAATCCATCGGATCCCAACAAACACAATTACATCGGATTGATCTCGATCATGTAGGGCAGCTCACGAGAACATGGTATTGAACAACAAGGGGGAGAGAGTACCATCTAGCTACTGCTACAAACCCGTAGTCCGCGGGGGAACTACTCACAACTCATCCCGGAGGTAGCGGTGGCGGTGAAGATGGCTCCGGGGGCCAGTCCCCGTCCCGGCAAGGTGCCGGAACAGGCAATCTGACCCCCGAAACTTGTCGGCGATGGCGGCGGAGCTCTGTATCGTATTTGGGAAAATCCTTCGGGGGTTAGGGTTTTTGCATCGGGGATGATTTTATAGGTGTCGGAGGCACCCGAGGGGGTGCCCGAGGGCAGGGGCGGCCCCCGGCCGCGGCCCCCCCTTTCACCTGCGGGTGGGACCCGCCCCAGGGCTGTGGGTCCCTCCCGGGGTCGCCCTTCTGGCTCCCTTCCTCATTTCTTGAATAAAAAATCGTCGTAAATTTTCGTCCAATTCCGAGAATATTTCCAGAAGTAACTTTCTGCAACAAAAACATCACAGAAACAGGGAACTGGCACTGGGCATCTTGTCAATAGGTTAGTCCAATAAAATGCCTTGAAATGATATAATAATGTAGCATAAACATGTAATAATGATAGGAATCAAGCATGGCATGATCAAAAATTCTAGATATGTTTGACACGTATCAATATGCCGAACAGGTACCATCACGGAACTGACTAAAGTCAGCATACCAGGGTGGCCCATAGTGGTGGTAAGCCGAAATCCGGCTTACCGGGCGGCCCAGTACGATGAAGCGCAGGAAGCCCATCCGGCTAAGGGAAGGTTCCAGAAGGCGGCCTGCATTGTAGTTGACTTAGCTCTCAAGGCAAGGCCCAAGCCGGATTAGAGTAGAACTCTGTAACTTAGTCGGTTAGGTTGCTTCCTGTAAGCCCTAGGTCCGGACGGCTTTATAAGCCGGCCTAAGGGACGCCTCAGGGCACACTCTAACTTTCATTGTAATCGGCACATATTGCCTTATAGTGAATTATAGCAGCACATAGGGTTTCGCCACCGTTGCGAGATCCGAAGCTGGGTAAACTCGTGCTCATCCCGTCATCGGAATTACCTACATCTCCTACACCCACCTCTCTACCTAGCCGGATGGCACCCCTGTCCCGGCCAGATTTGACTATACCACGACAGTTGGCGCCCACTTTGGGGCAAGAGATATCCGGGGTTACGTTCCGGGCGGGATCTACTGGCGGTATCGGTGACACCATCGCAGTCGGCTTGGTCAGCTACTGCGATGAGACGGGAGCTGGACACATCCTCGATGACGGCTTCTGGACGCCGACAAAGAAGGATCCCGCCGACTGGTCCACGGTCTCCATCGGCGGCATCGACATCTTCGTCGCCTTCACCGCCAAGGCTTTGGACGATCTCGGCTGCACCTCAAGCAACTTCGAAGACGAATCGGATCTGGACTCAGATGAGATTGCCGATCTAGATCTAGCTTTCGACGCTGATGATGAAGATTCTGAAGACGATGCAAGCTCTACTATGGCGGCGCCGGACTTCCACTTAGTTGGCATCTTAGGAGAATCCAGCTCAACCGAGTCGATGACTGATCCTGAGTCTATCATCCCTGCTTTGCAGGCCGGGCCTGATTCAGAAGCCGGATCCGGGGACACTGCCCCTATGGAGCAGGACCTTGAATCTGAAGGAGAATCCGATGATTTTAGTCGGAAAGTTGCGTCTTGTTTAGGACGCCTAGTTGAGGTCTTTATGGGTGACGTCGTCTCTGATCCAAAAGGGGACCCCGCCGCCTCGAAACCCACCAATGGCGAAGAAAAAAGTCCAGAAGCCGGAAATCAAAAGGTGGACTTTATGCCGCCACTTGCTCCAAAGAAGGGAGCAAGTAATTTGCCGGCTGCTGGAGACGACATTAATGCTACAATTGGAGCAGCGATAGAGAAGGAGCACGAAGAAAGGATGGCAAAACTGCTGGAACTGCTAACTCCACTTCCTCCCGATGCATCGCTGGACGACATAGAGAAGCATCACGCCTTGCTATAAGAGCGGGCAGGCAAGGTTGCAGAGCGTGAACTCGATCTCACCAATAAGTAAACGGAGTTCATCCGGAAGCAAAGAGAAAAGGGGGTCGACGATGTTTTCCATCCGCCTCGCGATAAGAATCTGCACAAGAAGCTGGATTTCCACAGCAAGTGGGAAGCCGACCATGTGAATTCAGTCTGGAGAAAGTACCACCACCGACGTGATTCGGTGACCAATTTGTGTTACTTTAACACCCCAGCCAAAAACATGGAGGCGGCCCAGGAGGTCATGTTCGACAAATCTTTGGACCGCGACGCCCGCCTCAAGTACTCGGCTTATCTATTGGAGGTAGCACAACAGCAGCAAAACGACTCACAAGTAAAGTCGGGAAAGCTGTTCGATGAATCCCATCTTTGCAACTCGACGGCGAAGAAGCCAATGGCTGCCGCACCCCCAGACACAGACGATGATCCAGCCAGTTCAAGCAGCCACAACAAAGGCGACGATAAGGACCCTAAGGATAAGCAACCACGTAAGGGTGCGGAGTCTCGGACAGGTTCGTCTCGTGATCGTGAAGCTGGCAACAATCGTGAAGGACATCGAAGTCGGGAACAAAAGGAAGACCCTCGTAAGGAGAAGGCGGCACTACCTCGTCAAGAACGACGACGAGAAGGGGAGAATCCGCCTCAAAGGGAGGGTAACAGAGATAATATGCCACCTCCACCGCCGCCTCCACCACACAAAGAGGGAGATAACCCCTCCAAATATATACCCCCTCCACGACGGCAAAGGTCTCCAAGCCCACCGCGTAACGCGATTCGGGTGAGCCAAAGCCGTCATAGGGACGATCCAAGGCGAGGAAAATCAGCTGATGATAAGCCGCCTACAGTTAATGATGTTCGAAGCCTAATTGAGGAGAGGAAGTCGGCCAGAGATGCCCAGTACCTCGGCCCCAAGTGCTTTGGCAGAACAATCAGAGAACAAATCATACCGCCGACTTTGTCTAATGTCACAAAGATGGTGGAGAAGTACATCGGCACAGCAAATCCTGAGACTTGGCTTTCAGATTATGTGAGTGCTTGCGACATCTATGAAGGCAGTGCCGACTCTGTAGTACGCTTCTTGCCCCTGATGTTAACCGGGACGGCACGCATGTGGATCGAAGGCCTGCCGGAAAGGACTGTTCATACCTGGAGTGACATGAAGCGCGTCTTTATCCAACACTTCCAGGGCACGTATAAACGCCCCAAGTCGATATTCGACTTACAGCGGTGTGTGCAGCAAAAGAACGAGTCTAGCCGTGAATTCGTTTCACGATGGAGTGAAATCAAAAACGCTTGCGAGGCCGTCTCAGAAACACAGGCAATTCATGCCTTCAAGCAGGCTCTGAGGAAGGGAACGACTTTCCGCTTCATGATCTACAGCGACGAGTCGGAAACTTTGGGCGGCTTACTGGCCTGTGCAAACAAATACGCTGCTGCTGATGATGACAACAGGGAAGAAGGCGAATCCCGCCGACGCGAATCTGGAAAGAAAAAGGTTGAAGACCAAGCCGGTCCTTCACACGAAGTTGCTGCCACCTTTGGAAAAGGCGGCCCAAGCAGCGGAAATTGGTAGGCCAAAAAGCCGGCAAACAACCAACCTGCCCAACCGCCAACGGTGAAGTACGATGGCATCAAGCATAACCCCTGTGTGCATCATCTAAGGCCAGATGGGACGAGTTCCCACACGATCCAGCAATGTCACATTAATCGGGACATCGCGAAGGACTCCAAAGCCGGCAAGTCAAGAAACAAGCGCAAGTCTCGGAAGGACGACAAAGAGAAGGATGACGCTGCATCAGAGTCTGACGACGCGGCCTCCAAAGAAGGAAAAGGCAGCAAGTTCCCCAAGCACACTGAAAGACTCATCGTCAACCTAGCGACTGACTCGTCTCGCAAGGAAAGGCATCTTGGCGAGAACTTAATGCCACGGTACCTGCAGTGCCACAATTTTTGGATTGGTCCGACACTCCCACTACATGGGACCACAACGTTCATCCGGATAGAGTCCCTACCACGCGCACTTACGCTCTGGTCGTTAGCCCTATAGTCGACAAATACAAGTTGACAAAGGTGCTCATGGACGCAGGAAGTAGCATCAATATACTTTATGCGGTGACATTGAAAAGGATGCGTCTCTCCGAATCACAACTCAGGCACATCAATGTGAAGTTTCATGGGATTGTGCCGGGAAGACAAGACTCTTCGATGGGAAGACGTCTCTTTTGAGGTGGTCCCTTTCAGAAGCGCGTATCACGCAATCTTCGGGCGTCCAGCTTTCGCCAAATTTATGGCTCAGCCATGCTACATCTATAGCAAGCTTAAAATGCCGGGGCCCAATGGGATCATCACAATCAAAGGAGACTTCAAAAAGGCAAAGGAGTGCGAAGCTGCCAATGCCGTCCATGCTGAAGAAGAAATCTCCAGGGAAGAACTGGAGGACCTTAAGAAAACAATGGGTCCTAATGAGATGCCGGCAACTGAAAAGCCATCGTCTAAAGTCGACTCAAGTTTCAAGCCAAAGGATGACACCAAGAAAATCAAGCTCTCAGAAGACGACCCGACAAAGGAGGCCATCATTGGTGCCGGCCTCAACGAAAAATAGGAAAGCGAGCTCGTCAAGTTTCTCCGTGAGAATCGGGACATCTTTGCTTGGTCACCTTTTGACATGCCAGGTGTCCCGAGGAAACTTGCCGAGCACTCCTTAAAAGTCAACAAAGATGCTAAGCCGGTTAAACAAGGTCTCCGATGGCTCGGAACAGAGAAGCGCAAGGCGGTAGGAAAGGAGATCCTAAGGCTCACTGCCGCCAAGTTCATCCGAGAAGTCGTCCACACTGATTGGTTAGCAAATCCCGTCCTCGTCCCAAAGAAAAACACCTCCGAGCTACATATGTGCATTGATTTCACCGGCTTAAACAAAGCCTGTCCTAAAGATCCATTCGCCTTACCGCGTATCGATCAGGTCATTGATTCAACTGCCGGCTCCAAGTTGCTGTGTTTTCTGGATGCTTATTCGGGTTACCATCAGATAAAGATGAAGGAGTCAGATCAAATCAAGACGTCCTTCACCACGCCATATGGCAATTACTGCTATGTCACAATGCCTTTCGGCTTGAAAAACGTCGGTGCTACTTACCAAAGGTGTATGCAGCGTTGTTTAGACAAGCAGATTAGCCGCAATGTTCACGTCTATGTCGACGACATTGCAGTCATGTCGAAGAAACGAGGCGATCTCATCGCCAATCTGTCGTAAACCTTTGCAATCTAAAGGAGTACCAGATGAAGCTTAATCCGGCAAAATGCGTCTTCGGAGTTCCCGTAGGCAAGCTTCTGGGCTTCATTGTTTCCCAAAGAGGAATTGAACTTAATCCGGAAAAGATAAAGGCGATACAGAACATCGAAAGGCCGGCTTGTCTTAAGAACATACAGTGACTTACGGGTTCCGCGGCTGTTAGCTGATTCATTAGCTGGCTTGGTGACAAAGCACTGCCCCTGTATAAGCTTCTCAAAAAGTCGGACAATTTTGTTTGGACAGAGGAGGCAGAGGTAGCCTTGGCACAGCTGAAGTATACATTGACACATGCTCCAATCCTGGCGGCTCCAAAGGAGAGGGAGCCACTTTTGCTCTACATGTCGGCCACCAATTTCGTAATAAGTGTCGTCATTGTAGTTGAGTGCCTGGAAGAAGGAAAGCAATGGCCGGATCAACGCCCCATCTATTTTATTAGCGAGGTGTTTTCAGATTCAAAGCAATGCTAACCTCACTATCAGAACCTTTGCCGACTTTGTCGCAGACTTTGTCGCAAGTCTTGGCCGACTTTGTCGCAGACTGGACAGAGGCGATGGAAAGCACACCTTTGCCGGATTCTCAGTACTGGATAATGCACTTTGATGGTTCCAAGATGAAAGAGGGCTCGGGGGCTGGAGTAGTATTAAAGTCGCCTAAAGGTGACAAACTTAGCTATGTCCTTCGAATCCACTTCAACGCTACCAACAACATGGTAGAGTATGAGGCTCTCCTCCATGGTCTTCATATGGCTAAGGAGTTGGGAGTAAAACACATTCTCTGTTACGGCAACTCGGATCTTGTTGTACAGCAACTTGACAGAACCTGGGACACGAAGAGTCCCACGATGGCGGAATACAGGCGAACAGTCGATGAATTCGGTAGATGTTTCGCCGGCTTGGAGGTTTGGCATATTTCTCGAGACGACAATGAAGTTGCTGACGCTTTGGCCAGGATAGGCTCCAGGCAAAAGGAGGTGCCTCCAGACGTATTTCTCCATCATCTGCATAAGCCGTCCATTAAAGGCGGCGACGAAGACTACCCCTATGCTTGGTAACCCCAGATTGGACCACGCCATACATCAATTTCCTGGTGAACAAAGAATTGCCGAAGGACGATGAAGTGTTGAGTCGCCAAATTGAGCGACGATCAAAGGCGTACACGATCATTGACGGACAACTTTACAAACGAAGCACCTTCGACATCTTTCAGTGATGCGTCTCCCCTGAGGAAGGGCGGCAAATCCTTCAGGAAATCCATTTCGGCGAGTGTGGGCATCACGTGGCGGCAAAAGCACTAGTCGCCAAGGCGTTTCTGCACGGTTTCTTCTGGCTAACGGCTAAGGAGGATGCTATCAACATCGTCAAAACTTGTGAAGGTTGTCAACGCTACGCAAAGCAGGCTCATTTGCCGGCATAGGAGCTCCGGACGATCCCTATAACCTGGCCGTTCGCGGCCTGGGGGCTCGACATGGTGGGACCTTTCAGGATCGCAAGAGGAGGCTTAGCTGATCTGCTGGTGGCGGTCGACAAATTCACAAAGTGGGTGGAGGCAAAGCCCATCAAGAAACTTGACGGAGCTACATCTACAAAGTTCATCGTCGAGATAATGACCCGGTTCGGCATACCGCATAGCATCATCACTGATAATGGCACAAACTTTGCCGTCGGTGAGCTATCCAAGTTTTGCAGCCGGTCGAAAATCCGGCTCGACGTGGCATTGGTGGCACATCCATAATCCAATGGACAGGTAGAGCGCACTAACGGTATTATTCTGCAAGGTATTAAGCCGAGGCTTGAAACCCCTTTGCATCGAGCAGCCGGCGCTTGGGTTGATGAATTGTCGGTCGTCTTATGGAGTATCCATACTACCATAAACAGATCGACCGGCTTCACCCCTTTCTTCCTTGTTTACGAAGCAGAAGCAGTATTGCCAACCGACATGATCCACGATTCGCCTCGGGTCGCAGCCTACGTCGAAGAAGACGCAGAGGAAGCACATCAAAACGGCTTAGATATCCTCGAAGAAGAAAGAGAGTTGGCTCTCCAACGATCCGCCATCTATCAGCAAGATCTACGTCGCTACCAAAGCCGTAGAGTGCGGATTCGATCTTTTCGAGAAGGCGACTTAGTGCTTTGGCTTGTACAAAGCCGGCAGCACAAATTATCCCCTCCATAGGAAGGACCTTTCGTTATCAGCAAAGCACTAAAAAATGGGTCATACTATCTCCTCGACTTAAGGGATTCAAAGAAAGATCCCAGGAAGAAAGGCCGCAAGAGGAAAAGGCATGTAGATGACGACTTAGATGAGACGAAACGTACGTGGAATATCGCTCAGCTACGTCCCTTTTACACTTAGCAAATTTTATTGTAACCATGTCAATGTGATCATGAAATAAAAATTGGTTCCTCTTATGTGCAATTCGAGAATCTGTACCATCCTTTATTTCCCAATTATCTTGTTGCTACATACTATTTACCCGAAATTGCTTGTGTTGCCTTAAGGTGATGAAAAACAACATTTTTGCCAAAATAATGTTTCTTCTGATAGCTTTTTGTGCCAGGTTGCTTCATAGTGTTTCGGCACCAAAAGGCGGCACTTGTTCTGAGTCTAAACAGATTGGTCCTAAGTACCCTGTTGCTCAGCAAGTTGTTCCGCAATAGGTTTGCCGGTGCTTAAAGGCTAAGGTGTCAAGGCCAGGAAAACTGATGGCATAAAAATTGCAAATTTGCAACTGAAAAGCTGATTTAATATACATCAAAAGACTTAGTTGTATTACAAACAGAAGTATATATTGTTTGAACGACTTAACAACATTATTTACATCTTTCAGAAATAGCCGGCTCAAAGAGCAATTTCGGCTCATGCGGTTTTCTCCGCCTCTTCGCCTTCGTCATCAGACTGGACGGGAGTCGGCGGGCATGGCACTTCCTTAAAGATGTTGGTGAGGGAGACCATCTTTGCGACCTTGCTGGCATAACCGGAGACGGAATGAAGAATCGCCTTTCGGTCCTTCTCATCCAAAGGAGTGCCATCCTCTTTCTCAAGAGGAAAGCCGGCCGCGACGCGCCAAGCCTCCGTCTCCGGATAATGTGCCATCATCAAGCCCAAGGCTGTCTTCGCGCCTCCGCGGGTGCTGGACCGAAGCCGTTCATCAAAGGACGACGTTGCTTCGTCCAGTTCAGCCGGCAGGCTCGCGAGGTCGGCCAATGGCTCGGGGTTGCCGGGAAAGAACTTCTCGACAAGCATCCTGCTGCTGTATTAAAATAAGTTGGGTGGTGCCCCAAGCGAAGGCGGAATTGCAGTTAGTAGTAGTTCTGTCGGGTGTGCTCAAGGTGCCTGATTCTGTTCAGCTCACCTTTCTCTAGGGAGGAGAGGCGACCGACCTGTCTCTCACAGGTATTTTGTCCCGAACGATCAGAACTAAAAAAAATCCTGAAGTCGACGGAGAAAACTCGATTTTGCAAACGAATAGGATTGTCAAATCCGGAACTTGTTGTAGGCGAACGAAAATGTGTGAAAAGATACTCTGTCCCGGGGGATGAGGTTGATGCCGGGGCGTCATCCTTGTCCGACCCGGGGGCGAAAACATGGCAGATGACCTTTCCCGGGAAAGCAAAGAAATCATCAAATCATTCGCTTGAAAACAAGTTCCCCGAGCTCAACGATTTATGTCCAAGCGGTGCTTGGATATGCTGCGCTCTCTGGTTGTGCGACACGGGCACCTGCGACGCGGGTAATCTTGTCTCCATCTCATGAATTAGGCACTCACAGCGATTTATACATGGGGCTCTCCCGGACACGCTTGCGGCCCTTGTTGTTTTTTACGGTGCGATTTCAGCACCTTTCCCCTGCGGGGGCGAACCTGCTCCTGCCACGCCTTGTCGTTGGATAGACGCTTGGAGGTGGTACTCTCTGAAATACTCGGTCGGGCCTGAGTTTTTCACCGGTTCCCCAATCCCCAACTTTCGTCCGGGCCGATCCCGTTAGGAAAGTGTGCCGTTGATGACGTGGATCACACGTTCGCTCGGGAACCCCAAGAGGAAGGTATGATGCAGCAAAGCAGCAATTTCCCTTGATTACAAAACCAAGGTTATCGAACCAGTAGGACTTGGAGAAGGCTTGCAGGGTGTCAACGGCGCCAGAGAAAGAGCTGTTGACGTGGACCTACACACAATCACAAACAAACTACTTTGCCCCAACGAAACAGAGAGGTTGTCAATCTCTCCGGCTTGCTGAACACAAAGAATTAAATGTGCAGATGTAAAATATGATGAAAGTGAAATAGGACCAGTGAGCAAATGAGAACGGAAAGCTAGCAAAATAGTTGTAAACAGTGTAGGAAAATAGGACCAGAGTCCACAGATAACTAGTGGTGTCTTGATGGCGTGGATCGCACGTTCGCTGGGAGACCCCAAGAGGAAGGTATGATGCAGCAAAGCGGCAATTTTCCCTTGATTACAAAAGCAAGGTTACCGAATCCAGTAGGACTTGGAGAAGGCTTAGCGAGGTGTCAACGGCACCATTAACACTAATTGACGTGGACCTGCACACAATCACAAACAAGTACTTTGCCCCAACGAAAATAGAGAGGTTGTCAATCTCTCCGACTTGCCGAAGACAAAGAATTAAATGTGCAAGTGTAGAATATGAAGAGAGTGAAATATGACCAGGAAGTAAATGATGATGAAAAGCTATTAAAACGGTTGTAAGCAATGTAGGAAAATAGGACCGGGGTCCACAGTTCACTAGAGGTGTCTCTCCAAAAGGTATACATGATGGGCAAACAAATTACATCATGGCAATTGACAAAATTGTGGGCGCATAGCAATGCTATCATAAAATAATATAGTTCATCATTTCATCTAATATGGGCATTATGTCAAAATACATAGACCGTTATCCAGCTGCATCTATGACTAATAATCCACCCCGGGATCGCTATCCAGCATGTCACCCAAAAGTATTAAGTTGCAAGCAACAGATCATTGCAATAAGCAAAGTGCATAATGTAAGCAATGTAAATAACACAAGGAAATCACACCGCTGTTTTCTCCCTAGTGGCAACAACACATCTCTAGCCTTAGCCGTTCCTGTCACCGAACTCAAACAAAGAGAGACATGAACCCACTATCTAGCATAAATACTCCCTCATACAACACTAATAATTACTTGGCCAAAGCATCCACTAGCATCGGAGAGCATGCAAGATCATAGATAAAACATAACACAAAGATGAACAAAAGTAATGACTTCCACAATTCATCGGATCCATGCAAACATAATCATGTAGTAGTTACAAATAATATGATCTTGATCATGATAGGCAGCTCACAAGATCTAAACAACGGAGTACAAGGAGGAGAGACAACCATTTAGCTACTTCTATGGACCCGTAGTCTCATGGTGGACTACTCACGCATCACTCCGAAGGCAGGCATGGTGGTGTAGATGCCTCCGAAGTCGATTCCACTCTCCGGCAGGGTGCCGGAAAGAGCTGCAGAACCCTCCCGAACTAGGGCTTGAGATGGCGGCGGCCTCAGACGTCTTCTGGAAAATATGATCGGGTATCTAGGGTTTTTGTGTCGTGGGAAATTTATAGGCGAAAAGGCGACTCGAGGAGGTGGACCACCTGTCCAGGTGGGACCCAGGCGCGGCCAAACCCTGGGGCGCGCCTGGCTGGCGTCTGGGGGCTGTGGGCCCCCTTGCAGGCCCCCTTCTGGCTCTGTCTTCGTTTCATATTGGAAATAATTCCCGTAAATTTTCAGCGCAATCCGAGAAACTTCCCAGAACAACTTTTCTGAAACAAAAAGACAGCAGAAAACAGGAACTGGCACTGGGCATCTTGTTAATAGGTTAGTTCCATAAATCATGCCAAAATGATATAAAAATATTATAAAAACATGTGGCACTGATATATAATCAAGCATGGAACATAAAAAATTATAGATACGTCGGAGACGTATCATCTCTCTCCAAAAGATACACATGATGGGTAAACAAATTACAGCATGGCAATTGACAGAATTGTAGGCGCAAAACAATGCTATCATAAAACAATATAGTTCACCGCTTCATCTAATATGGGCATTACGTCAAAATACATAGACCGTTATCCAACTGCGTCTATGACTAATAATCCACCCCCGAGATCGCTATCCAGCATGTTGATGCATATAAAATGCATACATGAACTTTGCGCTATAATACTTATATTCCATTCATATTTGCATCATATAAGGGGTATATTACTGTTATTTAATGATTTTTGGTAATTAATAAGATTTTCCCTTTTTATGGAATTAATCCTGCGCAGGCAGAAAACCCCTATTTCTTTCCTTATTTATTTCAGGGCCTTAACGACGTCATAATGAGCTGCAAATTTACGGGGATCATTATTTTGGAAGGAGGAAGACCTAGGAGCGAAGGAAGCAAGCAAACAGAGGCCGGAGGGGCAAAAGAGGGTGCCCCACGTGGCCCCTGTACCTGGCCGCGTGGGCCCACCTCTTTTGGCCCTCGTGGCCCCGTTTGCGTCGATCCTTCTTCCCGAAGCTTCCTCGTGACCTAAAAACGACTATAAAAATAGTCCCCCGATGTTTTCTAGGGGGAGGCGGCGGAGAAACACAAAACCAGAAACAGAGAGACAGAAGGCTGCCGCCGGAGAAGATCGGAGGGGGAAACGCCGCCGGAATCACCTCCGGAGGTCTTCTCCATCCCCCCTCCGGAGTCTCCATCAACACCACCGTCAAGACCATCACCATCTCCATCACCATCTTCGTGATCCACTTCATCCCCCTCATAGTTTGAGATTGTTTGATCCCTAGCTATTGTCTAAGTGCTATTCTACATGTTTGTGAATTGCTACTTGTCATTGTTTTGTGGGGAGATCATAGTTTCAGATTGTGTTGTATCAATTGTACCACTAAATCATATCATGTCTTGGCGTTGTGAGTAGTTCTCTCATGTTCCTGGGGGTATAGGATGAATTGGCAATGATGTTTATATAACATGTGTTGGTATTTTGTCTAGTTTTTATCTTTGATGTAATTCTATGACGGTGTTGTGCAAACGTCGACTGCATATCACTTCACCTATATGGGCTCATAGAAGAACACCATAGTGTAATGGAGTGAGGAAGACTTGGGAGGACACGTAAACCCAAGACCGAATCATGAAGTTACTTTATGGGGTATTAGTATCGGGGACCTTATAGATTAATGCTACGGTGAGACTTTATGTATTAATAACTCTTGTGTAGTCATTTACTTGGCCACATGATCCATCATAAGAGGTTTAGTTTATTTATTTAGCTATTCCTAATTATGGCTCCGTCCAAAGAAGATTAAAACTTGACAAAATGTATACCTTGTTGTTCTAGAAATATTTATGCCATGAAGTCTAGGTAGCCCTTGGGAACTCTCTCCACCTATAAGAAACACACACTTCAGCTTGTCCTCTTGCTGCATAGAGGATTGGGATTTCTCTCTTTGAGAGCTTTTACTTGTCATATTGCATTTTCAGCATTTTACTTTATTGCAAACTCTACACCAAAAACCCAAAAACACTTGCATCATTTAATCATTTTAGTTTGTCTAGTGCATAGATAATAAGGGAAGTGACACTCTTATTTGAGAGGATAAATACTTATACCTTCTACTCCTCGTGGGATCGATACTATACTTATACATCGAAGACTTCAACGATCCCCTATACTTGTGGGTATCAAGACGTTTTCTGGCGTCGTTGCCGGGGAGTGTAGCGCTTAAGTTTTATTCTTGTTTGCACTAGATATTTATTTTCAGTTTTGCATATACTCTAGTTTACTTTCAGTTTTGTATTTAGTTTAGTTTTACTTTCAGTTTTGCATTTATCAAAAACCTAAAAAAAATTAGAAAATGAAAAATACCAAAAAAACTCGTGTTATGGGCATAAGTATGGATATAAATGATGCTTTGTTTAGACACTTGAATGCTGCTAAGATTGCCAAGGAATATAGAGAATCTAAGGAAGGGAAAATACTAAAAGGTTTCATGATGGAATTAAATTATACTGCTAAGGAGTTGCTTTTACACCATGATGTAACTTGTATTTTTTGCTCTGAACAAGAAGATAAACATTTTGAATTTCAATGTAGGTTCCATGAAGAATGTGTTATTGCATCTTACCATACTGGTGATTATGCTTATTTAGGAATGGAACAAGTAGAGGAATTTGTTACTTTCAAGGCATCTTTTGAATTGCAAACCTTCATTCATGAAAATAAAAGTTGCCCTATAGCTAACAAATTTGAAAGAGAGATAGATTTTATTCTTGAATATTGCATAGACAACTTCTCTCAAAATATTTATGTTGTTGAATATAATGAGGCTCCCCAAGAGAGCTCTATTGTTTTGCAGGAAGAAGATGATGAAAACATAAGCTTGGAGAGAAGTATGTGAAGAAGAGGATAAAGACCTAAGCTTGGGGATGTCCATGCAGCCCCAAGAGGAGGACAATGAAGAGCAAGAAGATGATGAAAATGATGAACAACTAGAGAATGAAGAGAGGAAACATCCACCTTCACCACCTATGAATGAGGGTAACACTCAAGATTTTGCTGATGATAAACTTTGCTTTTATGATTCTGATGATGAGGAAGAATATAACCTATGCCTAATGAGAACATTATTGATAATGATTTTAAAAATGATGAAGAACATGGTTTAGACATGCTATATGATAATGCTTTAGATGATGGTCCTATGCTTATTGATAATCCTCCATGCTTAGTTTTACTACTTTATGTGAGGATAAAAATGATACTTGCTTCTTGTGATAATACTCTCACTCATGAGAGTCCTACTTTATTTCTGAACTTCCCTATTCACACCATGGAGAGAAACTTGCTTATGTTGAGAAATACTTATGTGGTCTGCAATTATCTTTAGTTCCAAATATTTGTTGCAACCATGATATTAAACTTTATATTGATCTTAATAATTATTTTGAAAGAGGGAAGCATGCTAATGAATTACAAAATAAATTTAATGATCCTCTTTATGTGCCTATATTATCTAAGTTGAATGATTCTTGTGATTCTATGGTTGAATTTATTTCTTCTACTTGCAACTATTATAAAAGAGGAGGTACTAAGAACCCTCTTTATGCTTCTAATAAATATATGCTGCAAGTTACTACTGTTAATATGCATTGTGAAATTTCTATTTATTGTGATTCATTCATATATAAAATGCCAATGCATAGGAAAAGAGTTAGGCTTAAAAGTTAATGGTTTAATGTTTTGTGGTGTGTTCCTTATGCTTTAACTTCCAATTCTGTTTGGGCACACCTTTATATCTTGAGAACTTGCCAAATAACTTTACCTACTGTTTACTAACAATTAGTTTAAGATTTTTATTTTATATAAAATTTGGGAAAGTAAATGAGAAGGATGAGTAATGGAGATGTTGGGGTCGACCTTGAACATGTGTTGTTCATGCCAATAGAACCATTGCAAAGTCTCTATCATTAAAACTTCTCCCAAAGCTAAAACTAAATAAATAGAGTCAAGGTGTTTGTTTACTACTGTAACCACACCTTTGTATCTTATTTTTCATCTTAATGGCAAGCGTAATCTCTTTTGAAAGATAAGATTGAACAATAGTGATTTGCTGTCCAGAAAACAGATTCCTAAGCTTCACTGCGAAAAATGTTAAAAATCACAGAAGAGGAATTTTGACCTGATATTTTATGACAGCATTATTAAGCTATTAGTTCAAAGTTTTCTGATTTGAGCAACGTAAGTGCCTCTGAAAATTCACTCTTTATGGGCTGTCCAGTTTTTGACAGATTCTGTCTTTATTTTGCATTACTCTCATTACTAGTGTTTTGTGTGGTTCTATTGATCAAAGAGCAATACACAACCATAGTAATAGTAGATAATGTTTAGAATCAACTCATGATATGTCTTTGCTGTACCTATGGAGACTTAATTTATGGAGACACTAACCCCTCTAATCAAGTTTTATGATGAGTTATGTGTGAAGAGAACTTTCAAGTGGAAGAGTTGAGGGTGTTAAACAAAGATCAAGAGGGACAAACACTCAAGCTTGGGGATGTTACCCTTAGGCTCACCCTACATACAAGAATTTAAGCTTGGGGATGCCAAGCCACCTCGCTCCAACCATCTTGATACCAAGTAAGTAAGCCTAGCTATATGACTATAAAGAAAGCGCTTTACGGGAGGCAACCCGGTTGTTTTTTTTTTATTTTTGATTTTATTTGTGTCCTCTTTCTATAACAAGAGAATGTTTTCTTATCTTAGTTTCTGGAATTTTTAATAAAGTTCCAAGTTTTACCCATTTTGGATTGACAAAGTTGTTATTTCTATTCGGAGATTTTATTCCTGCACGAAGTCTGTGCACGGTTTGATTTTTTCATTTTTATTATGTAACTCCGAATGATCTGAGATTTTAACTGTAACTGCAACTTTTCATCCTATGTACGCCTGAATTTTTTCAGAATTTTTCGACGAGTTTAAGTCAGGTATAAAAATACGTTTCTCCACTGTTAGTTTTCTGGACAGATTCTGTCCAATATTGTTTGATGCATGTTTTTGAACTTTTAGCTTGAATCTTTTTGATCCAATTGAGTTTATGAGTAGGCATACAATATTATACACTCTCTGATCATTCATATAAATTTTAGTCCATGGATTATATGCAGCAAGAAGCCTATTTGTTTATCTCTACTAATATCACCCCACAGAAAAAAAGGGAGAAACAGTGTTTTGAAGTTCTTTCACAGGGATTGGAGGAATGCACCATGAGTTATCCAAGGATGGTGAAAACCATAATCTTGGGGATGTGGAGAACATTCCAACTGAACCAACATACTCTCGGTTTGCACACGTCTAACTTCTGTTTTTCATTTGAAACACTTTATCGCATAAACTTGGAGCGTCTTTTTGTTTGTTTTTGCTTTGATTTTTATTTTGTGAGACCACCACACTATCATTTATTTATAAGAAAGCTACTGGAAATATGGGTTTAAATATCTTGCATGATTTTATTGTATTGGGAAAAGTGATGTCTAAGTTGATTTTTAATGACACATATAGTTGCATGATTCATGAGCTTCTTTATGAGTAATAATTTGCAAATGTTTTATCATGAGCTATCTTTTATTCATGTTTTGATGCTGTATGTTATTTCACCTTGTTTGACATGAATTAGTTAGTTCTATGGATGCTCATGCATGCATCTAGATGGTCATCTTTCTCCCTTTTGCTAGCCCAAAAATTCCAACAAGTAAAAACTTGTTTCCAACACCTTCAACCAAAGTTTTTTTCAGTGAGTCCACCATATCTACCTATTAGCTTTATACTATTCCAAGTATGTTTATCATGTTATTTGTGTTATCTATGCCTCTAAATGAAAATGATTATGTTATTTATTGTAATGGGAAAAGTTGGTTAAAAAGCTCTCGCGAACTTGATGCACACTTTACTTTTATTGCATTTAATAAACATGAACCATTGTGATTAATATTATGATGATAGTGGCTTGATAAATGTTTAAGGTTGGAAGTTAGCCCATATGTGCTGTCACATGCAAAGCTTTCAACTTGTTCCATCATTTATTTAGTTGATATCATGTACTTTTGTTTATGGATGCCTATCATGGTGAAATAATGTGGAAATAGAGTAAGTTTAAATGAGTTTGTATAAATGGTTAGAGAGAAACCTGGGCCGCTAATCTAAGCCATGCATCATTCATGGTGGAAATTTACTTACATGCTATTTTGAACTTTCTGTGATACACCCTACAATAAAAAGCTATAACAAGTGGTAAATAAAAAGGGTGTTGAGGTTGTTCATTATGTTTGTTTGTCTTGTTGTTTTGATGTGGGCTTGATCCATATCATGGGACAAGAGGTACCCCAGTTGAGGCTCTTGATAATACCATTATTACTTACAATGATAGATAACTTAAACTTGCTTTGTTTCCCAAGTTGAGTAATCATGGTGTAGGTACTTGTATTCAAGGGGCATGAGACATCTAACCTTTACTTTATCAAGGCCACTACTCATATTTGCTTTCACATTAAACTTTAATCATTTAAGATGCTATGATAGGGGAATGAGAGCTTGACACCAAGTATTACCATTGCATTCAATAACTTAAGTAGAATAGTTTGGAGGATAGATGAAACTTATGCATGTTTTACCTCTACTCATTTATATATCTTTTCCAAAGTGTCCACCTTTTATATTCAGATTTTCATCTTCACTCTATGACCTATGTAGGATGTACTTACTTATCATATTGCATACATGTGGTCCATATTACTATCTTTTATGTTACACTTTGTGAACTATCATTGAACATCCTTGCATTGAATACTTGATATCACTTTATAAACTGTTTGCATATTGCTACTTCTTTGAATAATGAATCATTTGACTTTATGTAGCAGTAGCAATCATCTTTTATATCCATGTTGTTATTATATTGCGAAGTTCATGTTAGTTTTATCACTTCCATACTCGAGGACGAGCATGAGTTAAGCTTGGGGATGTTGATGCATATAAAATGCATACATGAACTTTGCACTATAATACTTATATTCCATTCATATTTGCATCATATAAGGGGTATATTACTATTATTTAATGATTTTTGGTAATTAATAATGATTTCCCCTTTTTATGGAATTAATCCTGCGCAGGCAGAAAACCCCTATTTCTTTCCTTATTTATTTCAAGGCCTGAACGACGTCATAATGAGCTGCAAATTTACGAGGATCATTATTTTGGAAGGAAGAAGACCTAGGAGCGAAGGAAGCAAGCAAACGGAGGCCGGAGGGGCAAAAGAGGGTGCCCCACGCGGCCCCTGTACCTGGCCGCGTGGGCCCACCTCTTTTGGCCCTCGTGGCCCCGTTTGCGTCGATCCTTCTTCCCTAAGCTTCCTCGTGACCTAAAAACGACTATAAAAATAGTCCCCCGACGTTTTCCAGGAGGAGGCGGCGGAGAAACACAAAACCAGAAACAGAGAGACAGAAGGCTGCCGCCGGAGAAGATCGGAGGGGGGAAACGCCACCGGAATCACCTCCGAAGGTCTTCTCCATCCCCCCTCCGGAGTCTCCATCAACACCACCATCAAGACCAGCACCATCTCCATCACCATCTTCGTGATCCACTTCATCCCCCTCATAGTTTGAGATTGTTCGATCCCTAGCTCTTGTCTAAGTGCTATTCTACATGTTTGTGAATTGCTACTTGTCATTGTTTTGTAGGGAGATCATAGTTTCAGATTGTGCTGTATCACTTGTACCACTGAATCATATCATGTCTTGGCGTTGTGAGTAGTTCTCTCATGTTCCTGAGGGTATAGGATGAATTGGCAATGATTTTTATATAACATGTGTTGGTATTTTGTCTAGTTTTTATCTTTGATGTAATTCTATGATGGTGTTGTGCGAACGTCGACTGCATATCACTTCACCTTTATGGGCTCATAGGAGAACACCGTAGTGTAATGGAGTGAGGAAGACTTGGGAGGACACGTAAACCCAAGACCGAATCATGAAGTTCCTTTATGGGGTATTAGTATCGGGGACCTCAAAGATTAATGCTATGGTGGACTTTATGTCTTAATAACTCTTGTGCAGTCATTTACTTGGCCACATCATCCATCATAAGTGGTTTAGTTTATTTATTTAACTACACCTAATTATGGCTCCGTCCACAAAGAAGATTAAAACTTGACAAAATGTTTATCTTGTTGTTCTAGAAATATTTATGCCATGAAGTCTAGGTAGCCCTTGGGAACTCTCTCCACCTATAAGAAACACACACTTGAGCTTGTCCTCTTGCTGCATAGAGGATTGGGCTTTCTCTCTTTGAGAGCTTTCACTTGTCATATTGCATTCTCAGCATTTTACTTTATTACAAACTCTACACCAAAAACACTTACATCATTTAATCATTTTGTTTGTCTAGTGCATAGATAATAAGAGTAGTGACACTCTTATTTGAGAGGATAAATACTTATACCTTCTACTCCTCGTGGGATCGATACTATACTTACATATCGAAGACTTCAACGATCCCCTATACTTGTGGGTATCAGTGTGTGCCCCAAGAAAGTTGTAAAGGCTCCGGATTCCGCCTCGAAGGATTCCGATAGTGAAAGGTGAACCAAACCCTTGGGTGCGGTTCATCAGAGAATAGGGTGAGGCCTGTGTGGCATCTTGAGTAGGCCTCTTGTGGCGAGCTCACACCCCTCCAACGAGACGTACTCCCTTAACAAGGAGGAACTCGGGAATACATCCTCGTCTCCGCGTGCCTCGGTTATCTCTATACCCGAGCTTTTACTTATGCAATTTACATTGTGATAGCCTTCGTGCTTGAAGTTTTATATCTTGTTATCACCTTGTTGCTTGCCTTGCTTAGCATAAGTTGTTGGTGCACATAGGTGAGCCTAGTAATTAGGTTGTTGGCTTTTTAATTTAAACACATAGTTTTATTCCATAATTATCAAGTTCTTAAATTGAAAAAGTGTAATCGCCTATTCACCCCCCCTCTAGGCGACATCTCGACATAGTTTGTTCTTTCAGATGTGCCGCTCGCGTGAGCTGTCCCGATCAGGGACGGAACCGGGATAAATATACAAGAGGGCCAATTTCATGTTAACCAAGTTGGAGGGGGCCATATACAGATAATTTTAGGTAACTAGCTAAATGCCCGTGCGTTGCTACGGGTTTAAATCTTTAAATAATTTGTATTTCAGAAATATGCATGAAGATAAATTTTTGTAGTTTTAAAAAACTCAACCAAGAATTGTATTTTGCTTGTAGCAAACTGCTCTTTCAGAAATCTGCAATCGCTCCCACAGACTTCCATAGGCTGAAGTGAAAGAAAACTTAGATTTGGCGAATTTTGATTTTGACCGCATTAAGTTTTCTTAGATAGAATTATAGCTATTCCAACAGATGTAAGGAGCTAATAAATCTAGCAAGACCAGCTAAGTGGCCAGGCAACTTGGATGTAAGGAGCTAATAAAGCTAGCAAGACCAGCGAAGTGGCCAAGCAACTTGGCTATCCACAGGAAGAGAATTACCCAATTATTCTACATGGTGGCACTTATGTTACCCATTCAAATATGAAGAGCGTTCAGATCATGTGTACAATTCCAAAAGCATTTATGGCAGATACACATAATTCAGTGAGCCATGACACATGAACGTGCAATGCCCTTCAGAGCAAGAACAATAATATAGCCGGGTGTTGGCTATAAGATAGTGCCATGTCATCTATAGCCAACCTAATAGCCAACAAGTATAATAGTTGGTTGTAAATATGGGCTAGTTTCTTGATAGATGGCCCACCTCCCACTCTCACAAAGTGCCTAGGAGCACGTGCTACAGCTGGCTCTTGCATGAAAGCCCGCTTCCATTCTCTCTCCTATCCTTTCTCCTCCATGTAAGCATAAATATATTATTTTAAACCTTACAGCCGGCTTACTGGACCTTATTGTACTTTCTCTCATAATAACAAACATTGGTTTCTGTAGCATCTATCTACACATGAGAAAATCAGAGGCATCGTTCTAAGAACTACCTGATGTCTATGTTGCATCAACTTGTGTGAAATCAGGGGTAGATGCAACGATCTCCATGGCCGGCTGCACAAATGACTGGACTGGTATACCGTATACAAATGTCAACCATAGTTTTGTTTGCTAACAAATATCGTGAGTGTAAGTAGCAATAATTTAGCTAGGACATGTAAAAATTTGGCAGCACATCATTTAAGTTTTCATCGTTCATAAAACCACCATGGAGCAAATAACCGAGCTCGTTTTGCCGTTAAGAGAAATCAAATAAAGACATCACATACATACTTAGTTTGGACTGGACAAAGGTATGAATAGATACATGTTTAACCAGAGGAGCACAATAGCAGATGCATGTTGAATCATTAGAAAACGATATTACTGGAATAGTCTACAAATGCAGAGGTTCTTCGTCAGTCTACATGACTTGCTCCTCAACGACAATGGACTTAGCTCTTGGATTAACTGCACACGTCTCCCTTATCTCCTAGGTGTGTACTACATGTACTCTCAAGATGGTCAATACACTTTGCGCTTCAAGCATCTATTCAAATCAAACAGATGAACCATTTTCTTGCACAAACCATTATCCTCCTGAAATTTCCTGTAAAAATATCAATCCGGCCTATTGTCAGTTATCAAACCGGGTATACATCAGGACAATTTTTATGAGAAAAGAAACTTCCAACTGATCATCTAAACCAACATATATAAGAAGAGAATCAGTAGATTTCCGAACAAATAAGTAAAATGAGACTTTTAAACAAATATATGTAGCATGCAAGAAATTAACACTTGAAGTAGATAAAAATTGCAGATACAGTTAGATGTCAGAAGATACTAAATTGTGAAACTGTGTCGAGATAAAATAAATAATTACTTTTAGGATTTCTTATTGGGAAATGAATGAAGAAACTGATGTCGGATGGATATTCCCTTCACTAACTACACGGCCATCTTATAGAAAAAATTGAACTCCTCCATGCAAGCGCCACCGTTGCCATTTAAGGAAGACATTGACTAACTACACGGCCATTAACATGTATAATTGTATTGTTCTTGAGAAAACGTTGATGTTTGCACCTCTACACCTCAGAGCCAACATTCAAAAACTAAAAGCCATGTATGCTTCAGGTTATCAGGTAGCACAACTAATAATTTAGGACATGAAATTGACATAAATTCCCAAACAATAGTTGAGAAGTTGAAGTCACGCGTGCAATCAGAACATCAGGTCTTGAGATAGTAAGTATAACCACTGTTTATTCTTTCTCCATATAGTGTTTCCGGGTAATTGCTTTGGGAGCAGAAAACTTGTTAAATGAGCTTCAGTGTAACCCTTCAAAACAATAAGATTCAAATCAGTTAAGTAGATGCAAAATCACAAATGCTATATATAAGGAAAAGATCAATTGGCAGAAAAAGAACAATTTCCTCACCCTTGAATGACCACAAATCGGTCAGTCAATGTCCAGAACTCGGAACCACATGTCGCTATATTCTTATGCACCAGATAACTCACATCAAAAGGCCACACACAGGTCGAAAGAACATAACAGCACACAGCTGCCTTTCAGAAAGATCATCAACCACATACGGTGCAAGGACCCCAGCAAGCTTCCAAATACAAATCAATATTTCTCATTCAGAGCAGGATCCCGGATTGGTGATTTTAAATCCTCCTCTGCCCCAGCGCCGGTTCTCTCTCTCCCTGGTCCATATCCATGGCCACGACAAAGCGTGGTGGTCGAGATGCTGCGCCCGACAGCTCCTCTTGCCGAACCGGCAAGCCCATACACAGATCAATCAGTGATTTAGAAGGAAGGATTGCTCAAGGTGAATGTTGTGATTTGTCGCATGTCATCTAAATACAAAAATAAGCATCATCCAAGACTCCTTGATACCCTCAAAACCTAGTAAGACGAATTTAGATATTGCAAGCTTGGTCTATAGATTGAACTCATCAATATTATGCTACTTCACCCAATATTCTGTAACGAAAAAGCTCATGTCACCTCTTGCAAATGAGGAAACATTTTGAAAACTTAACTGCTAAGGACTTGCATTTGTGTAAGCCATGGTCTCTATTGTGTAGTGCTTAGACTAAGTCCTGGTTCGTGCAACAATCGAGCCATCATGTACATGCAAGTGTCAGTTAGGTGTCTTTTCTTATATAAAGGTTGTACCGTAACTCTGACTCAATCAATGAAAAGCATCAAGTTCAGTTTGCATTCCTGCGATATCAGTTACTTCATTGGCTCTCCTACCAAGCCCCGTAAGGAAATTATATTTTTTAATCAAAAGCACACCCCTTGCAGACCTATCTGGTAGTGAAGTGAACCACCAACAACAACACCAAAGTACCATGATAGATTTCTGCCTGAAACATATCATTAATTTTCTCGCCAAAAACAATTTTTGGTACTGAAAATATAACAAAGGCATGAACTGGCCTTGTTGGGAGATCCAAAACTGATTGTAGTACTCACCTAAAAGGAGCAACAAAAGGAAGTAACCTTGATTAGAGTGAGATTGTCAGTTACTGATTTTGATTCCTATATGGCTTTACGGATCTCGTCGTATCCATCCTTGCCATTCTTCACCCAGATAGGTGCCACCCAAGAGCTTCAAAGAGGCTACTCATATCCTCTGTAAAAACAATCTATGTGGCTCTGTCAATGGAAATGTGGTTGTCATCATATATAGAAAGTGATCAGCTTGCCAAGGCCTCAATGCCAAGCCAATGAAGCAGCTTCACTGAAGATACCCTCCATATTGCACCCATCTCTGACAATACATACATTACCTACACAAAATCCACATACCACGTTAACACACTACATCACTCAAACTAAATGGAAAGCAGCAAGGTCAGAATATTACAGTGTAATGACCAAACTTCACTGTCAGGCTTGTTGAAACGAGCAGTCAGGTGCTTCTCTACAAGTGCCAATCCGATTGCGTTTGCGATACCCTGGCCAAGAGGACCTGCATATGCCAAACAACATTCCAAATGTTTAGTCTCGTGCTACGACATAGCTGGTTAGAGTTACTGTGAGCTCAACTGATATGAACAGACCAGTGGTGACTTCAACTCCAGGGTAGTCTCGAAGTTCTCAGGGGTGACCCTGGGTGGAGCTTCTCCATTGCCTGAATAGCTTGTAGTCCTCGTCCTGCAGCTTCAAGTCTCGAACTTCTTGAAGTTATTAAACACCTTGCAGATTACACCAGTTTTACAGCTAAACATTACTGATGAGTCCAAGGTGCACAATCTGAGTTTCCAACAAAATCTGGATACGAACTTTGACAAAAACAACTCCCGATTTCGTTGCTCCAGCTAATCTGAGTTTACCTTGACGACGTCGTGTTCTTGAGGTTGTACCTAGTGCCTGAGTTGCCTTCTCGACGACGTCGATGGCCAGGAACCGGATCGTGTAGACCGACTTGTCCAGCAGGTCATCCGTGGCGGAAAGCCCCTCGACCGTCTCGGCGGCGGCGGAAGCGCGTACGCGCTGACTGCAGCACGAGGAGGAGGAGGCAGGGGATCCGCGGCGCGCCGGAGCTCGTCCTGGAATCCTACCGCATGAAGGGAGGTGCCGCTACATGTACTCGAGGCGGTGGACGTGGCAGGTGGCCTCAACACAAATATGGTCAATGAGAGGCCGGACACACCGTTGCCCTGCGCGACGGACTCATGGGCGCCGCCCCTGCTAATCAAGTGTGCGGAGTTCGGCGAAGGAGGTGGAGCCGTTGTTCCCACATGTGATGGAGGAGGCTAGGACGATGGGGGCAGGGGCGCTCGCGTGGTTTGAGCCTTGAGGTCGGCCGCCAAAGAGAAAGAGGAAGAGAGCGATGAGGGCAGGGGCACTCGCGTGGTTTGAGCCTGGAGGCCGGCCGCCAAAGAGGAAGAGGAAGAGAGCGATGAGGGCGAGGGGGCACCGATATGGTTGGACGGCGGATTTTTCTGGGCTTGGCCCATTTGGTCGCACATGAAGCGAACAAAGAGGAGCGCGAGGGACGATGTTGGACGAAACCGAAGGATGAAAACGTGGAACCAAACTTTCTTTTTAGATAGGAGAGATTTTGTGGCGGAAATACACACAATAATAAGGGGTATCTAACAAAAAAATTACCATGAAGGGCGCCCCCCGGTTCCGTCCCTGGTCCCGATCAGGATGAACAAGTGACGCCTCCAAAGCGGCCTCGGTATATGATGTGCCAGACATTTTTTTCTACTGAAAATGTTTGTATAGATTTGAGTTGGAAATGATACAGTTCTATTGGCCCGCAGTCACAAAATGCAGAGGTGCAACGGTAGCTTAGCTGATGGCCACTCAGTCACGCACCACAAAATGTTGGTGCCGCCGCTGCGCCGCGGGGCAATCGCACACAAACGGACGGGTGAACGGATCACCTCGAAACAAGAGAGTGACATGGCTTGGCGTTCGTATGCAACGGACACTGCCTACGGATGAGATCCTCGCACGATTTGAGCCATCCTCCTTCCCTTGGCCTCGTGTGATTGAAAATAAATACTCGATGGTTAAAATTAGCGCTGCGATGTCTAAACAGCAGCGACCCGGATCCGAATTCAAAATCCCTCTCGCCTGTCTCACGACTGCAGCGGCGGAAAGCCGTAAAAGGTTGGCCCGAGTGGCAGCTAGCACCGCACGGCGACGCCGCAGGGAGCCCCGATTCAAACCCGCACCGCTCAAACGGTCGGATCGCCACCAGCGCCATGACCGGCCCCACCCGTCCCACGTGCCACGCCAAAAACCTGATCGGACGGCCCACCTCGCCCTGAATTCAAAAACAACCTCGTCTCCGCGCTAACGGGCCACCGGGGAAGAATAAATTCCGAGAGAGCCGCCCGACGTCCCAACAACTCCGCTGGAAACTGCGCGTCGCGAAGCCAGAGGGACCTGTCGGCCGCGGCTAGATAACAAACAAGAGCGCGTTGCGTTGGTGAGTGGAGTACACTCCTGATAATCACTCCCCAATCCTCCATTGCTTGCTCTGCTCTGCTCTTCTCCCCGACGCGCGCACGCCTCGCAGCTGATGCTGATGATCCGTGTGATGGGCGAGTGATTGATTGATGATTGGCATATTGATCGTGGCAGCGGTACTAGCTCTGGTCGGTCTCTACGCGCTGGCGGCCGGCGTCGGGAGGAGGGCGAAAGGAGGAGGAGAAGCAGCAGGGGCGACCCGCGAAGAGGCGTCCGGCGGAAGCGACCGGATCGGAGGGACAGGTAACTAACTCAGCAGCTTGCTCGCTTACTTGATCCTCCCTTTGTTTTTTCGCATGTGATTTTCTGGATAGATACGCGTCCTTCCGCCGTCCTTTGCCTTTCTTCTTCATCGTGCGTGCTCCTTGCTAGGATTCCAAGCCAAGTATCCGCTTTCCTTCGCCCGCCGCTCCTGCGCTCCTTTGTAGATTTGCGTAGTACCCCCCCCCACTATCTTACGAATTGTGGCGCATGACCGTTAGGTTCTGAGAAGCCGAGAGAGATGAATCAGCGGCGCGACTTGATTTCGAATTTTCTACTGTAGAGCGCTGAGGGGTGGTTCGGTAAATTTAAAAAACCATCGAGGGACATCGCAATAAATCCCGTCCGTATCATCGGTGCCGCGCGGCGGAGCCGCCGGCGCTCGCACGTNTCCATGCAAGCGCCACCGTTGCCATTTAAGGAAGACATTGACTAACTACACGGCCATTAACATGTATAATTGTATTGTTCTTGAGAAAACGTTGATGTTTGCACCTCTACACCTCAGAGCCAACATTCAAAAACTAAAGCCATGTATGCTTCAGGTTATCAGGTAGCACAACTAATAATTTAGGACATGAAATTGACATAAATTCCCAAACAATAGTTGAGAAGTTGAAGTCACGCGTGAAATCAGAACATCAGGTCTTGAGATAGTAAGTATAACCACTGTTTATTCTTTCTCCATATAGTGTTTCCGGGTAATTGCTTTGGGAGTAGAAAACTTGTTAAATGAGCTTCAGTGTAACCCTTCAAAACAATAAGATTCAAATCAGTTAAGTAGATGCAAAATCACAAATGCTATATATAAGGAAAAGATCAATTGGCAGAAAAAGAACAATTTCCTCACCCTTGAATGACCACAAATCGGTCAGTCAATGTCCAGAACTCGGAACCACATGTCGCTATATTCTTATGCACCAGATAACTCACATCAAAAGGCCACACACAGGTCGAAAGAACATAACAGCACACAGCTGCCTTTCAGAAAGATCATCAACCACATAAGGTGCAAGGACCCCAGCAAGCTTCCAAATACAAATCAATATTTCTCATTCAGAGCAGGATCCCGGATTGGTGATTTTAAATCCTCCTCTGCCCCAGCGCCGGTTCTCTCTCTCCCTGGTCCATATCCATGGCCACGACAAAGCGTGGTGGTCGAGATGCTGCGCCCGACAGCTCCTCTTGCCGAACTGGCAAGCCCATACACAGATCAATCAGTGATTTAGAAGGAAGGATTGCTCAAGGTGAATGTTGTGATTTGTCGCATGTCATCTAAATACAAAAATAAGCATCATCCAAGACTCCTTGATACCCTCAAAACCTAGTAAGACGAATTTAGATATTGCAAGCTTGGTCTATAGATTGAACTCATCAATATTATGCTACTTCACCCAATATTCTGTAACGAAAAAGCTCATGTCACCTCTTGCAAATGAGGAAACATTTTGAAAACTTGACTGCTAAGGACTTTCATTTGTGTAAGCCATGGTCTCTATTGTGTAGTGCTTAGACTAAGTCCTGGTTCGTGCAACAATCGAGCCATCATGTACATGCAAGTGTCAGTTAGGTGTCTTTTCTTATATAAAGGTTGTACCGTAACTCTGACTCAATCAATGAAAAGCATCAAGTTCAGTTTGCATTCCTGCAATATCAGTTACTTCATTGGCTCTCCTACCAAGCCCCGTAAGGAAATTATATTTTTTAATCAAAAGCACACCCCTTGCAGACCTATCTGGTAGTGAAGTGAACCACCAACAACAACACCAAAGTACCATGATAGATTTCTGCCTGAAACATATCATTAATTTTCTCGCCAAAAACAATTTTTGGTACTGAAAATATAACAAAGGCATGAACTGGCCTTGTTGGGAGATCCAAAACTGATTGTAGTACTCACCTAAAAGGAGCAACAAAAGGAAGTAACCTTGATTAGAGTGAGATTGTCAGTTACTGATTTTGATTCCTATATGGCTTTACGGATCTCGTCGTATCCATCCTTGCCATTCTTCACCCAGATAGGTGCCACCCAAGAGCTTCAAAGAGGCTACTCATATCCTCTATAAAAACAATCTATGTGGCTCTGTCAATGGAAATGTGGTTGTCATCATATATAGAAAGTGATCAGCTTGCCAAGGCCTCAATGCCAAGCCAATGAAGCAGCTTCACTGAAGATACCCTCCATATTGCACCCATCTCTGACAATACATACATTACCTACACAAAATCCACATACCACGTTAACACACTACATCACTCAAACTAAATGGAAAGCAGCAAGGTCAGAATATTACAGTGTAATGACCAAACTTCACTGTCAGGCTTGTTGAAACGAGCAGTCAGGTGCTTCTCTACAAGTGCCAATCCGATTGCGTTTGCGATACCCTGGCCAAGAGGACCTGCATATGCCAAACAACATTCCAAATGTTTAGTCTCGTGCTACGACATAGCTGGTTAGAGTTACTGTGAGCTCAACTGATATGAACAGACCAGTGGTGACTTCAACTCCAGGGTAGTCTCGAAGTTCTCAGGGGTGACCCTGGGTGGAGCTTCTCCATTGCCTGAATAGCTTGTAGTCCTTGTCCTGCAGCTTCAAGTCTCGAACTTCTTGAAGTTATTAAACACCTTGCAGATTACACCAGTTTTACAGCTAAACATTAGTGATGAGTCCAAGGTGCACAATCTGAGTTTCCAACAAAATCTGGATACGAACTTTGACAAAAACAACTCCCGATTTCGTTGCTCCAGCTAATCTGAGTTTACCTTGACGACGTCGTGTTCTTGAGGTTGTACCTAGTGCCTGAGTTGCCTTCTCGACGACGTCGATGGCCAGGAACCGGATCGTGTAGACCGACTTGTCCAGCAGGTCATCCGTGGCGGAAAGCCCCTCGACCGTCTCGGCGGCGGCGGAAGCGCGTACGCGCTGACTGCAGCACGAGGAGGAGGAGGCAGGGGATCCGCGGCGCGCCGGAGCTCGTCCTGGAATCCTACCGCATGAAGGGAGGTGCCGCTACATGTACTCGAGGCGGTGGACGTGGCAGGTGGCCTCAACACAAATATGGTCAATGAGAGGCCGGACACACCGTTGCCCTGCGCGACGGACTCATGGGCGCCGCCCCTGCTAATCAAGTGTGCGGAGTTCGGCGAAGGAGGTGGAGCCGTTGTTCCCACATGTGATGGAGGAGGCTAGGACGATGGGGGCAGGGGCGCTCGCGTGGTTTGAGCCTTGAGGTCGGCCGCCAAAGAGAAAGAGGAAGAGAGCGATGAGGGCAGGGGCACTCGCGTGGTTTGAGCCTGGAGGCCGGCCGCCAAAGAGGAAGAGGAAGAGAGCGATGAGGGCGAGGGGGCACCGATATGGTTGGACGGCGGATTTTTCTGGGCTTGGCCCATTTGGTCGCACATGAAGCGAACAAAGAGGAGCGCGAGGGACGATGTTGGACGAAACCGAAGGATGAAAACGTGGAACCAAACTTTCTTTTTAGATAGAAGAGATTTTGTGGCGGAAATACACACAATAATAAGGGGTATCTAACAAACAAAATTACCATGAAGGGCGCCCCCCGGTTCCGTCCCTGGTCCCGATCAGGATGAACAAGTGACGCCTCCAAAGCGGCCTCGGTATATGATGTGCCAGACATTTTTTTCTACTGAAAATGTTTGTATAGATTTGAGTTGGAAATGATACAGTTCTGTTGGCCCGCAGTCACAAAATGCAGAGGTGCAACGGTAGCTTAGCTGATGGCCACTCAGTCACGCACCACAAAATGTTGGTGCCGCCGCTGCGCCGCGGGACAATCGCACACCAACAGACGGGTGAACGGATCACCTCGAAACACGACAGTGACATGGCTTGGCGTTCGTATGCAACGGACACTGCCTACGGATGAGATCCTCACACGATTTGAGCCATCCTCCTTCCCTTGGCCTCGTGTGATTGAAAATAAATACTCGATGGTTAAAATTAGCGCTGCGATGCGCAGTCAGCTTTTGCTTCTGCCTGTCCCCACCCTTGAGGGGGTGTTTGGTTAGGCTTTGGCTTTGGCTTTTGGCTTTGGCTTATAAGCCTAAAAAGCACCTAAATAGGTGCTTTTGGCTTTTGGCTTTTGGCTTATACCATAGTAAAACATAAGTCAAAAGACAAAATCCAAAAGCACCTATTTAGGTGCTTTTTGGGATTATAAGCCAAAGCCAAAAGCCAAAGCGAAAGCCTAACCAAACACCCCCTAGTACTCACTTGCTCTGAAAAAAGAGAATATAAATACTCACTGGAGCAGCAGATTCAGAAAAAAAAAACGTGTGGGTAGAACAGTCTAAACAGCAGCGACCCGAATCCGAATTCAAAATCCCTCTCGCCTGTCTCACGACTGCAGCGGCGGAAAGCCGTAAAAGGTTGGCCCGAGTGGCAGCTAGCACCGCACGGCGACGCCGCAGGGAGCCCCGATTCAAAACCCGCACCGCTCAAACGGTCGGATCGCCACCAGCTGCCATGACCGGCCCCACCCGTCCCACGTGCCCACGCCAAAAACCCGATCGGACGGCCCACCTCGCCCTGAATTCAAAAAACAACCTCGTCTCCGCGCTACCGGCCACCGGGGAAGAAATAAATTCCGAGAGAGGCCGCCCGACGTCCCCAACAACTCCGCTGGAAACTGCGCGTCGCGAAGCCAGAGGGACCTGTCGGCCGCGGCTAGATAACAAACAAGAGCGCGTTGCGTTGGTGAGTGGAGTACACTCCTGATAATCACTCCCCAATCCTCCATTGCTTGCTCTGCTCTTCTCCCCGACGCGCGCACCTCGCAGCTGATGCTGATGATCCGTGTGATGGGCGAGTGATTGATTGATGATTGGCATATTGATCGTAGCAGCAGCAGCGGCGGCGGCGGTAGTAGCTCTGGTCTTCTTCCGTTTGCACGCGTTGGCGGCCTGCGTCGGGAGGAGGATCGCGGGAGCAGCACTGCAGCAGGAAGGGCGAGCGGCGACGCGTCCGGCGGAAGCGACCGGATCGGAGGGACAGGTAACTAACTCAGCAGCTTGCTCGCTTACTTGATCCTCGCTTTGTTTTTTCGCATGTGATTTTCTGGATAGATACGCGTCCTTCCGCTGTCCTTCGCCTTTCTTCCTCCTCGTGCTCCTTTGCTAGGATTCCAAGCCAAGTATCCGCTTTCTTCGCCCGCCCCTCCTGCGCCCCTTTCTAGATTTGCGTAGTAGTACCCCCACTAACTTCTTACGAATTGCGGCGCATGACCGTTAGGTTCTGAGAAGCAGAGAGATGAATCAGCGGCGCGACTTGATTTCGAATTTTTCTACTGTATAGAGCGCTGAGGGGTGGTTAGGTAAATTTAAAAAACCATCGAGGGACATCGCAATAAATCCCGTCCGTATCATCGGTGCCGCCGGCGCTCGCACGTCACTGGCAACAGCTGTATCCACTACGCCGCCCGTTCCTTCCGGATGACACGTGGCCCCGCCAAAGCAGCAGGTCCGCTCGCCTTTGGATGCGCCTCCGCGCCCACCCGTGCGTCCGCGTCCGGGAGCCCGAGGTCTCGGTCGGTCTCAGCTGGGTGGGTTCCCCGCGACGCTGCCGATCCCGGCTCATGATGCGGTCCGACCACGTTCCCCAACGCTCGCTCGCTGATGCGGCGGGCCCACCGTGGCCGTACGGCACTCACCAGCTTGTTGCCTGCCGCGAGCCCACGGGCCACGGGAGACCTTTCAGGCCGCGCGAGGAAAAGTGTAGTTTGCCATGAAGAAAAAGCCGCCGTGTAACGCAGAGAGAGGTCGCATGCGCGGTGCGGTGCGCTCCTACACGAGTCGATGTCAGGTGAGACCGCTTGGCCTTTTTAACCGCAGTAGGAGGGAGTATTACTTTTGTGTATGATACTTTTTTGTGACTGCACATTTCGTAGTTAGCGTTAAGTAATCACGCGTCACTTTAAAGTCTTTATTATGATATAAAATTAAGTCGTGAAGCTTTTTGGAGGACTCGGTTCGTGTACGATACGTCGCCCCACGCAATTATTTCCCCATGATTCGTAGCTCTTACGGAAGTGCCAGATCTTTGGGTTAGTTGTTAGAGTACAAGAAAGTAAGGAGTAGCTAGTGTGAAAATTATGAGCGGCCAAATCTTTTGCTCCTTTCGACCTAAAGCTCTCGAACCTTCCTCGCCCACGTTCTTGAGATGGCACCCCGTAGCCGCTCTGATGTCAAACAAGTTTTGTCTTTGCTTTGTTCTTTGAAAAATGCTTTGGCCAGGCCGTTTTGATGCGATCTACGAGTAACATGCAGAGCCAAATGCTATGGTATTTTGGTAATCGGCTACTCGCACCACTTGCCCATCTCTCCCGGTGCTGAATTTATTTATTTCCCTCCTTGTTTGTTCTCATTCTGCGGGTCAAAGCTCGAAATGCCTTGACCGACCGGAACAGTCCGATTTCTGTTTAACAAAACAGCACAAGTCGGAAAGTTTTGGAGTTCTTGATAGGACCTTCGTACCAGCTCGTGATCTTGTGTGTCGTTGCAGCATATAATCTTCTCGATTTTACATTTCGTCCACCCAAAGCAAGAAAAAGATCGGGGGAGAGCATGCTAGTATAGTACATAGATGAGGTTAGCAGTAGCTTTCCAAGATGGATTTTGATTCGCTTTAAAATACCAGAGGATTCCCTCCTCTGTCTCCTTCTGCCTTCTAGCTTCTTCGCTAGTATTTTCCTTTTCCAAGTCTTGTCCACTTCTTTCTTTACTTTGAGGAGTGAGCATCGCTAATCTAGTGGACGACTGCAGATCACGAGGCGGGGTGTTGTAGCTGCTGCGACGACAGAGAAATGAGCTTGCACAGCTGTCCGGCCGCGGCAGGGGACGCGCCGACCGGGACGGCGGAGGAGCTGCTCGAGCGGGCGCGGGGGCTGGTGCCGGCCGCGCTGGACGCGGCGCGCGCGGCGACCGGCTTCGGAGGGCGGTGGAAGGCCATCGCGGCGAGGTTGGAGAGGGTGCCGCCGTGCCTGTCGGATCTGTCCAGCCACCCATGCTTCTCCAAGAACTCGCTCTGCCGGGAGCTGCTGCAGTCCGTGTCCGCCACGCTCGCCGAGGCGGCCGAGCTGGGCGCACGCTGCCGCGAGTCGCGGACGGCTGGGAAGCTGCAGATGCAGAGCAACCTCGACGCGCTCGCCGGGAAGCTGGACCTTAACCTCCGGGACTGCGGACTTCTTGTCAAGACTGGCGTGCTGTCCGATGCCACGGTTCCGACCCCTCCTACCGAGGCGGCGGCGGCGGCAGGCTCGCAGACGGACGTGCGGGAGCTGCTTGCTCGGCTGCAGATCGGGCACGCCGAGGCAAAGAACCGAGCTGTGGATGGCCTCCTTGATGCTCTGCGCGAGGATGAGAAGAGCGTGCTGTCGGCGCTGGGCCGTGGCAACGTGTCCGCGCTGGTGCAGCTGCTCACTGCGACGGCGCCCAAGATCAGAGAGAAGGCCGCCACTGTTCTCTGCTTGCTCGCCGAGTCCGGCAGCTGCGAGGGCTTGCTGGTGTCAGAAGGCGCACTGCCGCCGCTCATCCGGTTGGCGGAGTCCGGCAGCCTTGTTGGCAGGGAGAAGGCAGTCATCACGCTGCAGCGGCTGTCCATGTCACCCGAGATTGCCCGCGCAATCGTCGGCCACAGCGGCGTCCGTCCTCTCATCGAAATCTGCCAGACCGGGGACTCCATTTCCCAATCCGCGGCGGCCGGCACGCTCAAGAACCTCTCCGCGGTGCCGGAGGTGCGACAAGCGTTGTCCGAGGAGGGCATCGTGCGCGTCATGATCAGCCTGCTCGACCACGGCGTCGTTCTGGGCTCCAAGGAGTACGCCGCGGAGTGCCTGCAGAATTTCACGTCGAGCAACGACAGCCTGAGGCGCGCCGTCGTCTCCGAGGGTGCGCTGCCCAGCCTGCTGGCCTACCTCGACGGCCCGCTGCCACAGGAGTCTGCCGTGGGCGCGCTCCGCAACCTCGTGTCCGCGGTCTCGCCGGACAACCTCGTGACACTTGGCGTGCTCCCGCGTCTCGCGCACGTGCTAGCGGACGGCTCCGTTGGCGCGCAGCAGGCGGCTGCAGCGGCCATCTGTAAGATCTCCAGCTCCCCGGAGATGAAGCGCCTGGTGGGCGACCACGGCTGCATGCCGCTGCTGGTTCGGCTGCTGGAGGCCAAGTCGAACGGCGCGCGTGAGGTGGCGGCGCAGGCGACGGCGACCCTAATGAGCTGCCCGGCGAACGCGAGGGACGTGAAGAAGGACGAGAAGAGCGTGCCGAACCTGGTGCAGCTGCTTGACCCGAGCCCCGGGAACACGGCCAAGAAGTACGCTATCTCCTGCCTGCTGTCGCTGTCGGCGAGCAAAAGGTGCAAGAAGCTGATGATCGCGCACGGCGCCATTGGGTACCTGAAGAAGCTCTCCGAGATGGACGTCGCCGGCGCCAAGAAGCTACTCGAGAAGCTGGAGCGTGGCAAGTTGCGCAGCCTCTTCACTAGGAAGTAAAATAGGTGGTCAAGAAGAAGCGGTCTGTTTTGCCGTAACCTGTAAAAAAGAAATCGCCGTCCTGTGTTCATAGTCTCTATGAAGGCAGTGCAGAGAGTACTGTTGCCATGTGAAACTTACATACCGCGTTGTAATGTCGCTGGTTAATGTGCATGTCAATATGTTAGGCAGTTCATGCATTAGACCTTAACTTAGGCTGAAGTGAACTCCTGATGCCAATAAAGTAATGTTCAGTCAAGAATATTTGCATAGTCTGGCCGTAATCTCACTATGATCTGTTGAATTTGGTTGTTATTACTGGCATAGTGCCGCTCAGGTATGCCATTCCAATCACTCATTGTCTGTGGACATTGACAATATCCCGGACCAGCAATTTCGTGCGTTCATCGCACTGAAACACTGGAATTGGCATATCTTCAGTTCGTGGACGACTGAAAGTTGCATGTCCTTTCAGCCGGAAAATCATGTCGAGTTATTGTACCATGATGGAGACAAATCATAGGAAGGTGCCTGCACTGCAAGGGCGCGTATGCAATGATCAATGGATTGCATCGCCGTCTGGTCAATGGTGCTTATCAGTGGGTAATTTGTCCCATCATTGTTACTGTTTTGTTCTTGTCTAAGGCAACTTGATGAAGTGATGAGTGAGCGATGATGTATCAACCATCGGAGTTGGATCGTCAGGTGAAATCCATTACTACATCTGAGTAATTCTACGTGCAAACAGCTCACTGAACGAGTTAATTGGAATGATGGGGATACAGTGGAGATGCGCACGTGCAACGTTGGTTGATTAGTGGTTCATGGGACAGAAATCAGGGTGATATCATATTCTCTTCCGTCAAAATGGTTTTTTACCCGTCAATATTGTAAAGTGCCCTAATCCTAACCCTAGCCGCCTAGCCGCCGCCGCGCGGGCGAGCAGGGGAATCCACTCCCGCCGCCGCCTCCCCCCCCACCCCCCCCACCTCTCCTCCCCTACCGTCGTCGGGTCGGGCTGCCGGGCTCGGCCAGTGCGGCGCCGGCTGGACGGCCTCTCCCCGCGCGTGTGGCCGGCGGCACGACGCGCAGCAACACGCGGCGGTGCGCCTCGACCCGAATTCGGCCCGGCGAGCTCTGGGCGGCCATGGCGGCGACGGTGTGGCTGTTGGTGACGGCGAGCTCGGGCAGTCAGGTGCGGCCGGCCGGGTGCCGGCGCGCGACCGGCGGTGCCCTGGCTCAGATCTGGCCCCCTATGGGCCCCATCTGGGCTCGGGCGGGCAGCTCAGGCGAGGTGCGGGCTCCCCCGGGGGACGGAGGTGCAGGAGCTTGTGCAGGTGATGGCGGTGTCGGCGGTGCCCTGGCTGCAGTGCGGCGGCTGGGCTTCACGGACCCTTTTGGGCTCGGTCGGGCCAGTTGTAACAGCCCCAACTTGGTACTGAAAAATACGAAGAATTTTTCCACTTTTTGTTTCCATGTTTGCATCATAGCATCCATATGCAATTGCCATTTCAAACTTTCACTTGGAAACAAATTGAAATGAGGAGGCAACTTCCCAAAATCCACACCAATGCAAATGCTCAACTTAGCAAACCAAATCATGCTTGGACTTCCAAATGGTTTAGGAAGTTCCAAGTTTACTTTTTGAAACCAATTCTCAATTTCCAAATATTGACAAATGAGGAAATAAATATGAGGATTCAAATTGGCTTAAATTCAATTCCTATTGTTGGAACCAAGTTAAACATCCCAAAAATTGAAACTAAATTCATGGGGTGCTTCATTAATATGTTGGGAGCCTATATGATTAAATTCACTATTTTTGGAAATGGGTAATTGCTCCAATTAAATGCTTTTTGCCATTCATCCAAAAATGACCAAATCTAAACCCTATGAATAAATGTTGCCGAAAACATTTTATTCTTGACCACCAAATTTTGTGGAGGTTCTAAAGGTTAAATCTAGCTTATATGAATTTTTATGGAATTTACAAAAATGGTTTAGTGCCTCATTTAAATTCCTGAAGTCTGCTGAACTTAAAAGGAAAAACAGAAAATGCAGATTTGTTTAAATCACTGACAGTGGGCCCCACTGTCAGTCTCTCTCTCCCCTCTCTTCTCACTGTGCGCCGTGGCGCACTGGCGCCATGCCGCCGAGCTGGCCGAGGCCATGCCGCCCTGCCGCATCTCCCTGGTGGTCAAGAACCCCGTCGAGGACGCCCGCCTGCCCCCTCTACCTGCTCCCCTTTTTCCCCTCTGCGTGCGAACCCTAACCTAGCTGTTCTCCGCCGTCGTCGCCGCTGTCAGCCACCGCGCCCGTCGTCGACCACCGCTGCCCCGAGCAAATCGAAGCAAGGAGAAGCACCGCCGAGCCGCCCTCCATCTTCCCCGCCGACGCCCGCTTGATGGGAGGGCCTGACGCGAGCTAATCGCTCGGTTTCCTCCGGCGCAGTCCGCCGCTCGCCGTCGTCGTCCTCGCCAAATCTTCGTCGCCCTTGACCTCCTCTGCCTCCGGCGAGCACCCGTGCGTGTCCAAGGGTGAGCGCCCGTCCTCCGGGACATCCCCTCCTCCCTCCTCCTGCTCGGCGGCCTCGCCGTCGTGCGAGCTCCCCTCGGCCGTCCTCCGTGTCCGTAGCCCGTCGCGCACGCGCACGACGCCCCGGCGTCTCTCCTCCGCCCATGAGCACGCACACTACCACCGCCTCCTCACGGCACACGTTTTGCACACTCACGGATCCGCGTAGCGCCGCCGGAAAATGGTCGCCGCCGGCCGATTTCCCCGCCGGTTGCCGCCGCACGCGTGCCCAGCGTGCCGGCCTGGACCCGGCCTCCCTCGCGGCTTGGGCCGGCCACGGGCCGGACCGTTCGGCCACTGCCCCGGCATGGACACCCGGCCCGGGCTCGATTTGGGCCGGCCAAAGGCCGGTTCGTTCGGCCACATGCCCGGCCTGAGGCCGGCATGTCTGGCTTTTGTTTTGCCTTATGTTTTAAAAGGGCAAATTTGAAACTTGGATATCTTTTTGTATAATGATCCAAAAATTGCAAATTAAATATCAAATTGCTCAGAAAAACATTTCCTATCCTTTGGTAACATTGAATTTCCCTTTTGATTAAATAAATTTGCCTTTATTCAAGAATTACTAAAATGGGTTAAAGTATACCAAAATTGGGAAAATTCATACCTTACTAAATATTTATCCAAAAATTAGGAATAAAATATCAATGTGATCTATATGAAAAATGCTATTCAACCATGTTAATATCATGTCATGATCACAAAAATTTAGTTGTTGATATTCATAAGTTGTTTAAATGAATTGAATTCAATTATTTAATTAAATTGCTATTTATTCACCGGTGCTCCAAAAAATATCAATAAAGTACCAAAATGATCGGAATGACAAACCCTACCCATTTCATGTCATGTTCATACATATTGAGCCACTTCTCTAATAAATTAATAATTTATAAGAATGTGGTCACTAAGAAAAATATGGGGTTGTTTCCAAATAATTGCTCTAATTATTTGGAACTCCATTTAATTTGTTAGATAAATTAAATGATGTTATCTTTGCATCAACTTGACATGTCATCATGTGATTGAGCATTGCACCTTGTGTTCTTGTGATTTATGTGCTCTTTGTATTTCTTTTGGGTATCGATAGATTCCGGAGTCGAGGTTAACGCTACCTACCCTGACGAGCAGTACTACGCTCCCCGACAGTAAGGCAAGAGATAACTTAACCTTCTTGGAATACTAGCATCCTATGATTTATCAAATTATTTATCCACCATAATATTGCATGCGGTTCAAATGTCATCTTTGATCAAGACATAGAGTATCCTATGAATGCATGTTTTTCCCCGAGCCAATCACATGTATCCCTACCTATGAACCTTAGTGTTGATGTGTTGGCCGAAGATAAGAATATAATTGTTGTACTTATATGCTTAGTTATGCTTAGCCATGCTTAGTATAATGCTAGTAAGGTCCGTTGTTTAATTCCATAATTATTGATGTTGATGGAATGATTCGGACTAGGTGGGTATGTGGGGTGCTTAATTATAAGGCTAAGAAGGCTTGGGTGAGTTGCCATCGGGGCTGGTGTTTTGCCTCACTCTTGCCCCTAGGTGCGAGTTCTTTACCTCTTTAACCAAGACTGAGCGTGCTTCCAAAGGTGGGGACATATGGAATCCCCTTTGACCAAATAATTTGTGAGGGGCTTGTCAAGGGTCCTCTAGTTTGCTATTTCCATTTGCGCGTGAGTGTGTGGGTGGAAAAAAGGAACTAGGATGGTGGTGTTTAGGATGTGGCCGCGGGGCAGGGCGTTGGAGGCGCTGAACCTGTCCTTCCGCACACTGATGACCCTTGAGTAAGCCTCATGCTTTGTAAAAGTCTAACTGCGCCCGCTCGCCGGCCTTCCCCGGAAGAGGGCCAACTAGGTGAGCCGGACGGTACCAATGGGTAAAATAGTACACCCCTGCAGGGTTAAATCTTTTCGAAAAGCCGTGTCCGCGGTTATGGACAACTTGGAAAATAGACGATAAGACCATAGAGAACTTTAACCTAATAATCAAACTTGTGATACAGGTTCATTTCCTCGAGGATGATTTGAGGGAGTGCCTGGTGTGAGATGCGTGGGTTTGGCTACAAGTAGGTTCGACGAGAACCGAAGATAAAATGTCACCCTCTTATCCCCTTTGTAAAATATTCTGAATAGACGATGCCTTGTGTCTTTTATATCTTTTAAATGAAAATCTAGCTTTATGCAAAATAGCTACATTATTCAGCTTTAGAGCCTCCGTCAGTCATTGGGCCTATATTGCCCTACTAAACTTGCGAGTACATCGTACTCAGTCTCTCTTGTTGCATTTATATTTGTATTTCAGAGGAGGACAACACCGAGCAGCTAGGTAGGTTCTACGTGGACATCGACTAGTAGTCCGGGGTTCCCAGGTGGCAGCTTGGGACCGTGGAGCAAGCTGGCTGGGTTTATTTATGTGTAGGCCTCTTAGGCCCTATATTTGGATCTTGTTGTACTAGACAACACTACTTCGCTTCCGCTTGATGAATTGATGGTCTGTGACCTTTTGATGTGTAATATTTGTATCTTTCTCATATATGAGTTGCTATATGAGTTTTGTGTCGTAGAGTCTGCAATGTGCCAGTTTGTTCCACAAGTCTCGGTCTCTTTACTATACATGGAAGCGATGTCTGAGCTTATGGCATGATCGAGGTGTTGTGTGCCGATGATCCATTCCGAGCACACCTACCAATGAGTTTTGGCCTGGGATTGGTAAACCCAGTAACCCTCGGTTGTGTAGCATGACCGGTTACACAACGTTCCACTGTATAGTTCTGGGGTCGGGGCGCTACAAGTTGGTATCAGAGCAGGACTGCCTGTAGGAAACCCTTTCTATTGGTCGATGTCGAGTCTAGTTGAAAACTATTTATAACCTACAAATGAGTTGTGAAAACCTTCTTAGGATTCTTTTTACTCCTCATCCAACTCGCTATACTCTGATTTCTTACCTCTATTTGTTTTATGTTTGGTGACGATGTTTTAGGTTCTCGGGGTTGGGTTTCTACCGTCCAGTTATGTCTCGAGTCCGTTATATCCGTTTGATCCGCGATGACGTTATGTCACCGTGGTTGTCTACATCCGTCTTAGTGTTTGCCAGCTTCAATATCTATATCTGGAAGCACCTTAATGATCTATCCTATCTGTCGAAGGTGTTTACTAACTATGTCATTGTTCCAATTCTTCAGAATGGCTCCTACCCGTCGTGGTGAACAGAGCAATCCTGATCCACCGCCGCCACCCACTATGGCGGAGGTTCTGATGATTATTGAAGAGGGCCGCGTGCGCAACGAGAATCTACTCGCGCAGTTGGTGCAGCAGGGTGCACGGAGGAACACGGACTGCACCACTCTCACCGAGTTCTTGCGGTTCCAACCTCCCACTATCTCTGAAGCGAAGGAACCGCTTGATGCGGATGATTGGCTTCGGGCTCTAGAGAGCAAGTTTGCCGCTCTTCACGTTCCGGTGGCGGAACATGTCAACTTCGCCACCTACCTGCTGGATGGAGCCGCCGGCTCCTGGTGGGAGAGCCACGTGGCAATGGTTGCCGCGGGCCATGTCTTCACTTGGGAGGAGTTCCGCGCCGCTTTCCGTGCGGCGTACATCCCCAAGCCCATCCTGGAGCTCAAGAGGAGGGAGTTCCTGGACTTGACCCAGGGACGCATGGACGTCCAGTCTTATGGACGGGAGTTCAACCATCTCTCCCGTTACGCCCCTCGGGACGTGACGAATGACGAAGACAAGCAATACCTCTTGCGCAAGGGGCTCGCACCTCGTCTCCGATACGAGCTGCTACCCTTCAAGTTCACCTCCTACCAGGAGCTCTACAACCAGGCTCTCACCATGGAGCAAGGTAGGAAGGAGCTGGAGGCTTCCAAGAGGCCAGCTTCCACCGACCACCAGAGCTCCTCTTCTTCTGAGGGCAAGAAGCGCCGAGTATTCATGCCCTTCAGCGCTGTGCCTAAGGCACCCTCCGCGCCGAAGCCCACCGGGTACTTGCCACCTCCGCCTCGCCCAGCGACTTCGACCTTGGGTGCGGCCGGAGGCGGCTTTCGACCTCGGCTGCCTGCACCGCCGGGGCTCACTTGCTTTGCCTGTGGCCAGCCGGGGCACTACTCCAGGGAGTGTCCCGAGAAGGCACCGGCTCCCGCAACACCTGCACCAGCACCCTCTACCCCAGCCGCTAAGGCTACCACTGTCAGCCGTGGCCTCCTGAACCACGTCTTAGCTGAAGGAGTTGAGGAGGACCCCGGAGTTCTCATGGGTACGCTTCGAATCAATGATTACCCTGCTTCAGTCTTATTTGATTCGGGAGCATCGCATTCATTCATATCAATAGCTTTTGCACACAACCATCAAATTCCATTTGAGAACATGGACTCCCCGCTAGTGGTTAAAACACCAGGGTCTTGTTGGCAAACCAAGTGGGTTACTTCCGAGGTTCAAATTACCATAGGCTACTGGTCCTTTCCGCTCCAGCTGATAGCACTGAAGTCAGATGGGCTAGATGTGATTCTGGGTATGGATTGGCTAGTGAAATGCCAGGCCAACCTGGACTGTGCTTCCAAGTCTGTCACCGTAATCCACCCAACCGTCGGGCTGGTGAGTTATTGGTCACCTTCGTCCGTAACTCCATCCGCTGCCACTCCTTTCTCACCGGAGATCAGCCTATGTTTTCTAGAAGGAACCACACCGCCTGAAATGCATGAAGTAGATGTGGTGTGTGATTTCCCAGATGTTTTTCCTGAGGAATTGCCTGGCATGCCACCTGATCGCAGCGTGGAGTTTGTGATTGAGTTGGTTCCGGGAACCGCCCCAGTTTCAAAAAGTCCCTACCGCATGCCAACGGAAGAGCTAACCGAACTGAAGAAGCAACTTGATGAGCTTCTGGAAAAAGAATTCATCCGGCCGAGTAGCTCACCTTGGGGCTGCCCGGTCATCTTTGTCAAGAAGAGGGATACAAATGTTCCTCGGCTGGTTGTTGGTTACCGCCCTCTGAATGCGGTGACCATCAAGAACAAGTATCCCATTCCTCGAATAACTGACTTGTTCGATCAATTAGCTGGTGCAACGGTATTCTCCAAGATGGATCTGAGGTCAGGCTACCATCAGATTAAAATCCGAAAGGAGGATATTCCGAAGACGGCTTTCACTACCCGCTATGGGTTATATGAGTACACCGTCATGTCCTTCGGCCTCACAAATGCTCCGGCTACATTCATGAGACTGATGAACTCCATCTTCCACGAGTACCTCGATAAGTTTGTCATTATTTACATCGATGACATTCTTGTCTACTCCAAAACCGAAGACGAACACGCTGAGCATCTTCGACTAGTCTTGACCAAACTCCGTGATCACTGCCTTTATGCCAAGTTCTCCGAGTGTGAGTTTTGGCTAAAGGAGCTCATCTTTCTCGGTCATGTGGTGTCAGCTGCTGGAGTAGCGGTGATTCCAGACAAGATTCAGGCAATCCTGGATTGGCCAACTCCCAAGTCCGCCAAAGATATCCAAAGCTTCCTTGGATTGGTGGGTTATTACTGCCGATTCATCAAGGGCTTTTCCAAGATAGCCAAAGCATTGACTGACCTCCTCAAGAAGAACAAGCAGTTCATATGGTCAGACAAGGCGGAAGAAAGTTTCCAAACTCTCAAGGTCAAGCTCACCACCACTCCGGTGCTTGTCCTTCCCGACACCGACAAGGACTTTGTCGTCTATTGTGATGCCTCTCTGCAAGGCTTGGGCTGTGTTTTGATGCAAGAAGGCCATGTGGTCGCCTATGCCTCCCGTCAACTCAAACCACATGAGCAAAATTATCCAACTCATGATTTGGAGCTTGCCGCCGTGGTACATGCTCTGAAGCAATGGAGGCCCTACCTCTTGGGCAACCGTTGCGAGATCTACTCCGACCATCAAAGCTTAAAATATCTCTTCACCTAGCCGGATCTGAACTTGATGCAGAGGAGATGGCTGGAATTGATTAAAGATTATGATGTGACTCTCAACTATCAACCCGGCAAGGCAAATGTCGTGGCCGATGCTTTGAGTCGCAAGGCCTATTGCAACACCATGATGGTGGAAAAGGCACAACCGGCTCTCCACGAGGAATTTGCTAGGTTGAATCTGGAAATTGTTCCCTCCGGTTATCTAGCTAACCTCGAGATCAAATCCACCCTTGAGGATGAAATCAAGGCCGCCCAGCAACATGATTCTGGCATCCGCAAGATCAAGAAGAATATTGCAAGTGGGAAGGCCAAGTGTTTCTCCGTTGATGATTCCGGTGTGGTCTATTTTGGGAACCGTCTTATGGTGCCCAAGACGGGAAATACCAAGGAGTTGATACTCCATGAAGCCCATGAATCTCCTATATCCATCCATCCCGGTAGCACAAAGATGTACCAAGACCTCCATCCCAAATTCTGGTGGACCCGCATGAAGCGGGAAATTGCCAAATATGTTGCTGAATGCAACGTCTATTGCCGGGTGAAAGCTGAACATCAGAGGCCAGCTAGTACCCTTCGCCCCATAGTCGTTCCCGAGTGGAAATGGGATGAAGTTGGTATGGATTTCATCACCGGTTTTCCAAAGTCACAAAAGGGCAACAATGCTATTTGGGTCATCATCGACCGTTTGTCAAAGGTTGCCCACTTCCTTCCGGTCCGTGATGATATTCGAGCAAGCCAACTTGCCGACTTGTATATGGCCCGGATTGTTCCTTTGAACGGGGTTCCCTTGTGGATCATCTCCGACAGTGGAAGCTTATTTGTGTCCAAGTTTTGGCAAAGTTTCCAAACGGCTCTTGGAACCCGTCTCAACTTCAGCACCGCCTATCATCCTCAAACCGACGGTCAAACTGAAAGAGTAAACCAAGTTCTTGAGGACATGCTTCGAGCTTGTGTCATCTCCTTCGGTAAGGGTTGGGAAAAATACCTCCCTCTCACCGAGTTCTCCTACAACAATAGCTATCAAGCCAGTTTGCAAATGGCTCCTTTTGAGGTTCTTTATGGGAGGAAATGCCGGACTCCTCTCAATTGGTCAGAAACCGGAGAGAGGCCACTCTTCGGTCCTGATGTGATCAATGAAGCCGAAGAGAAAGTCCGTGTCATACGGGATAATCTCAAGGCTGCTCAATCCCGTCAGAAAAGCTATTATGACAAGCACCATCAAGAGGTTCACTATGAAATTGGTGATAAAGCCTATCTTCGAGTTTCTCCTCTCCGAGGCGTTCGTCGCTTCGGGATAAAGGGCAAATTGGCACCTCGCTATGTTGGCCCTTTCACCATCCTAGCCAAGCGAGGAGATCTCTCCTATCAACTTGAGTTGCCCTCCAACTTCCCGGATGTACATGATGTGTTCCATGTCTCCCAGCTTCGTCGTTGCTTCAAGGATCCAATTCGTGGGGTTGTCATGAGGCGTTGGACATTCAGGAGGATTTGACCTATCGCGAGCATCCTATCCGCATCTTGGATGAAGCGGAGAGGAAAACCCGCAACAACACTATCAAGTTCCTAAAAGTTCAATGGTCCAACCATTCCGAGGAAGAAGCCACATGGCAGCGAGAAACTAGACTTCGTCAGGAATACCCCGCCTTCTTCACTAAAGCCTAGAATCTCGGGACGAGATTCCTGTAAGGGGCGTAGAATTGTAACAGTCCCAACTTGGTACTGAAAAATATGAATAATTTTTCCACTTTTTGTTTCCATGTTTGCATCATAGCATCCATATGCAATTGCCATTTTAAACTTTCACTTGGAAACAAATTGAAATGGGGAGGCAACTTCCCAAAATCCACACCAATGCAAATGCTCAACTTAGCAAACCAAATCATGCTTGGACTTCCAAATGGTTTAGGAAGTTCAAAGTTTACTTTTTGAAACCAATTCTCAATTTCCAAATATTGACAAATGAGGAAATAAATATAAGGATTCAAATTGGCTTAAATTCAATTCCTATTGTTGGAACCAAGTTAAACATCCCAAAAATTCAAACTAAATTCATGGGGTGCTTAATTAATATGTTGGGAGCCTCCATGATTAAATTCACTATTTTTGGAAATGGGTAATTACTCCAATTAAAAGCTTTTTGCCATTCATCCAAAAATGACCAAATCTAAACCCTATGAACAAATGTTGCCCAAAACATTTTATTCTTGACCACCAAATTTTGTGGAGGTTCTAAAGGTTAAATCCAGCTTATATGAATTTTTATGGAATTTAAAAAAATGGTTTAGTGCCTCATTTAAATTCCTGAAGTCTGCTGAACTTAAAAGGAAAAACAGAAAATGCAGATTTGTTTAAATCACTGACAGTGGGCCCCACTGTCAGTCTCTCTCTCTCCCCTCTCTTCTCACTGTGCGCCATGGCGCACTGGCGCCATGCCGCCGAGCTGGCCGAGGCCATGCCGCCATGCCGCGTCTCCCTGGTGGTCAAGAACCCCGCCGAGGGCCCGCCTGCTCCCCTTTTTCCCCTCTACGTGCGAACCCTAACCTAGCTGTTCTCCGCCGTCATCGCCGCTGTCAGCCACCGGGCCCGCCGTCGACCACCGCTGCCCCGAGCAAATCGAAGCAAGGAGAAGCACCGCCGAGCCGCCCTCCATCTTCCCCGCCGACGCACGCTTGATGGGAGGGCCTGACGAGAGCTAATCGCTCGGTTTCCTCCGGCGCAGTCCGCCGCTCGCCATCGTCGTCCTCGCCAAATCGCCGTCGCCCTTGACCTCCTTTGCCTCCGGCGAGCACCCGTGCGTGTCCAAGGGTGAGCGCCCGTCCTCCGGGACATCCCCTCCTCTCTCCTCCTGCTCGGCAGCCTCGCCGTCGTGCGAGCTCCCCTCGGCCGTCCTCCGTGTCCGTAGCCTGTCGCGCACGCGCACGACGCCCGGCGTCTCTCCTCCGCCTACGAGCCTGCACACTACCACCGCCCCCTCACAGCACACATTTTGCACGCCACCGGAAAATGGTCGCCGCCGGCCGATTTCCCAGCCAGTGGCCGCCGCACGCGTGCCCGGCGTGCCGGCCTGGACCCGGCCTCCCTCGCGGCTTGGGCCGGCCACGGGCTGGACCGTTCGGCCAGTGCCCCGGCCTGGACACCCGGCTCGGGCTCGATTTGGGCCGGCCAAATGCCCGGCCTTTCTCCCGTCCTGAGGCCGGCCTGTCTGGCTTTTGTTTTGCCTTTTGTTTTAAAAGGGAAAATTTGAAACTTGGATATCTTTTTGTATAATGATCCAAAAATTGCAAATTAAACATCAAATTTCTCAGAAAAACATTTCCTATCCTTTGGTAACATTGAATTTCCCTTTTGATTAAATAAATATGCCTTTATTCAAGAATAACTAAAATGGGTTAAATTATACCAAAATTGGGAAAATTCATACCTTACTAAATAATTATCCAAAAATTAGGAATAAAATATCAATGTGATCTATATGCCAAATGCTATTCAACCATGTTAATATCATGTCATGATCACAAAAATTTAGTTGTTGATATTCATAAGTTGTTTAAATGAATTGAATTCAATTATTTAATTAAATTGCTATTTATTCATTGGTGCTCCGAAAATTATCAATAAAGTACCAAAATAATCGGAATGACAAACCCTACCCATTTCATGTCATGTTCATACATATTGAGCCACTTATCTAATAAATTAATAATTTATAAGAATGTGGTCACTAAGAAAAATATAGGGTTGTTTCCAAATAATTGCTCTAATTATTTGGAACTCCATTTAATTTGTTAGATAAATTAAAGGTTGATATCTTTGCATCAATTTGACATGTCATCATGTGATTGAGCATTGCACCTTGTGTTCTTGTGATTTATGTGCTCTTTGTATTTCTTTTGGGTATCGATAGATTCCGGAGTCGAGGTTAACGCTACCTACCCCGACGAGCAGTACTACGTTCCCCGGCAGCAAGGCAAGAGATAACCTAACCTTCTTGGCATACTAGCATCCTATGATTTATCAAATTATTTATCCACCAAAATATCGCATGCAGTTCAAATGTCATCTTTGATCAAGACATAGAGTATCCTATGAATGCATGTTTTTCCCCGAGCCAATCACATGTATCCCTACCTATGAACCTTAGTGTTGATGTGTTGGCCGGAGATAAGAATATAATTGTTGTACTTATATGCTTAGCTATGCTTAGCCATGCTTAGTATAATGCTAGTAAGGTCGGTTGTTTAATTCCATAATTATTGATGTTGATGGAATGATTCGGACTTGGTGGGTATGTGGGGTGCTTAATTAAAAGGCTAAGAAGGCTTGGGTGAGTTGCCATCGGGGATGGTGTTTTGCCTCACTCTTGCCCCTAGGTGCGAGTTATTTACCTCTTGAACCAAGACTGAGCGTGCTTCCAAAGGTGGGGACATATGGAATCCCCTTTGACCAAATAATTTGTGAGGGGCTTGTCAAGGGTCCTCTAGTTTGCTATTTCCATTTGCGCGTGAGTGTGTGGGTGGAAAAAAGGAACGAGGATGGTGGTGTTTAGGATGTGGCCGTGGGGCAGGGCGTTGGAGGCGCTGAACCTGTCCTTCCGCACACTGATGGCTCTTGAGTAAGCCTCATGCTTTGTAAAAGTCTAACCGCGCCCGCTCGCCGGCCTTCCCCGGAAGAGGGCCAACTAGGTGAGCCGGACGGTACCAATGGGTAAAATAGTACACCCCTGCAGGGTTAAATCTTTTCGAAAAGCCGTGTCCGCGGTTATGGACAACTTGTGAATAGACGATAAGACCATAGAGAACTTTAACCTAATTGATATGGCAGCTAAAGGTTGCATAATCAACTTGTGATACAGGTTCATTTCCTCGAGGGTGATTCGAGGGAGTGCCTGGTGTGAGATGCGTGGGTTTGGCTACAAGTAGGTTCGACGAGAACCGAAGATGAAATGTCACCCTCTTATCCCCTTTGTAAAATATTCTGAATAGACGATGCCTTGTGTCTTTTATATCTTTTAAATGAAAATCTAGCTTTATGCAAAATAGCTACATTATTCAGCTTTAGAGCCTCCGTCAGTCATTGGGCCTATATCGCCCTACTAAACTTGCGAGTACATCATACTCAGTCTCTCTTGTTGCATTTATATTTGTATTTCAGAGGAGGATGACACCGAGCAGCTAGGTGGGTTCTACGTGGACATCGACTAGTAGTCCGGGGTTCCCAGGTGGCAGCTTGGGACCATGGAGCAAGCTGGCTGGGTTTATTTATGTGTAGGCCTCTTAGGCCCTATATTTGGATCTTGTTGTACTAGATAACACTACTTCGCTTCCGTTTGATGAATTGATGGTCAGTGACCTTTTGATGTGTAATATTTGTACTTTTCTCATATATGAGTTGCTATATGAGTTTTGTGTCGTAGAGTCTGCAATGTGCTAGTTTGTTCCACAAGTCTCGGTCTCTTTACCATACATGGAAGCGATGTCTGAGCTTATGGCATGATCGAGGTGTTGTGTGCCGATGATCCATTCCGAGCACACCTGCCAATGAGTTTTGGCCTGGGATTGGTAAACCCAGTAACCCTCGGTTGTGTAGCATGACCGGTTACACAACGTTCCACTGTATAGTTCTGGGGTCGGGGCGCTACACCAGTGTGGGCCCGGTTTGCCCTGCTGCTGCATCTGGTCTGCTATTGTCATTTGGCGGTGGAGGTAGTTCCCTCCCGCGTGTCGCCGAGTCGCCGACCCTCATCGGTCTCCTTCTAATTGGTTCCCCCGGCCTTGCGACATGGACCATAGAGAGACGACACAGATGACTGCAAGATCGTGGTGGCGTAAGCTAGTGGGCGGCAGGCTTGGTGGAGCTATCTAGAGCACTTGGGGGGTGGTCTCTTGGAGTTCGGGAGAAATCCCTGCCGTCTCGGCACTAACGCGGTGACACCTGCGAGTGTCGCCATCCTTCCTGAAGGGCATCAGTTACCTCCTTCCCACCCCTCAGCATATCGGGGGAAACCCTAGGACACACACCGGGGGAAACCCTAGGTGTTGTCCGGGCAGCAACGTCGTCGTCGTCGCTCCCTTCTTGGAGGTGTTGCTTGGTACGAGACGCGATGGATTGCTAAGGAGCGTGGTGGCAATTTTCGGAGGACGCAGCGGTTGCGAGTCATCTCAGCTTTCGTTGATCCGCCGATTTCGGCTTTGTTTTCTTTTCTTTGTTCTTTTTGTTTATTTTGGGCTTGAATGTGCTGTTTGCCCCAGCAGTGGACTTGTATTGGTTGGTTGCTATATTTATATAGCGGGGGCGAAAGCCTGTTTCAAGAGATATTGTAAAGTGCAAAAAATTAGCAATGACTACTTCAGATGAGAGTAGGCATCGTTTGGTTTTGTTTTCAGTTAAGTAGTTGTACTATGCTAGCTTATAAACCTATTTGTTGTTTAAGAGACTGTTGTCACCCAAGTTCAATACACACTAGTGCGTGGGTATTCGATTCAGGACTGAACAAGGTACCTAGATATCTCTGAATTTTTTCGTGAAAACCCATTCCTGATAGCCCGCAGTTGTTATCATCTTTGCTCTTGCTCTCTATGTGTATGCCTTGTTTGCTTGCATATCTACCCTGAAGGCCTTTTCTTATGTACAAGTACTAGTTAAAATCCATACTAAAAAGTTAGCAACTGTGACACATGATCATTTGCAGCCATAACCATATGAAGAATTTACACTTAGGTTGCACTTTAGCCTTCCAAAGTTTACTGAAGTCGATAGCCGAGAAGGAACCAAAGAATTACACTTTATAAGCATAGCTCGAACTGTAAATAGAAGAGTCACTGAGTTTCCACAAAATTTGGTCCTCCTCAGCTGACAGAGTGATGCCCTGTAGCTGAATCCATAGGACGGTGTATTCCCTTAGCTGAATCTCGGAGTTGATCCGGTGTAAGCCTGTCATCCATCTGTCATTCTCAATGGTCTGAGCCACCGTGAGCCCCTTAGTTCTGGTTAGTTTGAACAGGTTGGGGGCAATATCCGACGGAGCTAAACCATTAAGTCACTTTTTTTCTTTGAACATAAAAGGGCCCAAAAGGACCCAGACGCTATATTAATATTTGGCAAGGGTTACACCGCGGCTTGCAGCAGGACCCAAATTGAATTTTTTTTACAAACTGGTCCCTGGACAATTGCAGGAAGGACCTCCAACAAAAATTTAGGAATGCAATCAGGTCCTTCAGAACGCTCGAGTTCAACCTCACCATCGCCGGAGACGCACCACTTGGGACGGCAAGGGCGTCATGCATGCAGCCATGACACGAGCAGCAAGGCCTCCGAACGACATGAAGCCTAGAGGTTGAAGACAGTGGCCAGCAACAAGCAGAGCCACAAATGTCCGCCCTTCGGCCAGATCAGTCGTCGGCACGGCAAAGACCGCCCATCGATCGCCATTAGGTGGCGAGCGGCGTCGCTTTGCATCCAAGGCCGCTGAGATTGAGCTCGAATATGGCCGCCCTTCGTTCAGATGATGGGGAGGCATCTTCCTCCCGAAAAGAGCACAAAAACCGCTGACTCCTCCAGGTCCGCACCTCTCCGCGCCTCCCCAACCCATCCCCTCGCCACCACGGCCGGCCAGCAGGAGGAGAAACGCAGAAAAACAGCCAACAAGGAGGAAGTCCCCTACCTTGAAAGATGCATAAGCCTCCACATCGATCCGCTTCCTCCCCTCGCCACCAAGTCCGGCCAGAGGAAGCTTCCACGCAGAACTGCACAGCACCACAAAAGCAGCAACCTTATTGAAGGGAGCGGTGGCCTTCTTCTCCAATCGAAGCTCCAACCAGAGTAGCCACGAATGCAGGAAGAAGAACCCTAAGCACCAGATCTGGTCGCCATGACCTGGTTCTACGCTCCAAACTACGGGCAGAACGCCCAAAACCGGCAAACATCCGAAACTCCTACAGCTACTATGCACAAGACGGAGGGCATTGCCTCCCCTCAGACATCTCCAACCGACAACACCCGTGTAACGCCCCGGGATCGGTACTATGCAGACTTGAGCGCTACCGCCAAATCCGCATAATAACGATCCTAGGACGCCCACCAGGCATAACGTGCACATCGCAGGACACACGTTATGCGGGTGGAATGGTGATAACATTACAACAGTTCTCGATGAAACCCTAAAAGAACATATATACAACACTTTCCTTCACTTTCCTTGTTGCCAGCTATTAGCACACTTCCTAAGGTGTGCCGGCAGGGTATTCGACACTACATTTTCCTTCACTACAACTCTAGTCCAGGGAACCACCTAGCTAAGTCTGACCCACCTTGAAAGTCTGGCCAAAGCTCCGAGGTGGACCTAGCCGATGCGAGAACGGTGTCGGGAGGCACACTTATACGATTGCCCCTCCTTCAACACTCGATAAACGAACGCTCTGCAACCCTACCGTAAGTAACCATCACATATCATATCTTCCAGAGGCGTCCCATCCGTGTACCTGCAACAATATAATAAAGCGCCACGCAAATGGAAACACCCGAACTAAGTTGTGGCGCCCTGGACAAGGCTGCAGATCCGGTACTAGGTCGGGGGGAGTCCCATTTCCTCCCAAATGTGGGTAGTGCGCTCAGTCTTGGATCAGAGGACAAGAACTCGGGTCCTAGGCGACATTAGCAGAACAAATCACCACGATTGGCCTTCCGCCGGTGCCTTATCTTTAGTAATTATCCCCATCGCCAAACATTAAAGATTATCATGTGAAGTTAACCCAACTATCATATTAAAGCATAACTAAAACAAGACTCGAGCAAAACAACCTAAGCATGCACTACGACTCGCAAGGCCATCAAGGTAAACAAGAAACAGGGTAATAGGATGTGGGGGTAGGGCATATCATGGCTGCAAGGTAAACATGCAAATAGGATGGAGACACAAGCATCGCAATATAAGGCTAGCAAGGAACAAAAGATAGGACGTGTGAGAGACAAAAAACAAGCAAAGATAGCAAGGGAGTGTCACTTGCCTGCAATCCGCTAGAGGTAGCAGAACCTGTCGTTGCTCACATCAACTCAACGTCCTATTCCCGAAGAAGCCACAAATACTGGAAGCGCAAAATATGCATTTTACTACTACGGCAAAAGAAGCGGCATGTTGATGACATGATGCATGACAAATTATTTGTGATTCAATTTTATCCCTAACACATGACAAAGCAATTTAAATGGGTTCGGTGCACAATATAAATGCACCGGACAAATCCCATAATTTAGTTGATTTAGTTCGACTAAATGGATAAAGGTGCGATGTTAATTAAGCATGCATGAGTTTATAAGATACAGATATATATATATATATATATATATATATGGCATAGGGGTTAGGGTTGGAGTCACACATGGGATCGAGGGATCTTCGGGTTGGAAGCCGTCGTCTTCGGGTCGTAGTCGAAGTAGTCGTTGTAGTCGAAGTAGTCGTTCCGTCCGGAGTCGAGGTAGTCGACGTCGTGGAGCTAGTCGTACTCAGGTCGTCGTCGTGGCGGACTTTGTCGTTCCGGCTTCGGGGTCAACGGGGTTCACGGTGCCAAAATATGCATTTTACTACTACGGCAAAAGAAGCGGCATGTTGATGACATGATGCATGACAAATTATTTGTGATTCAATTTTATCCCTAACACATGACAAAGCAATTAAAATGGGTTCGGTGCACAATATAAATGCACCGGACAAATCCCATAATTTAGTTGATTTAGTTCGACTAAATGGATAAAGGTGCGATGTTAATTAAGCATGCATGAGTTTATAAGATACAGATATATATATATATATATATATATATATATATATATATATATATATATATATATATATATATATATAGAGCAGGACTATTCTAGAACCCCCCCTTAAGAGGTTTTAGAAAAGCTATTCTAGAATACACCCAAAAAACGAGTTTCTTATCCCGATTACAAGCCGACCCGGTCACCACCTACCAACCCACGTCCGGACTCCAGGTAAAAAAAAAACGTTGCGACCAAAAAAATCCTACGTTGATCGCCTCCCGATCCACCCTGCTTCCCCCGTCGGCGCGCCCCTTCCACCTCTACTGCGCGCGGCCGCCGGCCACCCCTCCGCTCTAGCGCAAGTCGCCACCTCCAGCGCGCGCACCGCCGCACCCCACCCACCTGCAGCGCGCGCGCTGACGCCGCACCCCGCCCAACTCCCGCATGTGCCCCGCCGCCGCACCCCTGCCCACCGCACGACCCGCCGCCGCACCCCGCCCACCTCCAGCGCGAGCGCCGCCGCCGCACCCCACTCACCTCCAGCGGGCGTGCCGCCGCGCGCCTTCCGGACCCCTGCTCCGCTCCCGCCGCTCTCCACCGCGAGCTCGAGCGCACCACCACGGGGGTTCCATCGACGGAGTCCATGGACCAGGTCCTGCACCACCGGAGCAGCCCCCTCCTCCTTCTACCTCTGTCCTCACGCATGCCACGCATCCTCCGGACGTTCTCCCGTGTGAACTCCAGAGCAGCGCCCCGCTGAACTCCGGTGCCGCGCCGTGCATGATGTTCTGGACTCTGTGCCAGGCCACTATGAACTCCGGCGCGGGACGCTCTGAACTCTCCTTGCTCCGCCATCGCCGTTGGGGCCGTGGGTACACCAACGCTGGACCTCTAGTGGACTACACGATGCGCTGATGCACGAGAATGGTGCGCTGGTTATGTGAACTTCACGATCGAGAACGATGTAGACTACAACTTGCCGTGGTACTGAAACTATGTGTGGCTGCTTCTGAACTGCATCTCGTTGTGGACGTTTTCCTGTTCTGAACTGCAACAAGTTACACGGTCAAGTGTTGAAGTTCGTTTAAAAATCACATAGTTTTTGTATGGAACTTCACTTGTCAGTGAGACCAAAAAATCTTCCATCACGAGGTTCACTTGTTCTATCGTGAAAAGGTTCAAATTGGATCACTACATAAAAGTTCACATTACTTTTTAACATAGTTAACTCTTTTGGATTGAGAAGTTCAGATTGTAAAAAAAAATCGAGTAGTTCCATAAAAATCAAATAAAAGTCAAACCGTGACATAGTACGTGCGTCTAATTATCCGTGAGGAAGTTCACTTACGTCGCCCGTAAAAGTTCATTTTCGTGACGAGGGAAGTTCAGAAATGGTCCGAGTACGAAAATCAAACAGGTAAAAAAAATCAAACAAGTCAAAAAAAAATGACGTAACACGTGCATCTGGTGCTCCGTGAAGAAGTTCACATACGTGTTAGGAAGAAGTTCAGTATTGTGAAGTGGGAAGTTCAGAAAAAACGAGAATTCTAAAACAACAGAATTATGTATATTTAAAACTGCTCTTAAACCGTAAGGAATTTCGAAAAAGTGCGTGAGATAACAAAGTTGCGGCTTTTTCTTAGCTTTCCAACGGCGTATCATTTGCATCAATCCGATAAACGGTTTGAAAATGGCGACCAAAATACGGTACGGACGCGAAAATAGTGTTAGTATATTTGAAATTCTTTAAAAACCGTAACTAATTTCGAAAACCCGTGAAAATGAAAAAGTTTCGTAATTTCCATAGCTATCCAACGGTATATCACATGCATCATTCCGATAAGCGGATCAAAAATCGCATTAGAAAATTTTCCCGTGAAGCTGGAGAATCAGTCTGTTCCGTCAGGAAGTTGTCTGCTATTCTGGAACTAGTTCTAGAATAGCTATTCTGGAACCACTTCTGAACTTCCCTCGTAATGTTGATGAACTTCATTTAATGGTACTGTGAACTTCCTGACGGAACAGACTGATTCTCCAGCTTCACGGGAAAATTTTCTAATACGATTTTTGATCCGCTTATCGGAATGATGCATGTGATATACCGTTGGATAGCTATGGAAATTACGAAACTTTTTCATTTTCACGGGTTTTCGAAATTAGTTACGGTTTTTAAAGAATTTCAAATATACTAACACTATTTTCGCGTCCGTACCGTATTTTGGTCACCATTTTCAAACCGTTTATCGGATTGATGCAAATGATACGCCGTTGGAAAGCTAAGAAAAAGACGCAACTTTGTTATCTCACGCACTTTTTCGAAATTCCTTACGGTTTAAGAGCAGTTTTAAATATACATAATTCTGTTGTTTTAGAATTCTCGTTTTTTCTGAACTTCCCACTTCACAACACTGAACTTCTTCCTAACACTATGTGAACTTCTTCACGGAGCACCAGATGCATGTGTTACGTCATTTTTTTTGACTTGTATGATTTTTCTTCCCAGTTTGTTTTTCGTATTCGGACCATTTCTGAACTTCTATGGGAGACGTAAGTGAACATCCTGGCGGAGCGCAAGACGCCATGGTTTTGACTTTGTTTGATTTTTGTAATGTTTTCGCACTGAATTTTTCACGAGTTGGCGGCAGACGAAGTTCACTTATTAGGGGTAGTTTAGCGCCACAACACACAATCAGCAGCACCAAAAACATGGCACATACATTTTTTTAACGAAATTGGACTTCACATTAATTAGTATAATCTAAACTTCTGAACACATTTTTGTGAACCTCTAAATTGCCAAAGTTGTACTTATTTTGGTTACAGTAGCTAGATCCCGTGATGAGCGTCACTGAAGAATTAGGAGACGAGAAACCAGTGAAGTTCAGAAACGATGTTAATGAAGAGGTACTTGATAGTTCGAGCTCGTACATAAATGTCTATGTATCAGATAGGTTGAGCTCTTCTCTGAACTTTATAGCTCTAGGTTTCTGAACTCCACAAATTTGTTCTTCTGAACTTCATAGCTCCAGCGCTCTCGAGTGAACTGTTACGCTGCTTAAAGTTGAACTGCTGGTCTGCACAAGATGAATCGGTGGTTTTGGGCACTCTGGCGAAGTTCTTCCCAGGCGCCAAAGAGGTTCAGAGAAAGGGAGGCACCGGTTTTGCAGCCATGAGAGCACATCGCTGGCTCCGTCCCATGGGCAGCAGTCCCATGGCTCCTTCCCATTGCTCCGTCTGTGGACTCCCATGGCGGTGCGTGATGCGCGAGCGGCTGCTGCTGGCCTCGAAGCTGCTCCTCTGCAATAAGGAGAAATAGTGGCGAAGCCTAATGACGAGCTTGTGACTCGGCAAATCCCAAGGTCGAATACCCCGGGTTGATTGAAGGAGAAAGAAAGAGATCAGGCTGGTGAACACGACGGCTAACAGGGGGCGATTTACCCAGGTTCGGCCCCTCGAGTTGAGGTAAAGACCTACTCCTGCTTGTCTGGAATTATCGATTGGTGGCTACAATGCGATGTTCAATGATTCGATGCCCTAGACGGCGCACCCTCCCGGCCTTTATACTACAGGCCGGGTCTCGGGTGGACGGTGCGGATTGCACGTACAAGATAAGGAAAGCATCACCGACCTAAGTCGACTACTTGTGCCACACGGTGTCCTTCTTGGGCTTCGCTGGGCCTTCATTGGCGTGATCCAGGTACCACCACCGTGGGAGACCCGAAAGGTAGCCCCACGACAGTAGCCCCCGAGTGCTCAGTCGAATCGTAGAGTCGGGTGGAGGACTCCCCCTTTCAGGGCACGCCACATGGAATCGTCGAAGCTTGCTTCGAGTGAGCTTGTCTTGATTCTTCGGGTGCGCCGTCTTGATTTTTCGGAGTCGCAGCATTTCGACTACTTTTCTTCATAATCATCGGGTGCGCGAACAGCGCTCCCGATGGGAGTAGCCCCCGAGATTAAGCTGAATTGCTCGCAATTGAGATTAAACTCAAATTTACCTCAGTCGAAAAGCCCGCTCCCGATGGGAGTAAACAGATGACTCGAATTCGTCCGAGTCGAAACTGTCCTGGCTCGACTTACTCTCCACTCAGCCTTGATGGCCTACTATTCATAACATCAGCTTTAAAAAAGCTTACTTCGTCTTACTCCACTCGAACGTTTTGTTCGAACGTACTTGGTTCAGTCGAACGGCTGTCGAATGCTCAGCCAATTGCTTGGCTTACTTGACACACTTCCATGATGACGTCAGGGATGACTATTTTGATGACATGACTCGACAGGCTCTGCGCCCGACGGGACGTGACGTTGGTGGGCCCGCTGCCACAGCGACGACCGCTGAATATGGACCGTTGGGCGCGAAAACTCCGTGGCGTGATGATGATGCTTCGGTTCCCGTGCGTAGTGGAGCACGACCAATGCGTCCTTCGTACGACACGTGGATGGCAGGATCCTTGCGGCGCCTTGCGGTTCCGCGATTGACGGCCAAAATGAACTGCCCCGCGGTATATAATTTTCACCGCGGTGCAGAGGCAGTTCACGCATCCTCATTCTCCTCCATCTCGCCGCCAGTAGTTGCCTCCATTGTTCCTCGCGAAAAGCTTCCAACAAAGTTCTCCCCTTTCCTCCGGCGACATGGGCCACAAGAGGAGCAAGGGTACTGAGAGCTCCTCCGCCGCCGCCGGCGACGACGCCGGGATGAAAAAGGTGGAGGGCGACTGGAGCAAGTCCTCCGTCAAAGCATCGGAGCTCGACAGCCTCCGCCAGCAGGGGCTGCTGCCACCGGAGGCCGTGGCGACGACGCGGGTGCCCGGTAAGGATTCTGTCCCTGCTCCCCGCAGTGGGGAACGCGTATGCTTCGTGGAATTCCTTCCGCGGGGATTCGGGTTCCCCTTGCACGATTTTGTCCGTGGGCTCTTGTACGCCTATGGGATTCAGATCCATGATCTGACTCCCAACAGCGTCTTGAGCATCACGAGCTTTATCGTGCTCTGCGAGTGTTTCCTGGGGATCGCACCCCACTGGGCACTGTGGAAGTCTCTTTTCCTGGTGCGCCGGATGGTGGGTAAGTCGAAGGAGACCTACCCAGTCGGCGGCTTCGGAATCCAGCTGCGCGGCGACACGAACTTCTTCTACATGAAGAAGTCCGACTCCGTGCAAGGCTGGAGGAAGAAGTGGTTCTACATCACGTGGAACCAGGCCGGGATCCCCGACTTCACCGCTGAACGGCCTCTAAAGAAGACCAACGCCTGGTCGCACCCCCTGTCGACGGAGGAGAGGGAGTCGATCAAGCCGCTGCAGGCGCTTCTTCGCGGGTTGATCAAGACGATGGGACGCGAAGCCGGCGGAATCCAGCTGATCGCCATGTTCCACAGGCTGAGGGTGCAACCTCTGCAACAGCGCCCTCTCCCAATGTGGGAAATGGCAGTCGACCCGGCAATGGACGATGCACAAGTCGCAACCAAGGTGAGGGGCATCACCAGCCTTCGGGTTGCTGACGCGTGCAACGTGACTTGCTCAGTCGAGCCGTTCAGCTCGACGAATCCGATCCCAGAGGTAAGTGTTTGAATCTTGAAGTCTTCTTTGTGTGTCATTCGACTGTCTATTTTCTGATTTTCCGACTGTTGCTTGCTGCTCTTCAGGATCGTAAGAACTACGTGAGCCTTCCTCCGTTGATGGAGAATGGCGCTCACGTTGAAGCCGCAATCGTTGCCGAGCAGGACGGCGATGAAGAGAGTCCTCCCCCTGCCTACTCGCGTAGCGAGGAAGTGGAGGAGGAAGAAGAGGAGGACACGGCTCCACCCGCGAAGCGGCGTAAGCAGAAGAACGTCGACTTCAGCGCGGCGACGTCTCCCTTGAAGGAGGTGGCAGAGGAGGAGAAGGACTCTAGCGGATCTTCTTCAGCGCCGAAGGAGCTGGTGAACCCGCTGGTAGTGACTCCGCTGAACTCCGCGCCTCCCGCGGGGTTTGGGAGGATGCCATCTCCTTCTATGAGCAGCAATGGTGAAGATGTTGACAGGTAAACTTTCTGCGACTGAACCTTTCTGATTCGTTTCTTCTTTCTGTTCCTTGGGTGTTTTCTGAATCTTTTGTAAGCAGCCATCAAGGTGGTAATGTCCATGCTTCGCCTCGTGACGAGGAACACCAGTCTGCTGCCCCGGAGCATGCGACTGGTACAACTGAAGAGGCGCCACAGGCGAACAATCCTCCGGTGCTGGACTCTTCGACGGCCACCCGGCCGGATGGTGCCGCTGATGCGACTGCCGTGGATGCTGATCTGATCCAGCATGTAAGTATCTTCTTTCTTATCTTGCAAATTCTTGTATCGGGTGCGCGAACAGCGCTCCCGATGGGAGTAGCCCCCGAAGATGTGCGTGACTAGAATAGTCGGGCACAGATTTATACTTCTTTTTCCGCAGCCCGTCTATCGTCAGCAGATGGAAACGGCCACCCACTTCATTCGTCTGGAGCAGGAGGCTAGTCAACTTCGTGCTGCGCTTGAGCAGTCGAGGAGTAAGTATCCCTTGTCGAGTCTTTTGAACTTTCGTCGACTGTCTGCAATTCTGATCTTTTGCTCGGGTGTTCTGCAGAAGACAACCAAGGCTTGGTGAAGCGGGTCCAGCAACTGGAGAAGTCGCTTGAGACCCAGACTGAGGCAGAAAAGGTTCAGGTCGAACGCCTGATTAGCATTGCCACGGCCATTGGTGGTAAGTTCTCGGCTGATAAAAGCCTACTTTTGCCTTTGTTGCCTGCAGGTAACCTTACTATTCGCGTTATTTCTGAATGTAGGTGTTGGTGGTGGTTCTCCCCCTGAAGGGACGTCCAGCGCGAATACCACCTTGTCGGCGGCAGTCGACCTCTGCAACCGGGTTTTCGCGTGCGCCGCGGACGCTGTGAAGAAGTCCTCGAGCGCCCTGGCCAACATCTATGAAGGTGTTTTCCCTGGTCAGGCCGCGCCTAAGGAGGCTGACAAGCTGGCGGCTCCATTTGCTGAGGCGAATGTGATGGCCAACTACACCCGCACCCAGACGGTACGCGGCTCCGAGCTCACCTTCCGTCTGTTACTCGGTCATGGGATCTCGGGTGACTTTGAGGCGGCTGTGAGCGACTTCCCTCGAAGGCCCGATGGAAAGTCCAAGTCCCTGACCGGCGTCAAGGACAAGGCGACTCAGTTAGCTAAAAAGCTGATTGACACCTTTGAGAGGAAGCTTGCAGAGTCAGCCGCCAAAAAGGGGCGCGCACCGTCGGGTTCTGCTATGTAGTGTTGTAGTAGGGGTCTTCTTTTGTCTTTTGTAATGAAACTTGGTGAAATCAATGGATATGCTGATTCTGTCATGCGACTGTGTTTTTGTCTAGTCTTGTTGAAAATAGTGCTCTCTGATGTTCTTTAAATTGACAGCCTGACGGAAGTGCTCCTCCTGAAGTCGCGGAAGATATCCGTGCGTACTAGGATGAAGGTACCTCTTCGGCTGCGCCTGCGTCTTCGTGTTGTCCGACTCCTCCGGCTCCCGCGCGGAGCAGAAACGATCAGCGAGTGTTTAATTATATGAGGAACAAAATCACTGAACTTGAGTCGAAGCTGCGGAGAACTGAAGTGGAGCTTGATCGTCTCAGGGCACGTTCCGCTGGGCCGTTCAATCAGCGCGAACGGTTCCTTCTTGACCAGATTGATCTGATATGTCGACAGCTGCAAGGTTTGTGCTCTAGCTGCTTCTCTTTGATTTCTTCATGCTTGTGTTGTTCTGCACCTTGGCCCGTTAATTTGCAGTTGTTAATCCCGACTGGCAAGCCGAGAACGCTCGAGTGGACGAGCGCGTGGATAGCGAGGCCACCGGTAGCTCGGTCGAAGCTCGCCAATTCTGGGTACATAAGGGAGAGGGCCGCATACTCGCGCGGATGCTGGATCGCACCTGGCGAGCTGCGTTCGTTCTTGAGGGTTGCAGGAAAGCACTCTGGCAAATCAACAAAGTGTTCTTCCCCCTTGATGAACAGCCGGAAGGGTTGCCCGCGCTGTTGGAGAGGTTCCGCAGTAGCAGGGCGTTGAAGGTGGTCGTCTTCAACCAGCTTGTTGCCGGGGCCAACACGGCGTTTGCCTATGTTCGACTGCATCGACCTCATGTTCCCTTGGACAGAATACTTGATGGCTTGCCCAGGGATGTTGATTATGCTGAATCCCTTGAAGCCGCACGTCAGGTGATGCAACAGGTCATGAATCATACAGAGCGACGTGTAGGGCCACTGGATGCGCCAAAGGAAGAGCCTGTCGACTAAGAAAAATGATTTGTTGTATAATGTTAGCTTGTAACATAAACATATGTATGCATGTAAATATGCTGATACGGGGTTATACCTAAGTATGCGAAAACGTGTGTCGTGAACTCAATAACCCGTGTGGAGCAGGCCCCCGAGTGGTTCGGTGGCGCCGAGATTTCGGGTGATGCCTGTAGGCGCAGCCCCCGCGTGATTCGGGTGGGCGGCGAAGATTTTCGGGTGATGCCTGTTAGGCGCAGCCCCCGAGTGATTCGGGGTGGCGGCCTAGGTGACTGAGGACTGTGCAGCGCGAGCCCCCCGAGTGCGTCGGGTCGGCGGCCGAGGATTTTCTCGGGGTGCTTGCCGTATGGCGCAGCCCCGAGTGGTTCGAGTGCGGTCCTAGGCTACTATAGACCTGTAAAGCGCGAGCCCCCTGAAGTGAGTCGAGTGACGGCCGAGGATTTCGGGTGATGCCTGCTATGGCGCAGCCCCCGAACGGTTCGAGTGGCGGGAAAGGCTAACTTTAGACCTGTACAGCGCGAGCCCCGAGTGCGCGGGTGGCGGCCGAGGATTTTCGGGTGATGCCTGTATGGCGCAGCCCCGAGTGGTTCGAGTGGCGGCCTAGGCTAACTTTAGACCTGTACAGCGCGAGCCCCCGAGTGCGTCGGGTGGCGGCCGAGGATTTTCGGGTGATGCCTGTATGGCGCAGCCCCCGAGTGGTTCGAGCGGCGGCCTAGGCTAACTTTAGACCTGTACAGCGCGAGCCCCCAAGTGCGTCGGGTGGCGGCCGAGGATTTTCGTGTGATGCCTGTATGGCGCAGCCCCCGAGTGGTTCGAGTGGCGGCCTAGGCTAACTTTAGACCTGTACAGCGCGAGCCCCCGAGTGCGTCGGGTGGCGGCCGAGGATTTTCGGGTGATGCCTGTATGGCGCAGCCCCCGAGTGGTTCGAGTGGCGGCCTAGGCTAACTTTAGACCTGTACAGCGCGAGCCCCCGAGTGCGTCGGGTGGCGACCGAGGATTTTCGGGTGATGCCTGTATGGCGCAGCCCCCGAGTGGTTCGAGTGGCGGCCTAGGCTAACTTTAGACCTGTACAGCGCGAGCCCCCGAGTGCGTCGGGTGGCGGCCGAGGATTTTCGGGTGATGCCTGTATGGCGCAGCCCCCGAGTGGTTCGAGTGGCGGCCTAGGCTAACTTTAGACCTGTACAGCGCGAGCCCCCGAGTGCGTCGGGTGGCGGCCGAGGATTTTCGGGTGATGCCTGTATGGCGCAGCCCCCGAGTGGTTCGAGTGGCGGCCTAGGCTAACTTTAGACCTGTACAGCGCGAGCCCCCGAGTGCGTCGGGTGGCGGTCGAGGATTTTCGGGTGATGCCTGTATGGCGCAGCCCCCGAGTGGTTCGAGCGGCGGCCTAGGCTAACTTTAGACCTGTACAGCGCGAGCCCCCGAGTGCGTCGGGTGGCGGCCGAGGATTTTCGGGTGATGCCTGTATGGCGCAGCCCCCGAGTGGTTCGAGTGGCGGCCTAGGCTACAAAGGAGAGGGTGACACAAAAATTTCTTTAATCATCTTTACTTATTCTCGCAAACAGGCCGCCTCATTAAAACCCTTCCAGTCCCCTTAGGTACCCTGGCGAGGGAAAGAGTGCGTAAGAAACCTGCTGCTACTTTGAGTTTACAGTGTAGGGTACATCAGGCGTAGAAGCGGCGTAGCTGTGCCACGTTCCACGGGTTACTGCAAACTGTTCCTGTGGCTTGGTCCTTCAGGCGATATGCTCCATTGCCGATTGCTTCTGTCACAATGTACGGGCCTTCCCATGGGGAGGCGAGCTTGTGCACTTTCTTCTGCTTGAGTCGAAGGACCAGGTCGCCTGGGACAAAAGCTCTCGGTCGCAGTCGTCGCCCGTGATAGTTGCGCAGGTCCTGCTGGTACACTGCTGTGCGGCTGAGGGCGATGTCGCGTGCTTCATCTAGAGTGTCCATGTCATCTTCTAGTGCCTCTTCTGCGTCGGACTCGTCGTAGGCCACGACCCGTGGAGCGTCAAACTTAATGTCACAGGGTAAGACTGCTTCTGCGCCGTACACCATAAAAAACGGTGTGTATTGGGTGGATCTGTTCGGCGTGGTGCGTAGGCTCCATAGCACGCTTGGAAGTTCTTCTACCCAGGCTCCTGCAGCTCGTTTCAACGGCACTCGCAGACGCTTTTTTATCCCTTTGCTGACTAGGCCGTTGGCCTTTTCGACTTGTCCGTTAGACTGCGGGTGTGAGACGGATGCGTAGTTGAGCTTGATGCCTTGTTCCTCGCAGAAATCTCTGAACTCCTCGGCTGTAAAGTTCGTGCCGTTATCGGTGATAATACTGTGGGGCACGCCAAATCTGAAGACGATGGACCTGATGAAGTTGACTGCAGAAGTTGCGGTTGAACTTGTGATTGGCACCGCCTCGATCCACTTCGTGAATTTGTCGACTGCCACCAGGAGGTGCGTGTGCCCACCCGGGGACGACTTCTTGAAGGGACCTACCATGTCGAGTCCCCACTGCGCGAACGGCCATGCAAGTGGGATGGTTTTTAATTCTGATGCGGGTGCGTGAGATTTGTTGGCGAACTCTTGGCAGCCGACGCACCTTTTTACGAGCTCGACTGCGTCTTGCATTGCAGTGGGCCAGTAGAACCCTGCTCGCAAGGCCTTGGCAACCAGTGCTCGACTGCTTGCATGATGCCCGCAGATTCCGGCGTGGATGTCGAGTAGAATAGCTTGGCCGTCCGATGGATCAATGCACCTTTGGAGTACGCCTGAGATGCTTCGCTTGTAAAGCTCGCCCTTGATGATGGTGAAGCCCTTCGAGCGGCGGACAATGCGCCTTGCTTCGACTGGGTTCTCTGGCAGCCGCTGATGCAGCATGTAGGCCAGATACGGGCTTGTCCATGTGGGTTCGACCAGCATGATTTCCATGGGTTCCTTCTCCGTGCTTTGCGGGTTGGCGGTCGTTGTTGTCGATGCAGGGGGTTCTGGCGGGGGCCGGACCCTGATAGAGCGCTGCGTGATGCACTCGAGGAAGACTCCGGGTGGAACCGGAGCTCGATCTGAGCCGAGGTTGGCGAGGATGTCGGCTTCTTCATTGCTTTCGCGGCCGATGTGTCGCAGTTCGCAGCCGTCGAATTGGCCTTCCAGCTGGTTGTACAGCTCCCTGTATGCTATCATGTTGTCAGCGATGGCGTCGCATTGCTTCATTGTTTGCTGCACCACCAGGTAGGAGTCGCCATAGATCATGAGGCGAGTGGCGCCGCAGTTCTTGGCCATCCGCATGCCGTGGATCAGTGCGTCGTACTCCGCCTCATTGTTGGAGGGTGTTGGAAATTTCATCTGCAGCACGTACTTAAGCTTATCGCCTTTGGGTGATATGAGCACGACTCCCGCTCCGGCTGAGTTGAATTTCTTGGATCCATCGAAGTACATGGTCCATGCAGTCGATAAATCAGGCTCGTCTGGTAGCTGCGCTTCTATTGTCACACCCCAAAATTTCGTCCCTAATTTTTGTGGTGTTTTCTCACACCCGGAAAACTTTTCCCTCGTATCTCAAAATTTATTTTTGCCCTCTGGTGCTAGATGATGCCCTCGTGTTCTTTTCTCTTAAATAATTCCAGAAAATCCCCGGTGATTCCTTGCCACTCCGGAAAACTTCTGTTAAGGTTTTTCCTAAAAACCTCTTGGCCTAAACATTGGGATCTTTAAATCCTGATATTCCACCTACCACATGAACCATCTTCTCCGAGCTTGGGAGATACCACAAATATTCAAAGACTGTCTCATCCACTTATTAATCTCCCGAGACAAAATTATTGCCTATGCAATATTTCCAAAACTCTCGATAAATATTTTAGTGCTTGTATTGGTCAAGGAATTATTTTCCTAACTTGTACCACTCCTACACTGCTCAAAGGAAAATAGGGATTTATCATCATGCCATAGCCTACACCCACAAGAAAATTGGCATGATCATGTGAACCCCCTATCCACCACTCCCTTCTACACCCCAAGGACCATAAATATCTTCATGTTTGGATAAGATCCATGAGAATTCATCACATGGGATAATATCAACCAGCCCACATATTGTATCCAAGAATCCACAAAATCCTTGTTTTGGTGAAAATTAAATACCACACCATTATTTCTCACCCACTTTTGGAACCATGCCAACCTACCTCTTGTGCAAGATATTTCTCCATGTGGGAAGTCAAACCCTCACTTTCTTTCCTGGTCACTCTCCTGGTGCCTAGGTATTCAACATGAACCAAAGAAAACCATGATCAAAACCACTAACGGTGATGATCATGTCACATGCCACTCTGGGAATTCTTCCAAGACCCCTAGCCAAGTTGCACCATTTGACCTCAAAATTCAGAAACCATCCCCTCTCATCCAGACCTACCCACTGGAATTTTTCTGGAATTTATTTACGTCAGAAAGTTCGTTCGGGCTTTTCGTCGAGCACCTTGTGAGCAGGGTGGGATCTGACTTGCTTTGCTTAACCTAGCCTACTTAGGAGTGTGGTCGGTGCCTAAACCTGCAGCAGTGTCTTCCTCGTGCTCTCCTGTACCTCCAGCTCATCGTCCTCATCCCTTTCTTCCCTGTAGGTGGCGTAGACGTAAGCAATGACCTCAAACCGCCATTCATGGCCGAGCTACCAAGCACCAACCTCCTCCTCTCTCCCGGCTATAAGAAGCCCCCCTGCGGCCTCCATTGCACTCGCAGCCCTCACTCCTTCCTCCCCAGACCCTCTCCCTCGAGTTCCTAGAAGGAGCGAGCTCGCAGGAGCTCTACGAAGCTCCATGGCCGAAACCCTAGAGCTCGGGTTCGAGGAGAACCACGACCCCCACTCTGCCGAAGGAAGCAGCACCGACGGGTGCGGTGCAGCACGGAGGATCCCTTTCCGCCGTCCCCTCGGTCCCCGGGCCTCCCCATGGTCGGCGCCGTCGGCCTCCCGAGCTCCCGACGTGGCCGCACGGCCGAGCTCGCGGGCGACGCGCCGGAGGCGTCCCCGCCATCGGAACCGCATCCCCTGGGCGCGGTGAGCCAAGGCGTGCCCGTCCCCGCCGCCGGCCACCCTCCCTGCGCCCTCCACGGCCAGCCCCGGCCGGCTCCTGCTGCTTCCAGTACGTGTACGTGGAGAAGAAGAAGGATCGATCTCTCTGTTCTGTTTCTTTTTTCCCCACTGAATCGTTTTCTGGCCCAGCTGGCCAGCAGCAGCCAAGCAGCCCACCAGTGGCCCAGCGAAGCGCAGTGGCACGCAGCGCAGTGGCGCGCAGTATCGGCCCATTTGCGGCCCGTCCGTTTTTTTTTTTCCGCGGCAGTTTTTCTTTTCCCTGCTGCAGGAATTTTCAAACGGCAATATCTTTTGAACCGTAAGTCCGTTTTCGGTGATTCAAATTTCCAAATTTATATCTCGACGAGCTCTAACCAGTGGTAATGGTTTCATCTCATTCCAAGATAGTTTTATTGGGTGCCCTTGTGTGAGCGCATTCCGGAGTCCGTGGAACGGGGCTATCGCTGCCCTACGCCGCGGAACCAACCCGACCTCTCCAAGCCCAATGGATCCCGTCTTCGAAGGCAAGCTAACCCCTTTCTATGAGCCCTCCCGCAAGTTGTTTGTTTGCTTATTGTCTTGCCGAGTATTATATGCTTGTCTGTTATTTATGCATGACTGTTTGTTGTTCTTGTTTAATATGAGACTGATAATATTACTCCTGCCATGTTTATTCATCGTCCATATATGCATTAGATTGATGTATGAATTATCTGTGCGCCTCGCACTTGCGTGGCTTTGACAACTAAATAACAAAAACATGCGTTGTTTGTTTGCTTCTTCTTCAACGCCGAGGCTAGGTGCGGACGAATGTCGGCCCGTGATCCTCGGAGTTGGGGGCATTTGCCAAAAGAGTTATTTGCTTCTTGTCCCTCCGTCAAATATGGTTGGCATAGACCACCCGGACTGCGACGCTTGGGAGCTGACTTTCCATTTGGTTCTTTTTGCCGAGATTGCGGACACCACGTCGAGGGAACCCTCGAGTGGAATGGATGCTCTCTCATTCTTATGATTGCTTTTCGGTTTAGTTTTGGAGACTATATGCCCAACTCCCCACTTCCTGGTCAACGGTCGGACGAATACGCCGCCAAAGACTTGCGCGTGGAGGAACGGATGCGTAACAGACTCCGCCTGTGCTATATTATTATACTAACCCCCGAGTGACACCGGCCGGGTTGCCCGCCACAGTCACCCGGGTATGCTTATTATTATTCTGTGACTCTAACCCCTGAGTGACACCGGCCGGGTCTCCCGCCACCGTCACCCGAGTATTCTTGTTATTCCGTGACACTAACCCCCGTGTGACACCGGCCGGGTTGCCTGCCACAGTCACCCGGGTATTATTATTGTGATGTGGTTATTTATTCACGCAAGTTTGTTTGTGCTTGTTTGTGTTGCTAATGCCTTGTTGGTTGTGATTATTGTGTTGGACTAATCCTTTGTTGGTTGGGCATGTGAATGCTGGAACTTGATTAAATAAAACACCCCTCCAAACAACGATGAGGTCTATTCATAGTGCCACTAATCTGAACCCTTGAACGCGATACCACCGTTGTCCCATGGAAACCGTGACCTAGTAGGTTGTTGAGCCCCTTTTGTGCCATCCATTGGGCGCAGTCGTTCGGTTGTGCTGTCCGAGGGGAGAGGTTGACAGGCACGGGTTCGACTGCGATAAGGAGTCCGGAGCTAGGCATACCCGGTAGCGCCGGGGGATGTGCCGGACTTACTTGCCCGTTGTACCACTCGTATAGGGTGGGGCAGGAGGGTGTCTTAGCAAGTGGACCGTCACGAGAATGTATTTGCTTGGTGCGACTTTGGGCGTGAGAAACCTGGAGCGTCGGCTGAGTGGAGTGCATTCTGATAGGTGGTAAAGCAAACTCTCGAGAGACTCAACCTAGCCAGCTAGCCCTGTTCCTGGGATATGGAACAACAGTTCAGTGTCAGTCACACTGTGTGTCTTTGTCGTGTCCGGAGGTTAAAATTAAGGCTTGTCTGAAAGAGTTAATGAACGACCTGATTACACTAAATGAACAAATAAGATGATGCAGGGAATATTGTCTTGAGATGTTGATGGTAAACCGTGTTATGGGATGGCGGGGTGATCGTTGGAAGCCTATAGTTAGGCCTGAGCCAACATCAACCGTGCATGCCCAGAGTGGAAAGATGAGGCTAGTGGGCCTGGCAGTGATCACAGGTGCTGTTGTGTATTGTTTGGTACCAACTGGTACACTCGTCTACTCGTCACAGGTAAGCTTGTTGTATGATTGCCAGTGCATGATCCAACCCCACCTGGCTTGGACTCTACACTGGTAATACCCCATTGGTTGCTTATGCCATGTTTTGCTTGTGATGCCATGCTACTTTTATGCCATGTACTAGAGTAGACTCTTGCCATGTGTAGAATTTATTTCAAATGTATATCTTGCTGCATGATTGTTGGATTGTTTGTAGTAAGGGGAAATACTTGCTGAGTGCATAATAATGTACTCACGGGCCTTGTGATTGTGGCCAGATTTTGGCGAGGATCCATCTTCTACCTTAGCGAGGATTTGGAGCAAGAGCGTGCTAGGATCAGTAGCCCAGCCAGATGCCTGTGGAGTGGAGCCGCTCCAAGCCGTTGCCATAGCCGTCTTCCGCTGCCAGTTAAACTCTGTCCTGAGCCATGCTTGGCTTGATATTTTGTCATGCCTTGATGGCCTTGTAAACCATTTGTAGCACTTCTTGTGCCTGATTGTGTAATGATTACCACTATGTTGCACTGTCGCGACGTGCGGCCAGATATCCTGGGCTGGCGCACGGGACGACCGCCTCTCTGGCAATATGTGCCAGGGAGGGGTGTCACAGAGGTGGTATCAGAGCACCAGGCTGGCTGTAGACTACCCTAGCATGGAAAACCCCGCCCTACTTTTGCCCGACAGTGAGCCCGATGGATTTAACCCATCTTCGCCTAACCGGCATGGCTCGTGTCGGTCAACAGTATGGTGCAGTAGGACCTGTCCCAATCTTCCCCAACAAGACGAGCCGGTTTCTTCCAAGAGAAGGAGCCGACACAACCCAGTATATGAGACCCAGCCCTACCTGCCGTTTATCCCCACCCTCGCCTGCTATCCTTAGCAACCCAGACCTCTTGAAGCCGGGTCCCACAAAGGAATCCAGCGTTCTTACCTCATCCTACACCTGGAGCCAAAATAATCCAATGGCGAACCCCAGGGTCATCCTGGAAACAACTGCAGAAGGTCACGGCGGATTTCCGCTGATGCTTTGGAGGTCGTTTGTGATCTTCTTGGCAGGCCTCCTCGCCCCCGGTATGTAGTGTTCGAAAACACACTCTCGCCTGCCGAAACTGAATTTCGAGCAGACGTGCATATCGGCTCGTGTCCATTGGGCACAAGTCATCTTACGTGATCCAAGGAAGAAGCATGCCCACTCTTCCTCAAGCCATCCAGGTAGCAGCCTGGGAAGGTCTCGTTCGCCTGCAGTACTCAGAACCAGCAATGGCGGAAAGTCGAGCTTTCCACCTTCTCCCAGCCAGACCCCACGATGGTGCGCAGGCTATCCCAACTCCCACTAGAAGGGAAGTCGACCCTGCCGTGATCACCCTGGTCAACTACGGAGCGGCAATGACAAAGTTTTGCCAATCCCTGAGGGATGAACTCTTCACCACAAGGCGCAACCTTGGTCGTGCTCGCATGCAACTGCGTCGAGGAGGGAACCCACCCAACCTCAACCTTGAGCCAACTCAGAGTACGGGACTTCCGTTCCCAGGTGATTTGCCGGGATCCAGTCTTGATGCCTCTGGGACACAAGCACTAGCCCCAGCCCAGCAGTACCTCCAAGCAGGAGGTATAATCCTCGAAGGCGTGCCTGCGATTCCCCACCCCGTGGGAGATGGAGATGTGGACACCACTCTTCGTCTCGGCTAAGCTCCACCGACTACCAGAGGCCGCCAAACGGAGTATAGCCCAGGTTTAGTTAGCCTGAGTGGCGCTTGTATGTTGGTAGGTGAGAATCAGTGAGGTTGTTTGTTTTCCTTGTGTTGGCTGGTAATGTAAGCTTGTTGTCTGTTTTCTGGTTGATGTCAAATCAGCCGTAATCAAACTTGGTGTTCTGATTCCCTTGTTAACCACTTGGTTGACGTGTGACGGAATATCATGTCTTTTTTTTCAGTTGAAAAGTTTTGAAGAAATGGCAGATCACCTAAAAACAGAAGTGGTATATGTGAACCCAGACGCATATACCCGCTTGTAAAATTAATACAACTTTGATTGGGACTATTTCAAGTAAGAAAAGTATTTTTGCGTGCGTTGCACAAGTTAGCCATTAAGTGGAAGTATTTCATACCATACTCCCCGGTACCCGGCCTGCTTATTGCTGACTTGTGTGTAGGTTGGAAAAATCACCTGCTTGTTGTTATACATGGTTCATCACTTGGATGTTCTGTATGTCGCGTACAAGTGGAGAAAACTTTGCTATGTTATTTTAATGATTGTTTGATTGTGCTAGCTTATTCGGTATGGTTGAAATGATTATGCCATACCATTGCAAGGGATTTTCGGAATAGCCCTATCCCACGGTGTCTGTGAGCCAACTATTAGTGGCACAGATGTTTTCTTTTGAAAAGAAACCTTGTTATATTTTTTCAAAACCTGTGTATACATGAAAATGGATATACAGCTTTTCTAAAATAAAACCGTAAACCGTTGTGCTCCCAAGCTTGAGCTAAGGATTTGCCCAAGGTAAATCTTTGGTTGCTGATTGATAGTTGGTTGTAGATCTTGTTTGATCTTGCCATGTTTATGTCTGCTTGAGCAAAATTTTAGATTTAATTTTTACAAACCTGCTAGTAGATCCTATGTTGATTGATTGAGTGAGCCCCTGCCATGCCATCGTTTAGATGTATTGCGTATGGTAGAAATACCAGATAAAGATCTTGCTGTGTGCCGATCTGTTTGGTCGTCAAAATCCGTCATTTTGTGGAAAAAGTTTTATTGGGGCATAAATGGATCGTTCAAGATTTATCTTGTATAACTCCCCGAATCTCGAGGACGAGATTCTTTTTAAGGGGGGAAGGTCTGTCACACCCCAAAATTTCGTCCCTAATTTTTGTGGTGTTTTCTCACACCCGGAAAACTTTTCCCTCGTATCTCAAAATTTATTTTTGCCCTCTGGTGCTAGATGATGCCCTCGTGTTCTTTTCTCTTAAATAATTCCAGAAAATCCCCGGTGATTCCTTGCCACTCCGGAAAACTTCTGTTAAGGTTTTTCCTAAAAACCTCTTGGCCTAAACATTGGGATCTTTAAATCCTGATATTCCACCTACCACATGAACCATCTTCTCCGAGCTTGGGAGATACCACAAATATTCAAAGACTGTCTCATCCACTTATTAATCTCCCGAGACAAAATTATTGCCTATGCGATATTTCCAAAACTCTCGATAAATATTTTAGTGCTTGTATTGGTCAAGGAATTATTTTCCTAACTTGTACCACTCCTACACTGCTCAAAGGAAAATAGGGATTTATCATCATGCCATAGCCTACACCCACAAGAAAATTGGCATGATCATGTGAACCCCCTATCCACCACTCCCTTCTACACCCCAAGGACCATAAATATCTTCATGTTTGGATAAGATCCATGAGAATTCATCACATGGGATAATATCAACCAGCCCACATATTGTATCCAAGAATCCACAAAATCCTTGTTTTGGTGAAAATTAAATACCACACCATTATTTCTCACCCACTTTTGGAACCATGCCAACCTACCTCTTGTGCAAGATATTTCTCCATGTGGGAAGTCAAACCCTCACTTTCTTTCCTGGTCACTCTCCTGGTGCCTAGGTATTCAACATGAACCAAAGAAAACCATGATCAAAACCACTAACGGTGATGATCATGTCACATGCCACTCTGGGAATTCTTCCAAGACCCCTAGCCAAGTTGCACCATTTGACCTCAAAATTCAGAAACCATCCCCTCACATCCAGACCTACCCACTGGAATTTTTCTGGAATTTATTTACGTCAGAAAGTTCGTTCGGGCTTTTCGTCGAGCACCTTGTGAGCAGGGTGGGATCTGACTTGCTTTGCTTAACCTAGCCTACTTAGGAGTGTGGTCGGTGCCTAAACCTGCAGCAGTGTCTTCCTCGTGCTCTCCTGTACCTCCAGCTCATCGTCCTCATCCCTTTCTTCCCTGTAGGTGGCGTAGACGTAAGCAATGACCTCAAACCGCCATTCATGGCCGAGCTACCAAGCACCAACCTCCTCCTCTCTCCCGGCTATAAGAAGCCCCCCTGCGGCCTCCATTGCACTCGCAGCCCTCACTCCTTCCTCCCCAGACCCTCTCCCTCGAGTTCCTAGAAGGAGCGAGCTCGCAGGAGCTCTACGAAGCTCCATGGCCGAAACCCTAGAGCTCGGGTTCGAGGAGAACCACGACCCCCACTCTGCCAAAGGAAGCAGCACCGACGGGTGCAGTGCAGCACGGAGGATCCCTTTCCGCCGTCCCCTCGGTCCCCGGGCCTCCCCATGGTCGGCGCCGTCGGCCTCCCGAGCTCCCGACGTGGCCGCACGGCCGCACGGCCGAGCTCGCGGGCGACGCGCCGGAGGCGTCCCCGCCATCGGAACCGCATCCCCTGGGCGCGGTGAGCCAAGGCGTGCCCGTCCCCGCCGCCGGCCACCCTCCCTGCGCCCTCCACGGCCAGCCCCGGCCGGCTCCTGCTGCTTCCAGTACGTGTACGTGGAGAAGAAGAAGGATCGATCTCTCTGTTCTGTTTCTTTTTTTTCCCCACTGAATCGTTTTCTGGCCCAGCTGGCCAGCAGCAGCCAAGCAGCCCACCAGTGGCCCAGCGAAGCGCAGTGGCGCGCAGCGCAGTGGCGCGCAGTATCGGCCCATTTGCGGCCCGTCTGTTTTTTTTTTCGCGGCAGTTTTTCTTTTCCCTGCTGCAGGAATTTTCAAACGGCAATATCTTTTGAACCGTAAGTCCGTTTTCGGTGATTCAAATTTCCAAATTTATATCTCGACGAGCTCTAACCAGTGGTAATGGTTTCATCTCATTCCAAGATAGTTTTATTGGGTGCCCTTGTGTGAGCGCATTCCGGAGTCCGTGGAACGGGGCTATCGCTGCCCTACGCCGCGGAACCAACCCGACCTCTCCAAGCCCAATGGATCCCGTCTTCGAAGGCAAGCTAACCCCTTGCTATGAGCAGTCCCGCAAAGTTGTTTGTTATTCGCTTAGTGTTTATATTGTCCGCGTTAGCATTTATATTATGTCGGTCCGTTATTTATTGCCATATTTTATTCATCATCCATATATGCATTAGATTGATGTATGAATTATCTGTGCGCCTCGCACTTGCGTGGCTTTGACAACTAAATAACAAAAACATGCGTTGATTGTTTGCTTCTTCTTCAACGCCGAGGCTAGGTGCGGACAAATGTCGGCCCGTGATCCTCGGAGTTGGGGGCATTTGCCAAAAGAGTTATTTGCTTCTTGTCCCTCCGTCAAATATGGTTGGCGTAGACCACCCGGACTGCGACGCTTGGGAGCTGACTTTCCATTTGGTTCTTTTTGCCGAGATTGCTGACACCACGTCGAGGGAACCCTCGAGTGGAATGGATGCTCTCTCATTCTTATGATTGCTTTTCGGTTTGGTTTTGGAGACTATATGCCCAACTCCCCACTTCCTGGTCAACGGTCGGACGATAACGCCGCCAAAGACTTGCGCGTGGAGGAACGGATGCGTAACAGACTCCGCCTGTGCTATATTATTATACTAACCCCCGAGTGACACCGGCCGGGTTGCCCGCCACAGTCACCCGGGTATGCTTATTATTATTCTGTGACTCCAACCCCTGAGTGACACCGGCCGGGTCTCCCGCCACCGTCACCCGGGTGTTCTTGTTATTCTGTGACACTAACCCCCGTGTGACACCGGCCGGGTTGCCCGCCACAGTCACCCGGGTATTATTATTGTGATGTGGTTATTTATTCATGCAAGTGTTAGGCATGTTCTAGGCTATGTTTGTTTGTGCTTGTTTGTGTTGCTAATGCCTTGTTGGTTGTGATTATTGTGTTGAACTAATCCTTTGTTGGTTGGGCATGTGAATGCTGAAACTTGATTAAATGAAACACCCCTCCAAACAACGATGAGGTCTATTCATAGTGCCACTAATCTGAACCCTTGAACGCGATACCACCGTTGTCCCATGGAAACCGTGACCTAGTAGGTTGTTGAGCCCCTTTTGTGCCACCCGTTGGGCGCAGTCGTTCGGTTGTGCTGTCCGAGGGGAGGGGTTGACAGGCACGGGTTCGACTGCGACAAGGAGTCCGGAGCTAGGCATACCCGGTAGCGCCGGGGGATGTGCCGGACTTACTTGCCCGTTGTACCACGCGTATAGGGTGGGGCAGGAGGGTGTCTTAGCAAGTGGACCGTCACGAGAATGTAATTTGCTTGGTGCGACTTTGGGCGTGAGAAACCTGGAGCGTCGGCTGAGTGGAGTGCATTCTGATAGGTGGTAAAGCAAACTCTCGAGAGACTCAACCTAGCCAGCTAGCCCTGTTCCTGGGATATGGAACAACAGTTCAGTGTCAGTCACACTGTGTGTCTTTGTCGTGTCCGGAGGTTAAAATTAAGGCTTGTCTGAAAGAGTTAATGAACGACCTGATTACACTAAATGAACAAATAAGATGATGCAGGGAATATTGTATTGAGATGTTGATAGTAAACCGTGTTATGGGATGGCGGGGTGATCGTTGGAAGCCTATAGTCAGGCCTGAGCCAACATCAACCGTGCATGCCCGGAGTGGAAAGATGAGGCTAGTGGGCCTGGCAGTGACCACAGGTGCTGTTGTGTATTGTTTGGTACCAACTGGCACACTCGTCTACTCGTCACAGGTAAGCTTGTTGTATGATTGCCGGTGCATGATCCAACCCCACCTGGCTTGGACTCTACACTGGTAATACCCCATTGTTTGCTTATGCCATGTTTTGCTTGTGATGCCATGCTACTTTTATGCCATAAATAGACTCTTGCCATGTGTAGAATTTATTTCAAATGGATATTTTGCTGCATGATTGTTGGATTGTTTGTAGTGAGGGGAAATACTCGCTGAGTGCATAATAATGTACTCACGGGCCTTGTGATTGTGGCCAGATTTTGGCGAGGATCCATCTTCTACCTTAGCGAGGATTTGGAGCAAGAGCGTGCTAGGATCAGTAGCCCAGCCAGATGCCTGTGGAGTGGAGCCGCTCCAAGCCGTTGCCATAGCCGTCTTCCGCTGCCAGTTAAACTCTGTCCTGAGCCATGCTTGGCTTGATATTTTGTCATGCCTTGATGGCCTTGTAAACCATTTGTAGCACTTCTTGTGCCTGATTGTGTAATGATTACCACTATGTTGCACTGTCGCGACGTGCGGCCAGATATCCTGGGCTGGCGCACGGGACGACCGCCTCTCTGGCAATATGTGCCAGGGAGGGGTGTCACAAGCCGCAAAGCCTATTGCAATACCGTGATGGTTGAAAAGGCGCAACCGGCTCTCCACGAGGAATTTGCTAAATTGAATCTGGAAATTGTTCCTTCGGGTTTTCTAGCTAATCTCGAGATCAAATCCACGCTCGAGGATGATATCAAGGCCGCCCAACAAAATGATCCTGAGATCCATGAGATCAAAGAGAAGATCGCTAATGGGAAGGCGGCCTGTTTCTTGGTGGATACAAGGGTGTGGTCTATTTCGGTGACCGTCTAGTGGTGCCCAAGAGTGGAAATATGAGGGAGTTGATCCTTTCTGAAGCTCATGAGTCACCCATCTCTATTCATCCGGGTAGCACAAAAATGTACCAAGATCTTCGCCCTCAATTCTGGTGGTCTTGCATGAAGCGCGAGATCGCCGAGTATGTTGCGGAATGTGACGTCTGTCGCCGAGTGAAGGCAGAGCATCAAAGGCCAGCCGGCACCCTTCGCCCCATAGCCATTCCCGAGTGGAAATGGGATGAAGTTGGTATGGATTTCATCACCGGTTTCCCAAGGTCACAAAAGGGCAACAATGCTATTTGGGTCATCATCGACCGGTTGTCAAAGGTTGCCCATTTCCTTCCGGTCCGTGATGATATTCGAGCAAGCCAACTTGCCGACTTGTATATGGCCCGGATTGTCCCTTTGCACGGGGTCCCTCTGTGGATCATCTCTGACCGTGGAAGCTTATTTGTGTCCAAATTTTGGCAAAGTTTCCAAACGGCTCTTGGAACCCGTCTCAACTTCAGCACCGCCTATCACCCTCAAACCGATGGTCAAACTGAAAGGGTAAATCAAGTTCTTGAGGACATGCTTCGGGCTTGTGTCATCTCCTTCGGCAAAAGTTGGGAAAACTACCTCCCTCTCGCCGAGTTTTCCTACAACAATAGCTATCAAGCCAGTGTGCAAATGGCTCCCTTTGAGGTCCTTTATGGGAGAAAATGCCGGACTCCTCTCAATTGGTCTGAAACCGGGGAGAGGTCACTCTTCGGTCCTGATGTGATCAATGAAGCCGAAGAGAAAGTCCAGTCATTCGAGAAAACCTCAAAGCCGCTCAATCTCGTCAGAAAAGCTATTATGACAAGCATCATCAAGAGGTCCACTATGAAATTGGTGACAAGGCCTATCTTCGAGTCTCTCCTCTCCAAGGCGTTCGTCGCTTTGGAATCAAGGGCAAATTGGCACCTCGTTTTGTTGGCCCTTTCACCATCCTAGGCAAGCGAGGAGATCTCTCCTATCAACTTGAGTTGCCCTCCAATTTCCCGGATGTCCATGATGTTTTCCATGTCTGCCAACTCCGCCGGTGCTTCAAGGATCCCATCCGTGGGGTTGATCATGAGGCATTGGACATTCAGGAGGATTTGACCTATCGCGAGCATCCTATCCACATCTTGGATGAAGCGGAAGGAAAACCCGCAACAAGTCCATCAAGTTTCTCAAGGTCCAATGGTCTAACCATTCCGAAGAAGAAGCCACATGGGAGCGAGAAACTAGTCTTCGTCAGGAATACCCCGCCTTCTTCACTCAAGCCTAGAATCTCGGGGCGAGATTCTTATAAGGGGGGTAGATTTGTAACAGCCCTACTTTGGTTATGAAAATACCAATAATTTTTCCACTTTTTGCATATATGTTTGCACCATGGCATCCCCTTTAAATTGTTTGTGTTAACAACCAACCAATGGGAAACAATGAAGTGAGGGAAGCCAAAACCTTCCCAAAGTTTCCACACTCTTTGGAATGCAAACTATGGTGTTAACCATACCATGGCAAGTGACCTTATGGTCTAGCAAGTTCACCTAAGTTGAACAAATGCTCAAGAAACCATTTGGTTTGTCCCCTAATTTGTTCCAAGTCTCAAAACTTCAATTGTGTTGCAAGGCAATTCCTATTTGTGAGCCATGTTATGTTGCCCTAAAAATCTCAAGGAAAATATGTGGAGCTTCCGTTTCTGGTGGGAGCATCCCTAAAAATTTCTGTAATTTTTGGAGTTGTTCTTGTGCCTTTTCAAAACCTGGCCTTTCTGCCAAATCTGTGGTCATTCGGAATGAACCGGAATTTTCCGGATCAATTCCGGACCAGTCGGAATTTTCCGGACCCAGCCAGAAAATTCCGGATGAAGCACAGTGACGATGGACACTGGCGCCATGCCGCCCGATGCCACCTGCTCCCTTGCCCATGCCGCTCGACGCCGTGGCCCCCCTTGAGGTCAAAGACCACTCCGAGGACGCACGCCTGCCCGCACTCCTCTCCCCTCTCGTTTCTCCCCTAAATCGGGATCGTCTTCTTTCCTCCGAGCTCCCCACGGCCGCCGACGCCTGCCACCGCATCGCAGACGCTCCGGGCCGCCCCGTCTCGCACTGACGCCGCTACTAGCTCCGCCGTGCCGTGCTGCCCCTCCACGCCGGAGGAATCGGCACGGGGTGCCGGGAATCGCCGTCACCGCCCTCGGCTTCCTCCGTTCCGGCGGAGCTCCGCCGGGAGAAATCCGTCGCCGTCTCTCCCTCTCCGGCCTCACCACCCGCGCCACGTACTCATGGTGAGCCCCGCAACCTTCTAGGACAAATCCCGCTGCCCCTCTCCCTCTCGTGCCCGCTCTTTCTGCGCACCCGCCGCCGCCGTCGTTTTTCTGCCCAAAATCGAGCCGTCCGGAATCGCCCGGATTATTCCGGATCGATTCCGGGTCGATCGGAATTTTCCGGACATTTCCGGACAGATTCCAAAACACCAACAGAAGGTTTTGGAGGTCACCTCGGATTTGGTTCGGATTTAGCCCGGATTATTCCGGACCATCCGGAATATTCCGGACCAATCCGGATGAATTCCGAACCAAGCTGAAAACTTGTGAACTTTGTATTTTAAATCCCTTTTGTTAATTCTTGCAAATGGCATACCAATTTGATCAGTGTTTCAAATGCTATCTAAACATGCTAGTTAACACCTCATGACAACACTTTGGACGTTGACATTAATCTTGCTTGGTTAAAGGATATAAATCCAAATAATCTTTTAAATTGCTATTCAATCATCGGTACTCCAAAAATTATCAATAAGGCACCAAAGTGATCGTAATAACCAAACCTCTTTAATCATGTCATGTTCATGCATATTTGAGCAATTTCTAAATAATGTGATCACTATGAACAACTGGACATTAAGTTAAATATGAGGTGTTTTCCAAATAATGTCCTTAATTATTTGGCTCCCCATTTAATTGCGCCTTTAACTTATATAATGGAATATTTGCATCAATTTGACATGCCATCATGTGATTGAGCATTTCCTCTTGTGTTCGTGTGATTTATGTGTGCTTTGTATTTCTCTTTGGTTATCGATAGATTCCGGAGTCGAGGGTCTCTCTACTTACCCCGACGATCAGTACTTCACGACCGAGCAGCAAGGCAAGAGATAACCTAACCTTCTTGGCATCTAGCATCCTATGTTTTCATAAACTTATTTTATCCACCAGAATATTGCATGCGGTTCAACATGTCCTTTTTGGTAAATATTAGAATATCCTATGAATGCATGTTCTTCCCCGAGCCAATCACATGTATCCCTACCTATGAAACCTAGGGTTGAAGTGTTGGCCGAGATAAAGATAGAATTGTTGTATTCATATGCTAGCTATGCTTAGAAATGCTTAGGTAAATGCTTTATGTCCGTTATAAATTCCGTAAATGTTTATGATGATGGAATGATTCGGGCATGGTGGATAATGGAGATGCTTAATTAAAATGCTAAGACGGTTTGGGTGAGTTGCCATCGGGGATGGTGTTTTGCCTCACTCTAGCCCCTAGGTGCGAGTTCTTTACCTCTTGAACCAAGACTAGCATGCTGCCATTGGTGGGTGTATGGGCGCCTTACTGACCAAATAATTTGTGAGGGGCTTGTCAAGGGTCCTTTAGTTTGCTATTTCCATTTGCGCGTGTGTGGTGTGAGTGGAAAAGGAACGAGGATGGTGATGTTTAGGACGTGACGGTGGGGCAGGGTGCTGGGAGCGCTGAACCTGTCCTTCCGCCACTGATGGTCCTTGAGTAAGCCTCATGCATCGTAAAGGTCTAACCGCGCCCGCTCGCCGGTCTTCCCCGGAAGAGGGCCAACTAGGTGAGCCGGGCGGGTACCAATGGGTAAAATAGTACACCCCTGCAGGGTTAATCTTTTCGAAAAGCCGTGTCCACGGTTATGGACAACTTGGGAATAGACGATAAGATCATAGATAATATTAACCTAATTGTTATGGCTGCTAAAGGTTGCATAATCAACGTGTGACAAAGGTTCATTTCCTCGAGGGTGATTCGAGGGGGTGCCTTGGTGGAGATGAGAGTGGTTGGTTACAAAAAGGGTTCGATGAGAACCAATGGTGACAAATGTTATTTTCTTACCCCTTTTGAAAAGTATTCTGAGTAGACGAATGCCATGTGTCCATTATATTTCTGTTTATGAAATTTAGCTTTATGCAAAGGAAATACATACAAAGCTTTAGAGCCTCCGTCAGTCATTGGGCCTATATCGCCCTACTAAACTTGCGAGTACATCGTACTCAGTCTCTCTTTGCTGCCTCCATGATTTTGTATTTCAGAGGAGGACGACACCGAGCGACTAGGTGGGTTCTTCGTTGACGTCGACTACTAGTCTGGGGTTCCCAGGTGGCAGCTTGGACCGTGGAACAAGCTGGCTTGGGTGATGTTATTGTAGGCCTCTTAGGCCATATATTTGCTTCTTGTTGTTAGACAACACTACCCGCTTCCGCTTGTTGAATTGTTGGATCGCTGATCCTTTTGATGTGTAATATTTGTATTCTTCTCATTATATGAGTTGCTTTATATCTTGTGTCGTAGAGTCATGAAATGTGCCGATTTGTTCGACAAGTCTCGATCTTTGTTTATACCTTGATGGTTGTGCCAAATACATAGCCTCTCTGTATAATTCCGGGGTCGGGGCGCTACAGTCTCCTAAACCCCTCTCTCTACCTAGCTCGATGGCACCCCTGCCACGGCTAGATTCGACAATACCACAACAAAGGAGTAGACGTCTTCATCGAGCTGTACGTGTGGATACCACGGAGGTGTTGCCCGTTGCTTCACTTTATCGGATTGGATCTCGAGGATAATACATCTCCTTGCGACTAGACGAGTCTAGTTGCGGGGATCGACTAGCCAACCCCTGCACCGACAAAACGCGTTTGTTCGATCTTCAAGGGTAAGAGATTGGATTTCACCTTCGCTATCTTCATCTAGTAGATCTAGATCCTTGGGGTTTATTTCGTTTGTTGCGTAGGAATTTTTTTTGTTTTCTATGCTACGACCCCTTCAGTGGTATCAGAGCCTAGATCTATTCGTAGATGTTGGTGCGATTAGAACACAAGGAGTTGTGGGCGTTTATATTTTATGTTGCTACCTTCTAGCATGCACTTAGCATCTTTGCGGTATTGTGAGATTGAAGCCGCCGGACCAACCTTTCTCGTCCACGCACGAGAGACCGGTTCCACGACTGACATGCAACTTGTTTTGCATAAGTGGCTGGCGGGTGTCTGTTTCTCTTGCTTTAGTGAGGGTGCAATTTTCAATGGAAGGCCTTTCAAAATGGTATAAAATAAGCGACTATTATATCACCGTTGTGGTTTTGCATAGATTAGAATGGTTCTATCTTTTGACCCAAGCCACGTAAAAACTGCATAAACAAAGTAGAGGACGTCTAACTTGTTTTTGCAGGGGGTCTTGTGATGTGGTATGGCCAATGTGTGATTTGTGATAATGTATGCAATGATCATGTTTGTAATATTTCGCGACTTGCATGTCGACGAGTACGGCAACCGGCAGGAGCCATATGGTTGTCTATTATTTTATGTGACCTGCGTGTCATTGGATCACCATGTAATTGCTTTACTTTATTGCTAAGAGTAGCATTAGTTGTAGTTGCAATAGTTGGTGGACACCATGATGACGGCGCCACAATGATGGAGATCATGCCGGAGATGGAGATCATGCCGGTGCTTTGGAGATGGAGATCAAAAGCACAAGAAGAAAGGTCATATCATATCACAATTTTTGAATTGCATGTGATGTTAATCCTTTATGCACCTTATTGCTTGCTTAGATGTGATCGCGACGGTAGCATGATAAGGTGATCTCTCACGTCAATATCAAGATAATTAAGTGTTCTCCCCTAGTATGTACCGTTGCGAAGTTCGTCGTTTCGAAGCATCACGTGATGATCGGGGTGTGATAGATTCAACGTCCACATACAATGGGTGTAAGCCAGTTTACACATGCATGAAATACTACGGTAGATCTTGACGAGCCTGGCATGTACAGACATGGCCTCGGGAACATGGAACCGAAAGGTTAAACACGAGTCATATGAATGATATGATCAACACTGTGTTGTTCACCATTGAAGCTACATCATCTCACGTGATGATCGGTTATGGTGTAGTGGATTTGGATCGTGTGTCACTAACAACCAGAGAGAGTTAAGTTTAGTGGGAGTTCATGTAGTAATTTGATTAAGATGACTAGAATCATCATAAACAAATGACCTAAGAAAATTTCTTTGCAAAAATCCTTGTAGATCATGGCAGACTACGATAACTTGTTCGTAGCTGAGAAGCTGCGTCTTGATGGGTCAAATTTCATCGAGTGGTACGAACGTCTTAGAGAAGTCCTATCGACAAATGATGAACCCTACGTGTTACATGAAACTTTAGAAGAGAAACCCAAAGCTTCTGCAAGTTACAACAAACGTATGGCTTGGCTCAATCAGAGTAAGACTCACATTCAAGTCAAATGGTTGATGAGTGTCTTCATGAATTCGGACCTGGCCAAACAATTAAAAAACTTGAGTGCCATTGAGACTGTCACTGAGCTAAAGAAAATGTTCATAGCACAAGTGAGAATTGCAAGGTTTGAAGGTCTGGATGGATTTCTTTAACTAAGATGGAAGAAAATGATTGCTTGGAGGAGCATCTGAAGAAAATGTATAGGATATATTACACTCTTGTGGATGCTTGGGATATGGAGATGAGTGACGAATTTGCGATAGATGGGCTGTTGCGTTCGCTTCCCCCAGATTCAAGAATTGTGCATAGACTATGTCAAGAAAAAGGGATTCGATCACTTATCCTGAACTGGTGTCTCGACTTCGTCAGATCGAAAAGATCCATAGCAAGAAAAGTAGCCAATGCAGAAGGTATATTTTGATATACAAGTTATAAATGTTTAATGTCCCATTTACACTTGTGGTGAGCTAAGTATTTGATACTTGTGCTGTTTTGTGAAACAGGGCCCGCCGTTTGAGAAGTGCATGGAGGGACTGAGTGGATTCGCGGAAGAGGCAATCAAGGAGTTGATGCTGGCGACGTTCTACTTCTACATTTATCGTTTTAATTAGAGGATTTGAATGAGTTTGTAATCAAATTAAGTGTGAACTTTAAATTAGTGTGTCTCGATTTATGAGACGGTCATTCGTGTTAAAGACAATGGTTGTTCTATTTCATGAGTAATCTTTTTGGTGATCACGTTTCGATCATGAGATTATTGTCCTTTGTTTGATGTTAAATGATAGTTAGCTAACATTTATAAAATGAAACATGCTAAAATATCCAATACTTGATGAGGCTTGTTTTAATTGTGCTATAGTGTTGAGGAGCATTTGGATGCACATCACTAAGTAGTATGATTAAAAATGCCATTTCTGAAAATGCCATGAGTAGCTGGAAAGTAAATACAAGTGTTGGTTGAATTTTCCAGTGAATAAGAGACATCATTATTTTGTGTGCTTCATCATGAATGAGTAATAGGTGTATTTATTAAGTTATGATGAGACCATGGAAGTAAAGGATATTAATTTAACAGATAATTGAGTCTTTCAATTTGATCAAAGATATGAAATATTTGAGTTATTGTTTAGCATGAAGACTTGTGACAAGTGTTATCACAAATTACAATATTTAGAGATTATTCAAAGTGTTTTGATGAAACCTGAAGTATTGTAGTCGTATTATATTTTGATATTATGTGGTCATAGAAATGGGATTTAAATTTAAGGTTTTATTTGTATCATTTAGATTTATTTTGATAACACTCTGTTCAAATAAAGGATCTATTAATGATTGCGTTTGCATATGAGTTATGTGAAATAGTGGTTTAAGTAATTATTGGATAATTAGAAACTATAGCAAATGGAGTTTTGTAGTATAGTCATATAAGATTATGAATAGAGATTCCGCAATATAAGACTAAAAGGTTTTATCATGAAATGGTTTCATGAATAAAAGAATTGTTGGAATAAATTGAGAAAGCTAAAACCTTGTATGTTTATGTATCAAGTGGCACATGTAAAGTGCTATGTTGGTTAAAACTTGACACATAAAAGAATTTAATGATGGTGATCATTGAATTTTGGTTTAGCCAGTCTAAAGAGAAGTAGGATTCAAGAATATGAAATTTGTCAAAGTTGCAATAATATTCATGATTTACTTGTCATGTTTTGAGAAACAAGACATACCTGCGAGACTATAAAAAATAAGAAATAGAAACTTTAAAATACGAAAGTGACTTAGAGTCATCCCATGTCAAGTTTAAATCACAAGTAATTGTTGCTTGATTTTGTGAAAGCCATGTTTCACATATTTATTCTTCAAAAGGGTTTGGAAGGAATAAATAAAACTTGCTGAAAAGAAGCACAAGAGGTAAATCTCTTTAAACAGATTCAATGTTGTTAACTACATGGTGTAGGTTTGCTTAAAAGTCAAGAGGATTGATGCTAGCAGAGTTCTAGTATTTCGTATATGAGTTCTCGATTTTTAATGGTTAAATAAGAATTTTGGAGGAGTCCAAAGTATCGAGGAAGTGCATAAACATCCATGGAGATGGATGTATCTATGGAGGATAGATAAACCGAGTGAGATCTAATTAACATATGTGGTGACATATATTAAGTTAGAGCAAAAACTATTTTTCATAATCAAAATATGTGGAGACATATGTTTTGAGTGTGAGTTTACAACATCTTGTTTGAATAAATGGAGATTTCGTGAATGTTGTAAACATTGTCATGGACCAATGCATAACTTGTGAAGTTGGTTTGAATGTCAAATATCCAGGGAGATGTATCTATGGAGGATAGATATGTTTGATAAACATTAAAGTCAGGATGTTTAACCTAAACAAGGTTTGAAGGAGTTCAAAAATAAAACAAGGAAGAATGGTTCATCTCCTTGTAAGGAATAGGTGAAACATTGAGTTATAACTCAGTACAAAATTGATTCGCTATGAATGGTTCATAGGTCTAAAACATACAAGAACCATGTGTTTGACGATATGTGACCCAAGTTCTTAGTTGTAAGAACATGTTAAATGAGGAGTCATTTTTCATGAAATTGAGATGAATTTAGAAAGTGGTATACTTGGTTGAAGTCATAAAGCCAAACTAAATTGGAGATCTCTTATAATCAGAGTAGCGCAGCGAAAGCATGATCGGAAATATCGAAGTGACATGGTACACTGTCGATTTGTTAAGTCTACAACATATAGGAGTATGTGATTGATTCAAGGATTAAATGAGATGTAATATTTTGGTTTGAGGAAGGTTGTTACAAGATTGAGTGAGTTCCGGATGCACATGCTATGTGAAAGTCCTTTTGACTGATCGTACGTCATGTAGGCATAAAGGGACACAAGCATCTCACTCTATAACGAAACATATTATATACATTATATGATAATGAATTTTATCATGGGATGATAGGAAGTTTATCATGTGATGATAAAGTAATGTCAAATTAGGTGATAGTTACAATTTTGCAAAGGACATAGAGAACTGTATAGTACAGAGCACGGACGGAACCTCTTCCACAAGCAAACATGATCAGCACTGAACTTCATGAGTGAGACTCCATGGGTGTTGGATCGAGAAAAATGTAAACTAGATTATTGACTCTAGTGCAAGTGGGAGACTGTTGGGAATATGCCCTAGAGGCAATAATAAAATGGTTTATTAAGCATATTAATGTTTATGATAATTGTTTATTATCCATGCTATAATTGTATTAAATGGAAACATAATACATGTGTGGAATATAAACGTCAGGAATCCCTAGTGAGCCTCTACAGGACTAGTTCGTTGATCAATAGATAGTTAGAGTTTCCTAACTATGGACTTGTTATAGTCACTTGATAACGGAGTCATGTCATTGGGCGAATGACTTGATGGACATGACCGAAATAATAAAGAGTTGCAATTAATCGTGTCACAAAAGTTTTTTTGTCAACACTTTAATATGCCAAGTATAGTTTCCTTAGACCATGAGATTATATCACTCCCGTTTACCGAGGAATACTTTGTGGACATCAAACGTCGCTTCGTAACTGGGTGATTATAAAGGTGGCATTCAGGTATCTCCGGTGGTGGGTTGTTGGGTGATATGAATCAAGAGTGGGATTTGTCCCTCCATGTGACGGAGAAGATACTCCAGGCCTTCTCGGTAATATAGCATCAAAGGTCTGCAGACATGTGATTAGGATGTAATCACCGGGATCCTATATTATGGACGAGTAAAGAGAACTTGCCTGTAACGAGATTAAACTGGACATGGGGATGTCAACGATTAAATCTCGGACAAGTAAAATATTGTGAGACAAAGGGAATCGTATATGAGATTAATTGAATCTCCGGCACGTGGTTCAATCGAGAAAAGAGTTTCGTTGAGTGTATAGGAATTAATATGGACATCCTGGTCCCGCTATTAATTATTGATATGATCATGTCTATGCATTCCCGAACCCGTAGGGTCACACACTTAATGCTCCGATGAAATTAGGTTTTGCGATGAATTAAATGATGAAACGAACGAATGATGATTCGGAGTCTCGGATGGGATCCCGGACGTCACGAGGAGCTCCAGAGGAGTCCGGTGAATAAGGTTCATATATGGAAAGTGGTTTCCGGAGGTATCGGAAAAGTTCCGGGAAATTTGTATAGGGTACCGGAAGGTTCCGGAATATTCTAGAAGGATCTAGAAGAGGACCCACATGGACCAAAGGGTGGTGCAGCAACCTTAAAGGGCTAGCCGCACCAGCCCTAGGCCCATGTGGTCCAGTTCGGCCGGGACAAGGCAAAGGGAGGCCGGGTCCTAGTGGGACTAGGAGGCCGGCCCCTTCCCTTTAGGAAAGGCCCAAGCCGAGTCCCAAAGGGACTCAACTTGGGGGCCAAGCAAAGGGGGGCCGGCCGGCCCCTACGCTAGCCCTGGCCGCTGCCTATATAAAGGGGGGGGGGAGGGGTGCGGCACACCACAAGGCTGCCCCCAAGCACCCCAAGCCGCACCACCTCCTCCACCCTAAATCCTAGCTGCGCCACCCCTTCTCGAAGGGCTACCGCCACCAATACCTCTACCCATAGCCGCCGCACCCCTCTAGCCCTAGGGGCTGCTGCGCCACCTCCTCCTCTCCCTCTCCTCGTGCTTGGCTTGGCGAAGCCCTGCCCGTGGAGATCGTCATCATCACCACACACCGTCGTGCTGCTGAGATCATCTAGGCCACGGTTACCTCGCTTGCGGGATCAAGGAGTAGACGTCTTCATCGAGCTGTGCGTGTGGATACCGCGGAGGTGTTGCCCGTTGCTGCACTTTATCGGATTGGATCTCGAGGATAATACATCTCCTCGCGACTAGACGAGTCTAGTTGCGGGGATCGACTAGCCAAACCCTGCACCGACAAAACGCGTTTGTTCGATCTTCAAGGGTAAGAGATTGGATCTCACCTTCGCTGTCTTCATCTAGTAGATCTAGATCCTTTGGGTTTATTCCGTTTGTTGCGTAGGAAATTTTTTTGTTTTCTATGATGCGCCCCTTCAGGCGCAAAATGACCCATGGCTACTGGCTAAGCACGTCTCCCAATGGTTCTTCATAACCGATCCGTCACGGCCTAGCTGTGTCGTCGTCAGGAGAGGCAAAAGAAACATCGTCGGAATGGAAGGTGTTGCCAACGAGGACGAGTTCGACATGTTCGGTAACCCAAATATCGACGATGATCAAGATCATGATGATAAGGCAACATACACCACAAGAAGAAGCAGAACCACGCTACCTAAGCAAGATCTTCCATTCAAAACAAGAAGTCATTATGTCGGGCTAAATTATGCAACAGTGACCAAAAAAGGCAAGCAGAATGCCAAACGCTGAGAAAGACGCGTTGTGTCCATGCGACTATGTATCTCTCTTTTGTATCGGACTTTTATTGATGATCAAGTGATGTGATGTTGCATGCGACTCTATATGTATCTCTATTTTTTATCGGACTTTTTGTATCGATGATCATCAACTAATCGACGTGATATTGTCCAGTTACACTTTTTGATTGAGTCACTATTTTTAAAATCATGAATTAGAAAACAAAAAAAGAAAGAGATAACAAAAAAAGAAAACAAAAAAAAATAAAGGGAAAAAATAATTTGGAAACCAAAATAATAAACAGAACGCAAAATAATACTAAAAATAATTTAATCTCTTACCACTGGCGAACAAGTATCCCTGTTCGCCAGCGGTAATCAGTTACCACTGGCGAACAAGTATCCCTGTTCGCCAGCAGTAGTAACTTACCACTGGCGAACAAGTATCCCTGTTCGCCAGCGGTAATAGTGGTTGTACCACTTACCTGTGGGCCCCGCACGCCTCTGTCCAAATCTCAAACCGCTCCCCGCGCGCGCTCTCCTCTCACGGCTGTTCCCACACCGTCGTGCCATAGCCGCCCTTCTGCCACCCGCCATCCAGCTCCTCTCCGAGCCTGCCCCCATGCCGCCGCCGCCCCTCTGCCACCACGTCGTGCCGCGGCCACCCTCTGCCCCCCGCCGCCCCGCCCCTCCTCCGCCTCTGTCCCCTTCCGTCGAGCTCCTCCCCTTGGCCGTGGCTCTCCCCCGCTGGTCGTCGTTCACGCCACCATAGCCCGCGCCCCCACCCCCGGTATGCCCTCCCCTCCCCTCTCCTCCCTCTCCTCCCTCCCTCCTCACTCCTCCATGCCTCCTGCTGCCTCCACCTCCGACCCGCACCGCGCAATAGCACGCATGCACGTCGTGTCCTCCTGCCGCACCAACGCCGTGTCCTCCTCTCTCCTCCCCTCTCCTCCCCTCTAGTCCTCCTCCATTCCTCCTCCCGCACCAACGCCGGCGCTGCCCACTGCAGCTCCCTTCTCTCCTCCGGCCATCCTCTCCTGCTTGCCGGCCATGTGTTTGTTGAAATTCCTACAAAGTAAAAATTAGCGTAGTTAGTTAGTTTTAGGTTAGTTAGTTAGTTTTAGCAAAATTTAGTTAGTTTTATGTTAGTTAGTTAGTTTTAGAAAAATTTAGTAAGTTTTAGGTTAGTCAGTTTTAGGAGATCGTGGTGACGTGAAGTGTGGTGGTGATGTGAATGTTATTTAGGTTACACATGACCATAAGAATGTCAAGGATTTTTCTCAAGATTTATAGAAGCGCATTTATTCACATGTTTTTGAGTTCAATTATTTTGAATTAGCGCTTATTATTTTGAATTGTTTGCCATATGCAGGAAGTTAGAAGGACCTCGTCGCTGTTGTTGTTCAATTTCAGGTGAGATGATGAGAGTGTCTATGTGGTGATGTAGTGGTGGTGAATGTACATGTGGTTAGGTGGTGGTGGTTGTGGATATGTGGTGGTGGTGGTTATATTTCGTGAAATATGGATGTGGTGATCGAGGCCATCGAGCCCTTTTTGAAAAGTTTGCAGGTACCCCATGAGGCCCTTGAGATTGCCGGAATGTTGATTAACTTCCGTTCCGGCAAATTCGGGTACTCCATATGCCCTATTTTAGCAAAGGTCATGCCGAAATTTTCCGTGAATTTTGGCATGACTTTTGCTATACAATAGGACATTTACCCGAATTTGCCGATACGGAAGTTAATCGACATTCCGGCACATTTGGACTCATGGGGTACCTTAGTATTTAATTAAGTGGTTTTTCTTATATTTTTTGTACTAACTTTGCTTTAATAACTTCCTCGACAGTGCGAAGACCGATGGCTCACAACGACCAGGCCAGGGGTTCTCGGATAGGAGGCGACAATGCATACCTGTCGATGCTTGCACCATACAAGCATGCCGACGACGAGGAGATCGCATGCGGCCGATGATGAAATGGAGGCCCCATCCGCTAGCGAAGCCGAGCGTGGTGATGCTGGGACCACTACTAGTGGCGCCGAGGAGGGCCGCCCTTCAGTAGCGAAGCCAGAAAAGAATGTAAACGCAAGAAGAGGGAACCAAACAAGCTCGGCTCCACCCATAATGCATTCACAAGGTGGACCCTAAAAGCGTTCTTGCTACGAAGCCAGAAAAATATGTCAAAGGGTACGGCATCCAGCTTGGATGCATCGCTCGGGAATGGGGGAGAATCAACAACAACAACCTAAAGGCGAAGTACAACGAAGGTTTGGCCGCCTACCTCATTGATAAGGTGCACACACGATACAAGTTCCCGGCACCCTACAATAAGAAGGATATCAAAACAAATATNGTGGACCCTAAAAGAAGTCTTCTTACGAAGCCGGAAAAATATGTCAAAGGGTATGGCATCCAGCTTGGATGCATCGCTCGGGAATGGGGGAGAATCAACGACGACAACCTAAAGGCGAAGGACAACGAAGGTTTGGCCGCCTACCTCATTGATAAGGTGCACACACGATACAAGTTCCCGGCACCCTACAATAACAAGGATATCAAAACAAATATTGTTAACACACAAGCCCTCGGCAAGTTGGGCAAAGCCTCTTCAACTTGGAGATCAGATGTTAGGAAGATGATTGAGGAAGAAGGTGCCGGTTTCGATGAGATCCACAAAATGTGGCCCAGCATTTCCGAAGAGGATTTTAAAGAATTCTCGGCCATAGAAGCCACTGCTACAAAGCAGAAGCTGAGGCAGTGGGGGAAAGACATGCAGAAGAAGAACGTTGCTCCCCACAATCTCGGAAGCCGGGGTTACGCCGGAAAGGAGCCAATTTGGCAAAAGGAGGACGCACGAAGGGAAGGGGCGAACCCCCACGACAAGATCAAAGACCCGCTCGCCCGGAATTTTCAGGGCCCGATTCAGGGATGATCCCAAATCGCCTGGGGAGCTTGTCTAGAACGCCAAGGTAAAGGCACTTGAGAACCAAATTCTCAAGGAACAAGAAAAGGATGAACAGGATCAATCCAAAGACTCCTCGGACCGGAAGGCCCCATATCTGACACCTTTCCTTAGGGCTCTAAACGAGACAAAGAAGGTGTCGTCGGATAGTGCCGCATCATGGCCGTGTGGTCGGCGCCGGAATGGGTCATAAACATTCCTATTACTTCCCCGACTCCAAGGAGAAGCGAAAGGAGTGGAAGATGGCCGATCAATCGAAAATGGATGCGTCCATCGATGCAACGGTGGAAAAAAAGGCTCAACGCCCTCCTGCCCAACATCTGTATGTCCATCGGGGCTTGGTTTGAGGGGGGCAAACAAGGGCCTCCCCCCGTGATCAGCTTAGAAGGCTCCAGCAACTCGAGGGGTGTGGCGCCTGTTGTGCAGAGCCCGGCCGGCTACAACGCAGATGGTAGGGAGGAATCGCCGGCCGTCACCGCGCCTCAAAGATCAAGCCCTCCCGTCTTTATTACCCAGCCGACGACCCGCGGTCCGTCGCCGTTAGCCGAGCTCAACGCCATCACGGTAATTAAGCATCGTAAAACCCTCGACAAGATACATATTACTTCATTCTTTGGCGCCCTCTCTAACGCCTTACATGTGGGCCGACGAGACGAGATGCACATTGCTCCTTGATGTGAACGGTGGGCTGAAGGACGTGGCAAAGGGTAAGATCGTGAGACCTCTCAACCGCATTTTCCACGGCAGGCCTATGGCCGATGACGTGTTCAGGGTTGAATTGATCTGTCCTTTGCCGGGTTGCGTTGGTTTATATCCTCCTTTCCAACCGGACGAAGCCGATAGCGAGTTAAACCTCGAACAATGCCCGGTTTGGCCCTTGATATGGCCAAAAGCACTGATTCATATGGACCCTTCTCTCACCACCCCGCCAGTGCAGCAAACACAGGACGAAGAGGAAGCCAATGATGGCGATGATGACCCCAATGACTTCCTCGCTGATGATCCTTACTATGACGGAGCTCACGATGACAGATATGCTGGCGAGGGTCCAGTTGACCATGATCTTGGGGGGCAAAAAGATGATCTCCCAGATAAATATCAGTGCACGAAGCATCTCTTCTGTTCTCAAGATACGCCAGAAGCTGCCCCCGAGCAAGTTGGTTTGAGCCAGGACACAGTCTCGGAGGCCATCAAAGATGCGATGGCGCCGAAGGAGCCTAAGAAGACGGGACGAAAAAGATATAAGAGTAAACCTACCGCTGTTGACTCCAACAGCCAGCCGGTGCCGGGTACTAAGTCGAAGCCGCCGCACCGGGTAATGGACAGGTTACCCATCGTCGACTAGCATTCAGTCCATCATATGGGTAAAGTAATGATGTCGCCGAGATTGGTAAGTCTCCTCACCGGGGACATGAGGAGCCTCCATGAGGGTGTTCTTTATCATGAGGAGATGCTTCTCAAAGAGGAAAATCCAACATACCCGGTTTTTCAGGCAAAGGTGCGAGAGATAGATGGCTTGGGCTTTATCACTAGAGACTCCGGGGACGTGATCCTTCTAAGATTTAATGACATCATCAACATGTATCACATGTACGCGCTCCACCCATCGTTCGTCCGCCTGGTTGCCTTAGTATGGCGCACCAGATCTTAAAGGAGAATACCCCAGGCATAGCGATACTTGACCCCTACTACATGAAAGAAATGTTCCTGAGCATCCCTAAGGGTAGGGCAAAGGCGTCGCGGTACATCGGAGACTTCTTCGGTATGAATCATGAGAAGAACATCTTTCTCGTGCCTTACTTTCCCGAGTAAGTCATTCACTAACCGTCATAACATGCTTTCGTAGATTTCCATTGTTAAGCTATTTTGCAATTTTGACGATGATGGTCTGTTTTGAACAGTTTTGCGCAGTAACCAATACGGCACCCTCATCATCATGTACCCGAAAGACTTGTATGCCGTCTATCTCAACTCCGGGAGTGATGTCAATAGGGATAAAGACTACACCCACATCAAGGCTGTTCTGAATGAGGCTCTTAATGCCTACGCCAGAAACGAAGGCATCATGAAAAGAGAAAAAAAGGTGCAAGGCAAGTTTGTATTCAACCAGAAACTTATGTTCCCCTGCGTCAAGCAGTCGCCAGGCAGTAAGATGGAGGCATGGTACCTCATCAATCACATGCAGGAGTTTGTAAAGGATCAACAACGACTGCAATTTCCTTCTGCTCTGGACAGATGGTGCAACGGCTTGGCAGATGCCACTGATGCTCGTATCATACTAGAGTTCGGTCGCATCCAGCAAGTGATCGCGGGAATCATCTGCAACGATGTCTTCTCTCGTGCCGGGGTGTACTTCAACGACTTTGCAGCACCACCGAACGACGAGATCGCACATCGCTTAATAGCGCAGGTTGATAACCGGCCATTCACTATAGATGGTGTTCTCCCGTTCCCACCGAAGCCGCGCAATAAGAAGAGATCGACGGTATGTGTTGTCTACTTAGTACGGTAGATGAACTTGTGTTCGTAAATTATATCCCTAAATTAACTTGTGCTTCTAAAGTCGTTGAACCTGCATCTGTGATCGATGCTATTTAACTTGATTTGTTTTGTTTTGTTTCCTCTTTCTCTCTCTGAATGCCGATGATTAAAATGAAGTGACACGGTGTGATCCCGGGGATGGTGCTAGTGAGCCTTGTGATATGCATCCTACTTGGCTCACTCGCACCATCCCTGGAACTTCTGTGTGTCCAACCTATATATAAGACATGCATGTTTTCGATTTTGGTGTAGTTATTTAACTATTATTTGATTTGTGTATAAACTCTTGCTCTTATTTTCTTTTTCTAAGACTTTTATCTTTGCATCGTGTACAGAGAGATGAAGATGTCCGAAGCAAGCGGGATGAGAGGGCTACAACTACAAGAGCTACAAGAGTAAAGCAGAGGCGGAGCGGAAGAGAGGAAGAACATGCATATATACTCTTCTTCTTCATCGCCATTGCAGTTCTCTTGTCTGTGATTGTAGTTATACTACTTGCTTTTGAAAACTTGCAACCTAAAACTATCGACTTCCGGCCGAGATGTGTGTGTATTAATGCATATGTATGCAAAATATTGGGTCTCACTTGTATATTTCGGCTTGTAATTCATGCATGATGAACTAATAATTTGGTCACTTGTCTATTTGTATATCTATTTAAATTCTGTCAATTATACTATTTCTGTCAATATATATGTATTTGCCTGCCCGTATATATTGCTGTAAAATATTTATGTTTTATTTTAAATGAAGAAATACATATTACTGGCGAACAGGAACCTGGTTTGCCAGTGGTAATCCCTGGGTATACCGCTGGCGAACACAACATTTGTTCGCCAGTGGTAAGTGGGCCCTCTCTGGCGAACCAGGAAGTTGTTCGCCAGCGGTAAGCTGTTACCACTGGCGATATGAGCGCTGGCGAACCGCATGTTCGCCAGCGGTAGCCAAAACAGGTTCGCCAGTGATCGGCTTTTTGCATGGGGAAAGCCTAGTTTGTTAGTAATTTCATAATGTTGAGTAATATTTAATGGTTTGATTTATGTTGTGGTGTTATTCCTCTAGTGGTATCGTGTGAACGTCGATTACATGATACTTCACCTTTCAAAGGGCCTAGGGGAATGCATAGTGTATTTAGTTTGCTTATGGTAGGGTTGCAGGAGTGACAGAAACCTAAACCCTAATTTGTGAACTAGTGCACTAGGGAGTGTAGGGTCTCGGAGTTTAAGGCTGTGGTTAGGTTTTTCTCTTAATTACTTTCTTGTAGTTACGGATGCTTGCAAGGGGTTTAATCACAAGTATGTATTTGTCCAAGTAAGGGCGGTGCATTAGCATAGGTCCACCCACACATCACTTTATCAAAACATTGAAGGTTAATCACCGGCGTGCAATGAAACTGGCTAGGCAGAAACTCCCATGTGTCCTCGAGAACGTTTTAATCTTCATAAGTAACACAACCGACCTGTCCTTTGAGCATAAAAGGATTGGGCTATTTGCTGCAATTATCGTAGCACTCTTTTATTTACTTGTTATTTATTTGTTCATTAAATAAAAAATCCAAAAACATTTCTCTTTTAGTGCTTGTAGTAAAACCTTGCTGAAAACCACTTGTCAACACCTTCTGCTCCTCGTTGGGTTCGACACTCTTACTTATCGAAAGGACTACGATAGATCCCCTACGATAGAAATTAATAAAATGAAGTGGACACTTTTTACATCTTCAAAGGAAAAAAGGCTACCATCTCCTATTAGATAAATTTCTAATTCACCTTTTGGGGTTTTCACTCTTAAATCTCTTGCTATGAAAATTCAAAATTGGGTGAAGGTTTTTTAAGCTCCATACTTGTGATAATTAAGTCCATTTAGCTCTGGAGATCTATATTTAAAAAATAAATCCGGTATCAAAATAAAGAATTAATTTCCTTTTTGGACCACAATTTTGTATTTTCCATAGCCCAAAATATATTGTACTACTTTTTCAAAAATACAGATTTTTGGATCACAATTGTACGTACTATCCACATATTTGTTGGGTAACTTCAGTATTATATCTTCAATTTTTTCAAACAGGGGCTCCATGCGGCTCAAACAGTCAAATTGACACAATATCGATACTTGTTGCTTCTCAAATAAGAGGGTACAACAATTATAGGTAAACATGATAACATGTTAAATGGGTGGCGTTTTAAAGAAACACCGAGTACAACGCGTGCACGCGCACACACATACCACCACCACCACATGCCCACACTAACACAATTTCTATAACAGGGCTTCAAGGTTGACAAAAGTAAGCACACAACGTCTCGTTATCGATGGGAATGATATTTCTCATTGAAAAAGTATTCCGTGCTAGAAACAAAGCATCATGTTGAACCTAGGTTTGATCTCCAACAATCTCCCTCGTCATCCAATCAAACGTTAGTTCTCAATGGGTTGTCCACTCTAATACGTACATTGCTAACTGAACACCACAAGATGAGAAAAAAGTGCAGTTGAACGGTTGTAAAATGTTCACGCAGTTCTACCATTGCTAGGCGGTCGCAAGTAGCAACTGGTTGAATCTAGTGTAAGCACATGTTTCTTTAGGAATGCTCAACTGGTTGAAACACCGATGATCAATCCATATCACACAATATCACAACACATGCTCTAGTAAAAACTTGTATTATTTTTTATCCGGTCTCGTGTTTAGGCATTAGTTTTGAATTTAGATAATAAAATAACACATACTATAAGCTATTTCTATGTAAAGTCGCGACAACTTAGGTTTGAGAGTCGTTGAACATGAAAGATATAGATTATCACGCAATATCACTATACCACATCACAATGCTTGTTATTTTAAAAACTTGGATTCTTAATAAGTCAGTCTCAGTTCCTATTTCTTATTTTAGCATTAAATACATGATATATCACATAATAGCACCACATTGTATGTGTGCAAGGTACTTTCGCTTCTAGAGCCGTTGAAAACGAAAAGACATAGGATATCACTCCATATCAATCACATCATGTGTTTTTATAATTAATTGGCTTCTTAATAGCCGGTCGCATGCCTAGGCCGTACTTTAGCATTGAATACGTGAAATATTACATTACATAACTACTTTGTAGGTCAAGGAACGAGACTTCAAGAGTCGCTAGGAAAATAAATAGAATTTCACTCCATATTATAGAGCAGTGCTCTTGTAGTAACTTGCCTTATTTTTTATTCGATCTCGTGGCTTGGAATTAGTTTTGAATTTATATCAAGAAATCACACGTACTATAACCTATTTGTATGTAACATCGCGATAGTTTTGTTTTGAGAGTCCATGAACATGAAATATACAGAATATCACTCCATATCACAACACGTGATTTTGTAATAACTTGACTTGTTAATGAGTCATTTTCATGCATAGTCCTTACTAGATCGAGCATTGACAATATCAAATAGCACATAACATCACCGCTTGTTATGTCAATGTATGGCACTTTCGTTGTGATAGCCGTTGAAAAATAATGACATAGAATATCAACCCATATCACACCATATCACAACACGTGCTCTAGTAAAAACTTGTATTATTTTTTATCCGGTCTCGTGTTTAGGCATTAGTTTTGAATTTAGATAATGAAATACCACATACTATAGGCTCTTTCTATGTAAAGTCGCAGCAATTTTGTTCTGAGAGTCGTTGAACATGAAAGATATAGATTATCACTCCATATCACTACACCATATCACAATGCGTGTTATTGTAAAAAACTTGGCTTCTTAATAAGTCGGTCTCGTTCCTATGACTTTTTTTAGCATTGACTATGTGGTATACCACATAATAGCACCACATTGTATGTATGCAAGGAACTTTTTCTTCTAGAGCCGTTGAAAATGAAAGTCATAAAATATCACTCCATATCAATCACAGCGTTGTTTTTGTAATGAATTCTCTTCTCAATAGCCGGTCGCATCCAAGGCCATAGTTTAGCATTGAATACATGAAATATAACATCACATAACTACTTTGTAGGTCAAGGAACGATACTTCGAGAGTCGCTAAGAAAATAACTAGAATATCACTCCATATCGCACCATATCATAGGGCGTGCTCTTGTAATAACTTGGCTTATATTTTATTCGATCTCGTGTCTAGGAATTAGTTTGAATTTATTTCAGAAAATGACACGTACTATAACCTATTTGTACATAAAGTCGGGATAGTTTTTTTTTCTAGATTTGATGAACATGAAATATACAGAATATCAGTCTCTATCACACAATACGTGATTTTGTAATAACTTGACTTGTTAATGAGTCAGTTTCATGCCTACGCCTTACTAGATCGAGCATTGACAATATGAAATAGCACATAACATCACCGTTTGTTATGTCAAGGTATGGTACTTTCGTTGTGAGAGCCGTTGAAAACGAATGACATAGAATATCAATCCATATCACACAATATCACAACACGTGCTCTAGTAAAAACTTGTATTATTTTTTATCCGGTCTCGTGTTTAGGCATTATTTTGGAATTTATTAGATAATAAAATAACACATACTATTAGATAATAAGATATGTGCTATTTCATATTGTCAATGCTCGATCTAGTAAGGCCTATGCATGAAAATGACTCGTTAACAAGTCAAGTTATTACAAAATCACGTGTTGTGATATGAAGTGATATTCTGTATATTTCATGTTCATGGACTCTCAAAACAAAACTATCGCGATGTTACATACATATAGGTTATAGTACGTGTCATTTCTTGATATAAATTCAAAACTAATTCCAAGACACGAGATCGAATAAAAAATAAGGCAAGTTGTTACAAAAGCACGCTCTATAATATGGAGTGAAATTCTATTTATTTTCCTAGCGACTCTTGAAGTCTCGTTCCTTGACCTACAAAGTAGTTATGTGATGTGATATTTCATGTATTCAATGCTAAAGTACGACCTAGGCATGCGACCGGCTATTAAGAAGCCAATTAATTATAAAAACACATGATGTGATTGATATGGAGTGATATCCTATGTCTTTCGCTTTCAACGGCTCTAGAAGCGAAAGTACCTTGCACAATACAATGTGGTGCTATTATGTGATATATCACGTATTTAATGCTAAAATAAGAAATAGGAACGAGACCGACTTATTAAGAATCCAAGTTTTTAAAATAACAAGCATTGTGATGTGGTATAGTGATACTGAGTGATAATCTATATCTTTCATGTTCAACGACTCTCAAACCAAAGTTGTCGCGACTTTACATAGAAATAGCTTATAGTATGTGTTATTTTATTATCTAAATTCAAAAACTAATGCCTAAACACGAGACCGGATAAAGAATAATACAAGATTTTACTAGAGCACGTGTTGTGATATTGATTGATATTCTATGTCATTCGTTTTCAACGGCTCTCACAACGAAAGTACCATACTTTGACATAACAAACGGTGATGTTATGTGCTACTTCATATTGTCAATGATCGATCTAGTATGGCGTAGGCACGAAACTGACTCATTAACAAGTCAAGTTATTACAAAATCACGTGTTGCCTAATAGAGAGTGATATTCTGTATATTTCACGTTCATCAAATCTAGAAACAAAACTATCCCGACTTTATGTACAAATAGGTTATAATACGTGTCATTTCCTGAAATAAATTCAAAACTAATTCCTAGACACGAGATCGAATAAAAAATAAGCCAAGTTATTACAAGAGCACGCCCTATGATATGGTGCGATATGGAGTGATATTCTAGTTATTTTCTTAGCGACTCTCGAAGTATCGTTATTTGACCTACAAAGTAGTTATGTGATATTATATTTCATGTATTCAATGCTAAAGTATGGCCTTGGCATGCGACCGGCTATTAAGAAGACAATTAATTACAAAAACACACGCAGTGATTGATATGGAGTGATATTTTATGTCTTTCCTTTTCAACGGCTCTAGAAGAAAAAGTTCCTTGCATACAAACAATGTGGTGCGATAATGTGGTATACCACATAGTCAATGCTAAAAAAAATCATAGGAATGAGACCGACTTATTAAGAAGCCAAGTTTTTACAATAACACGCATTGTGATATGGTGTATTGATATGGAGTGATAATCTATATCTTTCATGTTCAACGACGAATCTCAGAAAAAAATTGCTGTGACTTACATAAAAGGAGCCTATAGTATGTGGTATTTCATTAGCTAATTCAAAACTAATGCCTAAACACGAGACCGATAAANCACGATACCTTGGAGACACCCCTAGTTCCTGTGGACAATCTCCGACAGTTTATAGTACGTGTCATTTCTTGATATAAATTCAAAACTAATTCCAAGCCACGAGATCGAATAAAAAATAAGGCAAGTTATTACAAGAGCACGGCTCTATAATATGGAGTGAAATTCTATTTATTTTCCTAGCGACTCTTGAAGTCTCGTTCCTTGACCTACAAAGTAGTTATGTGATGTGATATTTCATGTATTCATGCTAAAGTACGGCCTAGGCATGCGACCGGCTATTAAGAAGCCAATTAATTATAAAAACACATGATGTGATTGATATGGAGTGATATCCTATGTCTTTCGCTTTCAACGACTCTAGAAGCGAAAGTACCTTGCACACATACAATGTGGTGTTATTATGTGATATATCACGTATTTAATGCTAAAATAAGAAATAGGAACGAGACCGACTTATAAGATCCAAGTTTTTAAAATAACAAGCATTGTGATGTGGTATAGTGATACTGAGTGATAATCTATATCTTTCATGTTCAACGACTCTCAGACCTAAGTTGTCGCGACTTTACATAGAAATAGCTTATAGTATGTGTTATTTTATTATCTAAATTCAAAACTAACGCCTAAACATGAGACCGGATAAAAAATAATCCAAGTTTTTACTAGAGCACGTGTTGTGATATTGTGTGATATGGATTGATATCCATGTCATTCGTTTTCAACGGCTCTCACAACGAAAGTACCATACTTTGACATAACAAACGGTGATGTTATGTGCTATTTCATATTGTCAATGCTCGATCTAGTAAGGCGTAGGCACGAAACTGACTCATTAACAAGTCAAGTTATCACAAAATCACGTGTTGCGTGATAGAGTGATATTCTGTATATTTTATGTTCATCAAATCAAGAAACAAAACGATCCCGACTTTATGTACAAATAGGTTATAATACGTGTCATTTCCTGAAATAAATTCAAAAGTAATTCCTAGACACGAGATTGAATAAAAAATAAGCAGTTATTACAAAAGCACGCCCTATGATATGGTGCGATATGGAGTGATATTCTAGTTATTTTCTTAACGACTCTCAAAGTATCGTTCCTTGACCTACAAAGTAGTTATGTGATGTTATATTTCATATATTCAATGCTAAAGTATGGCCTTGGCATGCGACCGGCTATTAAGAAGACAATTAATTACAAAAACACACGCTGTGATTGATATGGAGTGATATTTTATGTCTTTCGTTTTCAACGGCTCTAGAAGCAAAAGTGCCTTCCATACATACAATGTGGTGATATTATGTGGTATAACACATAGTCAATGCTAAAAAAAGTCATAGGAACGAGACCGACTTATTAAGAAGCCAAGTTTTTACAATAACACGCATTGTGATATGGTGTAGTGATATGGAGTGATAATCTATATCTTTCATGTTCAACGACTTCTCAGAACAAAATTGCTGTGACTTTACATAGAAAGAGCCTATAGTATGTGGTATTTCATTATCTAAATTCAAAACTAATGCCTAAACACGAGACCGGATAAAAATAATACAAGTTTTTACTAGAGCACGTGTTGTGATATGGTGTGATATGGATTGATATTCTATGTCATTCGTTTTCAACGGCTCTGACAATGAAAGTACCATACATTGACATAACAAGTAGTGATGTTATGTGCTATTTCATATTGTCAATGCTCGATCAAGTAAGGCCTATGCATGAAAATGACTCATTAACAAGTCAAGTTATTACAAAATCACGTGTTGTGATATGCAGTGATATTCTGTATATTTCATGTTCATGGACTCTCAAAACAAAACTATCGCGATGTTACATACATATAGGTTATAGTACGTGTCATTTCTTGATATAAATTCAAAACTAATTCCAAGCCACGATATCGAATAAAAAATAAGGCAAGTTATTACAAGAGCACACTCTATAATATGGAGTGAAATTCTATTTATTTTCCTAGCGACTCTTGAAGTCTCGTTCCTTGACCTACAAAGTAGTTATGTGATGTTATATTTCATGTATTCAATGCTAAAGTATGGCCTTGGCATGCGACCGGCTATTAAGAAGACAATTAATTACAAAAACACACGCTGTGATTGATATGGAGTGATATTTTATGTCTTTCGTTTTCAACGGCTCTAGAAGCAAAAGTGCCTTCCATACATACAATGTGGTGATATTATGTGGTATAACACATAGTCAATGCTAAAAAAAGTCATAGGAACGAGACCGACTTATTAAGAAGCCAAGTTTTTACAATAACACGCATTGTGATATGGTGTAGTGATATGGAGTGATAATCTATATCTTTCATGTTCAACGACTCTCAGAACAAAATTGCTGTGACTTTACATAGAAAGAGCCTATAGTATGTGGTATTTCATTATCTAAATTCAAAACTAATGCCTAAACACGAGACCGGATAAAAAATAATACAAGTTTTTACTAGAGCACGTGTTGTGATATGGTGTGATATGGATTGATATTCTATGTCATTCGTTTTCAACGGCTCTCACAACGAAAGTACCATACTTTGACATAACAAACGGTGATGTTATGTGCTATTTCATATTGTCAATGCTCGATCTAGTAAGGCGTAGGCACGAAACTGACTCATTAACAAGTCAAGTTATCACAAAATCACGTGTTGCGTGATAGAGTGATATTCTGTATATTTCATGTTCATCAAATCAAGAAACAAAACGATCCCGACTTATGTACAAATCCATTCGTCTGCAGCAGGATAACACTTACCCCTATGCTTCTGTCCATCTTACCCTTGCAGATGTCAGACCGTGATTCAGATGAGTTCAGTGAAGGCCCAGCAGGTCTTGGTGGTGATGATGAAAGTCCCGCCAAGTAGCCTTCGCCACCTATTCCTGAATTAAGGGAACGCGAGAAATCTTTCTCTATGCCAATTCAAACAAAACAAACGGACGCTAGACTAGAACACGGTCAGCCGCATGAAAGCGTAGCTACATTTCTCTTACTTTTTTAGCAGAATCTCGTCTTTCTCTCGACGCCGAGAATTTTTGACAATTTACCCAACACGATCATCCAGGGTGAACAAGAATTGGGGATCGGATGCGGGCGAAATTCCCCGCGTGCGGAGGAAGGGGTAGGATGGTACTTGAATCTATCTATAGACATAGGATCCCCCAGCCACTAGAATCCATTATCAGGAGTGGTGGAACGGATTGCTCCTATCTAGGGTTTCCTAGCTTGCTTTCCTAGATTTAGCTTTATCTATCTTTCCGAGATGACCTACTATAATAAGTTCAAGAACGGATCCTGAAGGAAAAGAAAAAGGGAGCAGATCCGGTTCCGCGACGATCCCAACCAAGGCAAGGCTTTCGTTGGAAAAACCGGCGCCCACAAAAAAAAAGTCTCACTAACTGGGGCTAAAAGCCCTGAAATCCAAAATGCCAAAATAGGAATAAGGCTGGAAGTCATCAGTTCGAGCCTGATTATCCCTAAACCCAATGTGAGTTTTTTCTATTTTGACTTACTCCCCCGCCACGAGCGAACGGGAATGGATAAGAGGCTTGTGGGATTGACGTGATACTTTCAACCGCTCAGACATCCATCCCTGCGCTCGCCCGCCCTATCTATCTGCGCGCTGGCAGGTAGGAACAACTCTATGTGATTCGCTACGCTTGAAATTCTGTCTAGTGGCATTCGATCACAGAATCCGAAGACGGTGAATCTAGAATAGAGGCCGGGTGGGGAAGCAAAAGATGCAAGAGAGCCTTTTTCCGGGAAGGAAGGGACGGCCGAGAACGATGTCCTTTCTCGTGCCTAATGCCTAATAAAACGCGAACCGCGCGGAGCCCACCCTTTTTCGTTTTCTGCCGCCACTGGGTGGCCGCAGGGGAAACACAGCCCGGCCGCTCATCCCTTGCTCGGTCCCTGAAAATGAGATAACATAGGCTTTTTATATCTGCTCTGTCAACAAGCCCTGGTTCGATCCCTGCTTCTTCCAGGCCTCTATCAACCAAATCATCATGTGGAATGATGTAAACTAGCCTAAAACAAAAAAGTGAGAGAAATTCATCTGAAAGTGCATCTGACCTCTGGAATTTTGATTGGATAAACTGTTCAGCCGAGAGCTAGGTATGCCGTAAGTAAGCTCACCAAGAAGAAGAGAGGTGGGAGGCAGACTCACTATGAAGTCAAGCTAAGTGCAACGCGTTATAGTGATTGATGTGCCTACTCACTCTATCTATAGCCCTTTCTTTTGCTTTGAAATGATCAACCTTGATCTCTGCCGAAGGGCGAGCCTGGCTTCTACTTCCACTTGTCCTCCTATCCTAAATTAGAGGTTATAATATGTGTCATTTCCTGAAATAAATTCAAAAGTAATTCCTAGACACGAGATTGAATAAAAATAAGCCAGGTTATTACAAGAGCACGCCCTATGATATGGTGCGATATGGAGTGATATTCTAGTTATTTTCTTAGCGACTCTCAAAGTATCGTTCCTTGACCTACAAAGTAGTTATGTGATGTTATATTTCATGTATTCAATGCTAAAGTATGGCCTTGGCATGCGACCGGCTATTAAGAAGACAATTAATTACAAAAACACACGCTGTGATTGATACGGAGTGATATTTTATGTCTTTCGGTTTCAACGGCTCTAGAAGCAAAAGTGCCTTGTATACATACAATGTGGTGCTATTATGTGGTATACCACATAGTCAACCACTGTCACAACATATCACATAGTCAATGCTAAAAAAGTCATAGGAACGAAACCGACTTATTAAGAAGCCAAGTTTTTACAATAACACGCATTGTGATATGGTATAGTGACATGCAGCGATAATCTGTATATTTCATGTTCAACGACTCTCAGAACAAAATTGCTGCGACTTTACATAGAAAGAGCCTATAGTATGTGGTATTTCATTATCTAAATTCAAAACTAATGCCTAAACACGAGACCGGATAAAAATAATACAAGTTTTTACTAGAGCACGTGTTGTGATATGGTGTGATATGGATTGATATTCTATGTCATTCGTTTTCAACGGTTCTCACAACGAAAGTACCATACATTGACATAACAAGCGGTGATGTTATGTGCTATTTCATATTGTCAATGCTCGATCTAGTAAGGACTATGCATGAAAATGACTCATTAACAAGTCAAGTTATTACAAAATCACGTGTTGTGATATGCAGTGATATTCTGTATATTTCATGTTCATGGACTCTCAAAACAAAAATATCGCGATGTTACATACAAATAGGTTATAGTACGTGTCATTTCTTGATATATATTCAAAACTAATTCCAAGCCACGAGATCGAATAAAAAATGAGGCAAGTTATTACAAGAGCACGCTCTATAATATGAAGTGAAATTCTATTTATTTTCCTAGCGACTCTTGAAGTCTCGTTCCTTGACATACAAAGTAGTTATGTGATGTGATATTTCATGTATTAAATGCTAAACTACGGCCTAAGCATGCGACCGGCTACTAAGAAGCCAATTAATTATAAAAACACATGATGTGATTGATATGGAGTGATATCCTATGTCTTTCGCTTTCAACGGCTCTAAAAGCGAAAATACCTTGCACACATACAATGTGGTGCTATTATGTGATATATCACGTATTTAATGCTAAAATAAGAAATAGGAATGAGACCAACTTATTAAGAATCCAAATTTTTAAAATAACAAGCATTGTGATGTGGTATAGTGATACTGAGTGATAATCTATATCTTTCATGTTCAACGACTCTCAAACCAAAGTTGTCACGACTTTACATAGAAATAGCTTATAGTATGTGTTATTTGATTATCTAAATTCAAAACTAACACGAGACCGGATAAAAAATAATACAAGTTTTACTAGAGCACGTGTTGTGATATGGTGTGATATGGATTGATATTCTATGTCATTCGTTTTCAACGGCTCTCACAACGAAAGTACCATACTTTGACATAACAAACGGTGATGTTATGTGCTATTTCATATTGTCAATGCTCGATCTAGTAAGGCGTAGGCACGAAACTGACTCATTAACAAGTCAAGTTATTACAAACTCACGTGTTGCGTGATAGAGAGTGATATTCTGTATATTTCACGTTCATCAAATCTAGAAACAAAACTATCCTGACTTTATGTACAAATAGGTTATAATACGTGTCATTTCCTGAAATAAATTCAAAACTAATTCCTAGATATGAGATCGAATAAAAAATAAGCCAAGTTATTACAAGAGCACACCCTATGATATGGTGCGATATGGAGTGATATTCTAGTTATTTTCTTAGCGACTCTCGAAGTATCGTTCCTTGACCTACAAAGTAGTTATATGATGTTATATTTCATGTATTCAATGCTAAAGTATGGCCTTGGCATGCGACCGGCTATTAAGAAGACAATTAATTACAAAAACACACGTTGTGATTGATATGGAGTGATATTTTATGTCTTTCGTTTTCAACGGCTCTAGAAGCAAAAGTGCCTTGCATACATACAATGTGGTGCTATTATGTGGTATACCACATAGTCAATGCTAAAAAAAGTCATAGAAACGAAACCGACTTATTAAGAAGCCAAGTTTTTACAATAACACGCATTGTGATATGGTGTAGTGACATGCAGTGATAATCTATATATTTCATGTTCAACGACTCTCAGGAACAAAATTGCTACGACTTTACATAGAAATAGCCTATAGTATGTGGTATTTCATTATCTATATGCAAAAATAATACAAGTTTTTACTAGAGCATGTGTTGTGATATGGTGTGATATGGATTGATATTCTATGTCATTCGTTTTCAACGGCTCTCACAACGAAAGTACCATACATTGACATAACAAGCGGTGATGTTATGTGCTATTTCATATTGTCAATGCTCGATCTAGTAAGGACTATGCATGAAAATGACTCATTAACAAGTCAAGTTATTACAAAATCACGTGTTGTGATATGCAGTGATATTCTGTATATTTCATGTTCATGGACTCTCAAAACAAAACTATCGTGATGTTACATACAAATAGGTTATAGTACGTGTCATTTCTTGATATATATTCAAAACTAATTCCAAGCCACGAGATCGAATAAAAAATGAGGCAAGTTATTACAAGAGCACGCTCTATAATATGGAGTGAAATTCTATTTATTTTCCTAGCGACTCTTGAAGTCTCGTTCCTTGACCTACAAAGTAGTTATGTGATGTGATATTTCATGTATTCATTGCTAAAGTACGGCCTAAGCATGCGACCGGCTATTAAGAAGCCAATTAATTATAAAAACACATGATGTGATTGATATGGAGTGATATCCTATGTCTTTCGCTTTCAACGGCTCTAGAAGCGAAAATACCTTGCACACATACAATGCGGTGCTATTATGTGATATATCACGTATTTAATGCTAAAATAAGAAATAGGAATGAGACCAACTTATTAAGAATCTAAGTTTTTAAAATAACAAGCATTGTGATATGGTATAGTGATACTGAGTGATAATCTATATCTTTCATGTTCAACGACTCTCAAACCAAAGTTGTCGCGACTTTAGATAGAAATAGCTTATAGTATGTGTTATTTGATTATCTAAATTCAAAACTAACACGAGACCGGATAAAAAATAATAGAAGTTTTTACTATACACGTGTTGTGATATGGTGTGATATGGATTGATATTCTATGTCATTCGTTTTCAACGGCTCTCACAACGAAAGTACCATACTTTAACATAACAAACGGTGATGTTATGTGCTATTTCATATTGTCAATGCTCGATCTAGTAAGGCGTAGGCACGAAACTGACTCATTAACAAGTCAAGTTATTACAAAATCACGTGTTGCGTGATAGAGAGTGATATTCTGTATATTTCACGTTCATCAAATCTAGAAACAAAACTATCCTGACTTTATGTACAAATAGGTTATAATACGTGTCATTTCCTGAAATAAATTCAAAACTAATTCCTAGACATGAGATCGAATAAAAAATAAGCCAAGTTATTACAAGAGCACGCCCTATGATATGGTGCGATATGGAGTGATATTCTAGTTATTTTCTTAGCGACTCTCGAAGTATCGTTCCTTGACCTACAAAGTAGTTATGTGATGTTATATTTCATGTATTCAATGCTAAAGTATGGCCTTGGCATGCGACCGGCTATTAAGAAGACAATTAATTACAAAAACACACGCTGTGATTGATATGGAGTGATATTTTATGTCTTTCATTTTCAACGGCTCTAGAAGCAAAAGTGCCTTGCATACATACAATGTGGTGCTATTATGTGGTATACCACATAGTCAATGCTAAAAAAAGTCATAGGAACGAGACCGACTTATTAAGAAGCCAAGTTTTTACAATAACACGCATTGTGATATGGTGTAGTGACATGCAGTGATAATCTATATATTTCATGTTCAACGACTCTCAGAACAAAATTTCTGCGACGTTACATAGAAAGAGCCTATAGTATGTGGTATTTCATTATCTAAATTCAAAACTAATGCCTAAACACGAGACCGGATAAAAAATAATACAAGTTTTTACTAGAGCACGTGTTGTGATATGGTGTGATATGGATTGATATTCTATGTCATTCGTTTCAACGGCTCTCACAACGAAAGTACCATACATTGACATAACAAGCGGTGATGTTATGTGCTATTTCATATTGTCAATGCTCGATCTAGTAAGGACTATGCATGAAAATGACTCATTAACAAGTCAAGTTATTACAAAATCACGTGTTGTGATATGCAGTGATATTCTGTATATTTCATGTTCATGGACTCTCAAAACAAAACTATCGTGATGTTACATACATATAGGTTATAGTACGTGTCATTTCTTGATATAAATTCAAAACTAATTCCAAGCCACGAGATCGAATAAAAAATAAGGCAAGTTATTACAAGAGCACGCTCTATAATATGGAGTGAAATTCTATTTATTTTCCTAGCGACTCTTGAAGTCTCGTTCCTTGACCTACAAAGTAGTTATGTGATGTGATATTTCATGTATTCAATGCTAAAGTACGGCCTAGGCATGCGACCGGCTATTAAGAAGCCAATTAATTATAAAAACACATGATGTGATTGATATGGAGTGATATCCTATGTCTTTCGCTTTCAACGGCTCTAGAAGCGAAAAGTACCTTGCACACATACAATGTGGTGCTATTATGTGATATATCACGTATTTAATGCTAAAATAAGAAATAGGAATGAGACCGACTTATTAAGAATCCAAGTTTTTAAAATAACAAGCATTGTGATGTGGTATAGTGATACTGAGTGATAATCTAAAACCAAAGTTGTCGCGACTTTACATAGAAATAGCTTATAGTATGTGTTATTTTATTATCTAAATTCAGAACTAACACGAGACCGGATAAAAAATAATACAAGTTTTTACTAGAGCACGTGTTGTGATATGGTGTGATATGGATTGATATTCTATGTCATTCGTTTTCAACGGCTCTCACAACGAAAGTACCATACTTTGACATAACAAACGGTGATGTTATGTGCTATTTCATATTGTCAATGCTCGATCTAGTAAGGCGTAGGCATGAAACTGACTCATTAACAAGTCAAGTTATTACAAAATCACGTGTTGCGTGATAGAGAGTGATATTCTGTATATTTCATGTTCATCAAATCTAGAAACAAAACTATCCTGACTTTATGTACAAATAGGTTATAATACGTGTCATTTCCTGAAATAAATTCAAAACTAATTCCTAGACACGAGATCGAATAAAAAATAAGCCAAGTTATTACAAGAGCACGCCCTATGATATGGTGCGATATGGAGTGATATTCTAGTTATTTTCTTAGCGACTCTCGAAGTATCGTTCCTTGACCTACAAAGTAGTTATGTGATGTTATATTTCATGTATTCAATGCTAAAGTATGGCCTTGGCATGCGACCGGCTATTAAGAAGACAATTAATTACAAAAACACACGCTGTGATTGATATGGAGTGATATTTTATGTCTTTCGGTTTCAACGGCTCTAGAAGCAAAAGTGCCTTGCATACATACAATGTGGTGCTATTATGTGGTATACCACATAGTCAATGCTAAAAAAAGTCATAGGAACGAGACCGACTTATTAAGAAGCCAAGTTTTTACAATAACACGCATTGTGATATGGTGTAGTGATATGGAGTGATAATCTATATCTTTCATGTTCAACGACTCTCAGAACAAAATTGCTGTGACTTTACATAGAAAGAGCCTATAGTATGTGGTATTTCATTATCTAAATTCAAAACTAATGCCTAAACACGAGACCGGATAAAAATAATACAAGTTTTTACTAGAGCACGTGTTGTGATATGGTGTGATATGGATTGATATTCTATGTCATTCGTTTTCAACGGCTCTCACAACGAAAGTACCATACATTGACATAACAAGCGGTGATGTTATGTGCTATTTCATATTGTCAATGCTCGATCTAGTAAGGCCTATGCATGAAAATGACTCATTAACAAGTCAAGTTATTACAAAATCACGTGTTGTGATATGCAGTGATATTCTGTATATTTCATGTTCATGGACTCTCAAAACAAAACTATCGCGATGTTACATACAAATAGGTTATAGTACGTGTCATTTCTTGATATAAATTCAAAACTAATTCCAAGCCACGAGATCGAATAAAAAATAAGGCAAGTTATTACAAGAGCACGCTCTATAATATGGAGTGAAATTCTATTTATTTTCCTAGCGACTCTTGAAGTCTCGTTCCTTGACCTACAAAGTAGTTATGTGATGTGATATTTCATGTATTCAATGCTAAAGTACGGCCTAAGCATGCGACCGGCTATTAAGAAGCCAATTAATTATAAAAACACATGATGTGATTGATATGGAGTGATATCCTATGTCTTTCGCTTTCAACGGCTCTAGAAGCGAAAATACCTTGCACACATACAATGTGGTGCTATTATGTGATATATCACGTATTTAATGCTAAAATAAGAAATAGGAATGAGACCAACTTATTAAGAATCAAGTTTTTAAAATAACAAGCATTGTGATGTGGTATAGTGATACTGAGTGATAATCTATATCTTTCATGTTCAACGACTCTCAAACCAAAGTTGTCGCGACTTTACATAGAAATAGCTTATAGTATGTGTTATTTTATTATCTAAATTCAAAACCTAACACGAGACCGGATAAAAAATAATAGAAGTTTTTACTATAGCACGTGTTGTGATATGGTGTGATATGGATTGATATTCTATGTCATTCGTTTTCAACGGCTCTCACAACGAAAGTACCATACTTTGACATAACAAACGGTGATGTTATGTGCTATTTCATATTGTCAATGCTCGATCTAGTAAGGCGTAGGCACGAAACTGACTCATTAACAAGTCAAGTTATTACAAAATCACGTGTTGCCTGATAGAGAGTGATATTCTGTATATTTCATGTTCATCAAATCTAGAAACAAAACTGTCCCGACTTTATGTACAAATAGGTTATAATACGTGTCATTTCCTGAAATAAATTCAAAACTAATTCCTAGACACGAGATCGAATAAAAAATAAGCCAAGTTATTACAAGAGCACGCCCTATGATATGGTGCGATATGGAGTGATATTCTAGTTATTTTCTTAGCGACTCTCGAAGTATCGTTCCTTGACCTACAAAGTAGTTATGTGATGTTATATTTCATGTATTCAATGCTAAAGTATGGCCTTGGCATGCGACCGGCTATTAAGAAGACAATTAATTACAAAAACACACGCTGTGATTGATATGGAGTGATATTTTATGTCTTTCGGTTTCAACGGCTCTAGAAGCAAAAGTGCCTTGCATACATACAATGTGGTGCTATTATGTGGTATACCACATAGTCAATGCTAAAAAAAGTCATAGGAACGAGACCGACTTATTAAGAAGCCAAGTTTTTACAGTAACACGCATTGTGATATGGTGTAGTGATATGGAGTGATAATCTATATCTTTCATGTTCAACGACTCTCAGAACAAAATTGCTGTGACTTTACATAGAAAGAGCCTATAGTATGTGGTATTTCATTATCTAAATTCAAAACTAATGCCTAAACACGAGACCGGATAAAAATAATACAAGTTTTTACTAGAGCACGTGTTGTGATATGGTGTGATATGGATTGATATTCTATGTCATTCGTTTTCAACGGCTCTCACAACGAAAGTACCATACATTGACATAACAAGCGGTGATGTTATGTGCTATTTCATATTGTCAATGCTCGATCTAGTAAGGCCTATGCATGAAAATGACTCATTAACAAGTCAAGTTATTACAAAATCACGTGTTGTGATATGCAGTGATATTCTGTATATTTCATGTTCATGGACTCTCAAAACAAAACTATCGCGATGTTAAATACATATAGGTTATAGTACGTGTCATTTCTTGATATAAATTCAAAACTAATTCCAAGCCACGAGATCGAATAAAAAATAAGGCAAGTTATTACAAGAGCACGCTCTATAATATGGAGTGAAATTCTATTTATTTTCCTAGCGACTCTTGAAGTCTCGTTCCTTGACCTACAAAGTAGTTATGTGATGTGATATTTCATGTATTCAATGCTAAAGTACGGCCTAGGCATGCGACCGGCTATTAAGAAGCCAATTAATTATAAAAACACATGATGTGATTGATATGGAGTGATATCCTATGTCTTTCGTTTTCAACGGCTCTAGAAGCGAAAGTACCTTGCACACATACAATGTGGTGCTATTATGTGATATATCACGTATTTAATGCTAAAATAAGAAATAGGAACAAGACCGACTTATTAAGAATCCAAGTTTTTAAATAACAAGCATTGTGATGTGGTATAGTGATATTGAGTGATAATCTATATCTTTCATGTTCAACGACTCTCAAACCTAAGTTGTCGCGACTTTACATAGAAATAGCTTATAGTATGTGTTATTTTATTATCTAAATTCAAAACTAATGCCTAAACACGAGACCGGATAAAAAATAATACAAGTTTTTACTAGAGCACGTGTTGTGATATGTGTGATATGGATTGATATTCTATGTCATTCGTTTTCAACGGCTCTCACAACGAAAGTACCATACTTTGACATAACAAACGGTGATGTTATGTGCTATTTCATATTGTCAATGCTCGATCTAGTAAGGCGTAGGCACGAAACTGACTCATTAACAAGTCAAGTTATTACAAAATCACGTGTTGTGTGATAGAGAGTGATATTCTGGATATTTCGTGTTCATCAAATCTAGAAACAAAACTATCCCGACTTTATGTACAAATAGGTTATAGTACGTGTCATTTCCTGAAATAAATTCAAAACTAATTCCTAGACACGAGATCGAATAAAAAATAAGCCAAGTTATTACAAGATCATGCCCTATGATATAGTGTGATATGGAGTGATATTCTAGTTATTTTCTTAGCGACTCTCGAAGTATCGTTCCTTGACCCACAAAGTAGTTATGTGATGTTATATTTCATGTATTCAATGCTAAAGTATGGCCTTGGCATGCGACTGGCTATTAAGAAGACAATTAATTACAAAAACACACGCTGTGATTGATATGGAGTGATATTTTATGTCTTTCGGTTTCAACGGCTCTAGAAGCAAAAGTGCCTTGCATACATACAATGTGGTGCTATTATGTGGTATACCACATAGTCAATGCTAAAAAAAGTCATAGAAACGAGACCGACTTATTAAGAAGCCAAGTTTTTACAGTAACACGCATTGTGATATGGTGTAGTGATATGGAGTGATAATCTATATCTTTCATATTCAACGACTCTCAGAACAAAATTGTTGTGACTTTACATAGAAAGAGCCTATAGTATGTGGTATTTCATTATCTAAATTCAAAACTAATGCCTAAACACGAGACCGGATAAAAAATAATACAAGTTTTTACTAGAGCACGTGTTGTGATATGGTGTGATATGGATTGATATTCTATGTCATTCATTTTCAACGGCTCTCACAATGAAAGTACCATACATTGAAATAACAAGTGGTGATGTTATGTGCTATTTCATATTGTCAATGCTCGATCTAGTAAGGCCTATGCATGAAAATGACTCATTAACAAGTCAAGTTATTACAAAATCACGTGTTGTGATATGCAGTGATATTCTGTATATTTCATGTTCATGGACTCTCAAAACAAAACTATCGCGATGTTAAATACAAATAAGTTATAGTGCGTGTCATTTCTTGATATAAACTCAAAACTAATTCCAAGCCACGAGATCGAATAAAAAATAAGGCAAGTTATTACAAGAGCACGCTCTATAATATGGAGTGAAATTCTATTTATTTTCCTAGCGACTCTTGAAGTCTCGTTCCTTGACCTACAAAGTAGTTATGTGATGTGATATTTCATGTATTCAATGCTAAAGTACATCCTAGGCATGCGACCGGCTATTAAGAAGCCAATTAATTATAAAAACACATGATGTGATTGATATGGAGTGATATCCTATGTCTTTCGCTTTCAACGGCTCTAGAAGCGAAAGTACCTTGCACACATACAATGTGGTGCTATTATGTGATATATCACGTATTTAATTCTAAAATAAGAAATAGGAACAAGACCGACTTATTAAGAATCCAAGTTTTTAAAATAACAAGCATTGTGATGTGGTATAGTGATATTGAGTGATAATCTATATCTTTCATGTTCAACGACTCTCAAACCTAAGTTGTCGCGATTTTACATAGAAATAGCTTATAGTATGTGTTATTTTATTATCTAAATTCAAAACTAATGCCTAAACACCAAACCGGATAAAAAATGATACAAGTTTTTACTAGAGCACGTGTTGTGCTATGGTGTGATATGGATTGATATTCTATGTCATTCGTTTTCAACGGCTCTCACAAGGTCATGATGCTTTTGAAGAGAAAATTAAAAAGCTATGGAACTTTATTTGCATAATAATCATGCTAGTAGCTATGTTATTAGTATGATTTCTTTGAATGCCATTGTTGCTAATGCTATGGAAAATTGCAAGCTTGGGAATGCCGGTTTTGATGAATATGATCTTTTTAGTCCCCAAGCTTTGAGGAGGAAATTTGCTTTGATGATACTATGCCTCCTATATATGATGGTTATAATGATGAATGTGATCTTTTCAGTCCACCTACTATTGAGCATAAAGTTTATTATGATTATGATATGCCTCCTATATTTGATGATTATGAATGTTTTACTCCCACTATTACTAATGAGAAGGATTTTACTTATGTGGAGAGTAATAATAATACTTTTATGCATGTGAATCATTACAAGAATGTTTTATATGATACTTATGTTGTTCAGTTTGTTCATGATGGCACTGAAATTTATTATGAGAGAGGGAAACATGTCTCTAAATATCTCAATAATACTATGTTTCCTCTCTTTATGTTGAAGGTTTTAATGTTGCACTTGCTTTACCTTCCTATTCTAATTACTATATGCTTCATTGATTTATTTTCTTACAAGATCCCAATGCATAGGAAGTGGGTTAGACTTAAATGTGTTTCATATTTTTCTCTTGATGCTCACCTTTGCGTTTCAATTCTTATTCCTATGTGAGCATCATTAAAACTATCATGGCTGTCCAGAAAACAGATTCCTAAGCTTTACTGAGAAAAATGTTAAAAATCACATAAGAGGAATTTTGACCTGAAATTGTACGACAGCAATCTTCAGATATTAACACACATTTCATTAGTTCAAAGTTTTCTGATGTGAGCAACGTAAGTGCCTCTCAAAATTCACTCTTTATGGGCTGTCCAGTTTTTGACAGATTCTGTCTTTATTTTGCATTACTCTCATTACTTGTGTTTTGTGTGGTTCTATTGATCAAAAAGCAATGCACAACCATAGTAATATTAGCTAATTTTTTGAATCAGCTCATGATATGTCTTTGCTATACCTATGGAGATTTAATTTATGGAGACACTAACCCCTCTAATCAAGTTTTATGATGAGTTATGTGTGAAGAGAATTTTCAAGTGGAAGAGTTGAGGGTGATGAACAAAGATCAAGAGGGACAATCACTCAAGCTTGGGGATGTTACCCCTAGGCTCACCCTACCTATATCAAATAAGTACAAGAATTTAAGCTTGGGGATGCCAAGCCACCTCACTCCAACCATCTTGATACCAAGTAAGTAAGCCTAGCTATATGGCTATAAAGAAAGCGCTTTACGGGAGGCAACCCGGTTGTTTTTACTTTTGATTTTCTTTGTGTCCTCTTGCTGTAACAAGAGAATGTTTTCTTAGTTTAGTTCCTGGATTTTTTAATAAAGTGCCAAGTTTACCCATTTTGGTTTGAAAAAAAAGTTGCTCTTTTGCATGCAGAGATTTCATTCCAGTGCAAGTCTGTGCACGGTTTGATTTTTAGTTCCTATTCTGTAACTCCAAATGAGCTGAGATTTTTACTGTAACTGCAACTTTTCATCCTCTGTATGCCTGAATTGTTTCAGAATTTTTTGACGAGTTTAATTAGGACAGAAAAATACGTTTTGCTGCTGCTGTTTTTCTGGACAGATTCTGTCCAATATTGTTTGATGCATGTTTTGAACTTTTAACTTGAATCTTGTTGATTCAATTGAGTTTATTAATAGGCATACAACATTATACACTTTATGGAAATTCATATGAATTTTTGTCTTAGTATCATAAGCAGCAAGTAATGCATTTTTCTATCACTACTAATGTCACCCCACAGAAAAGAAATGGGAGAAACAGTGTTTTGAAGTTTTTTCACAGGGATTAGAGGAGATGCACCAAGAGCTATCCAAGAATGGTGAAAGCCATAAGCTTGGGGATGTGAAGACAACCCCACTGGACCAACACACTCTCGGTTTGCACACGTCTAACTTCTGTTTTTCTATCAATGCACTTTATCGCATAAACTTGGAGCGTCTTTTGTTTGTTAGTTTAGTTTTTATTTTGAGACCACCACTATCATTTATATATGAGAGAGCTACTGGAAGTTCAGGTTGAATTAAGTTTCATGCTTTTATATGATTGGGAAAAAGGGATATCTAAGTTGATTTTTAATGACACATATAGTTGCATGATTTATGAGCTTCTTTATGAGTAATAATTTGCAAATGCTTTATCATGAGCTATCTTTTATTCATGTTTTGATGTTGTATGTTATTTCACCTTGTTTGGCATGAATTAGTTAGTTCTATGGACACTCATTCATGCATCTAGATGGTCATCTTTCTCCCTTTTGCTAGCCCAAAAATTCTAACAAGTAAAAACTTGTTTACAACACCTTCAACCCAAGTTTTTACAGTGAGTCCACCATATCTACCTATTAGCTTTATGCTATTCCAATTATGTTTATCATGTTATTTGTGTTATCTATGCCTCTAAATGAAAATGATGATGTTATTTATTGTAATGGGAAAAGTTGGTTAAAAAGCTCTCGCGAACTTGATGCACACTTTACTTTTATTGCATTCAATAAAGATGAACCATTGTAATTAATATTATGATGATAGTGGCTTGATAAATGTTTAAGGTTGGGAGTTAGCCCATATGTGATGTCACATGCAAAGCTTTCAACATGTTCCATTATCTATTTAGTTGATATCATGTACTTTTGTCTATGGATGCCTATCATGACGAAATAATGTGGAAATAGAGTTAAGTTTAAATGAGTTTGTATAAATGGTTAGAGAGAATCCTGGGCCGCTAATCTAAGCCATGCATCATTCATGGTGGAAATTTACTTACATGCTATTTTAAACTCTCTGTGATACACCCTACAATAAAAACCTATATCAAGTGGTAAATAAAGAGGGTGTTGAGATTGTTCATTATGTTTGTTTGTCTTTTTGTTTTGATATGGGCTTGATCCATATCATGGGACAAGAGGTACCCCAGTTGAGACTCTTGATGATACCGTTATTACTTACAATGATAGATAACTTAAACTTGCTCTGTTTCCCAAGTTGAGTAATCATGGTGTAGGTACTTGTATTCAAGGGGCATGAGACATCTAACCTTTACTTTATCAAGGCCACTACTCATATTTGCTTTCACATTCAACTTTAATCATTCAATATGCTATGATAGTGGAATGAGAGCTTGACACCAAGTACTACCATTGCATTCAATAACTTAAGTAGAATAGTTTGGAGGATAGATGAAACTTATGCATGCTTTACCTCTACTTATTTATACATCTTTGCCAAAGTGTCCACCTTTTATATTCAGATTTTCTACACTCTATGGACCACAAGTATGCAAAAGTAAGAATGTACATAGTACTATCTTTTATGTTGCACTTTGTGAACTATCATTGATCATCTTTTCATTGAATACTTGATATCACTTTATAAACTGTTTGCATATTGCTACTTCTTTGAAATAATGAATCATTTGACTTTATGTAGCAGTATCAATCATCTTTTATATCCATGTTGTGATTATATTGCAAAGTTCATGTTAGTTTTATCACTTTCATACTCGAGGACGAGCATGAGTTAAGCTTGGGGATGTTGATGCATCTAAAATTCATACATGAACTTTGCACTATAATAGTTATATTCCATTCATATTTGCATCATATAAGGGGTATATTACTGTTATTTAATGATTTTTGGTAATTTATAATGATTTCCCCTTTATATGGAATTAATCCTGCGCTGGCAGAAAACCCCTATTTCTTTCTTTATTTGTTTAGGACCTTAACGACGTCATAATGAGCTATAAATTTAGGGGGGGTCATTATTTTGGAAGTAGAAGATTTAGGAGCGAAAGAAGTCAATGAACGGAGGCCGGAGGACCAAAAGGGGGGGTCCCACGCGGCTACAGTACAGGCCACGTGGGCCCATCCAATTTGGCCCTCGTGGCCCCGTTTGCATCGATCCTTCGCCCAGAAGCATCCTCGTGACCTAAAAACGCCTATATAAAAGGTCCCCCGACATTTTCCAGAGGGAGGCGGCGGAGAAAGGCAAAACCAGAAACAGAGAGGCAGAGGGCTGCCGCCGGAGAAGATCGGAGGGGGGAAATGCCGCCGAAATCCACCTCTGGAGGGCTCCACCCCCCTCCGGCGTGATCATCATCAACATCTACAACAAGATCGTCTCCACTCCGGGCTGCACCTCTTCATCAACCTCTCCATCAAGCTCCTCATCTCCATGATGAAGGGGGAGTAGTCTCCCTCGGGGCTGAAGGCTCATGCCGGTAGCTATGTGGTTTATCTCTCTCTCCCATGGTGTGATCTTTATGTGATCATGAGCTTTGTAATCTAGTTGAATCCATAGATGGTACTCTTCTTTATCTTATGAATTATGCTACTCAAGTGGTTTTATTGATGTGATTGCCGGAGTCACCTTTGTCCCATGGTGTGAAGTTGACAGTGCGTGCACCGTGTGTGGCTCTTAGGCTAAAGATTACATGAATACTTATCATGAGTTATTATTTGTGTTGGGTGTCTCTATGATATTGTGGTGTTTGTTAGTACTATCTTTGGATGCGAATAGTGACCGCATGAAGTGTCCATAGATGTGGAATACGAACTTTAAGGTGTGCTTTTTGTTGCCCTACATAATAGATTGGTGTTCTTTATCCAACCAGAAATTAATTCAGAGTAGCATAATGAGGAGGAATTATCTATGTATTCAATTATATTATTATTGTTGAGAGTGTCCACTAGTGAAAGCATGATCCCTAGGCCTTATTTCCAAAGCACCGTTTACACCTTTGTCTTGTCCTCTTGCATTAAAGAGGATTGGGACACTTTCACACCCTTGTTCCCTTGTCTTGTCCTCTTGCATTAAAGAGGATTGGGACACTTTCACACTCCTGTTTTGTTACATCAAACTTCCATCCATTAAATCAACCACCTTATTCTATAAACTAGTTTAGTGCATAATCAACTAAAACTTGTGACACTTTAGTTGTAGGGAATAGATCACTTTTCCTTCTTGCTCCTGCGGATCGATACCTTACTTCCACATTGAATTGTGCTATAGTGATTCCTTGCTCTTGGGGATTATCACTTGCACACATACAATGTGGTGCTATTATGTGATATATCACGTATTTAATGCTAAAATAAGAAATAGTAACAAAACCGACTTATTAAGAATCCAAGTTTTTAAAATAACAGGCATTGTGATCTGGTATAGTGATATTGAGTGATAATCTATATCTTTCAAAACTAATTCCTAGACTTTACATAGAAATAGCTTATAGTATGTGTTATTTTATTATCTAAATTCAAAACTAACGCCTAAACACGAGACCGGATAAAAAATAATAAAAGTTTTTACCAGAGCATGTGTTGTGATATTGTGTGATATGGATTGATATTCTATGTCATTCGTTTTCAATGGCTCTCACAACGAAAGTACCATACTTTGACATAACAAACGGTGATGTTATGTGCTATTTCATATTGTCAATGCTCGATCTAGTAAGGCGTAGGCACGAAACTGACTCATTAGCAAGTCAAGTTATTACAAAATCACGTGTTGTGTGATAGAGCGTGATATTCTGTATATTTCATGTTCATCAAATCTAGAAACAAAACTATCCCGACTTTATGTACAAATAGGTTATAGTACGTGTCATTTCCTGAAATAAATTCAAAACTAATTCCTAGACACGAGATCGAATAAAAAATAAGCCAAGTTATTACAAGAGCACGCCCTATGATATGGTGCGATATAGAGTGATATTCTAGTTATTTTCTTAGCGACTCTCGAAGTATCGTTCCTTGACCCAAAAAGTAGTTATGTGATGGTATATTTCATGTATTCAATGCTAAAGTATGGCCTTGGCATGCGACCGGCTATTAAGAAGACAATTAATTACAAAAACACACGCTGTGATTGATATGGAGTGATATTTTATGTCTTTCGTTTTCAACGGCTCTAGAAGCAAAAGTGCCTTGCATACATACAATGTGGTGCTATTATGTGGTATACCACATAGTCAATGCTAAAAAAGTCATAGGAACGAGACCGACTTATTAAGAAGCCAAGTTTTTACAATAACACGCATTGTGATATGGTGTAGTGATATGGAGTGATAATCTATATCTTTCATGTTCAACGACTCTCAGAACAAAATTGATGTGACTTTACATAGAAAGAGCCTATAGTATGTGGTATTTCATTATCTAAATTCAAAACTAATGCCTAAACACGAGACCGGATAAAAAATAATACAAGTTTTTACTAGAGCACGTGTTGTGATATGGTGTGATATGGATTGATATTCTATGTCATTCATTTTCAACGGCTCTCACAACGAAAGTACCATACATTGACATAACAAGCGGTGATGTTATGTGCTATTTCATATTGTCAATGCTCGATCTAGTAAGGCCTATGCATGAAAATGACTCATTAACAAGTCAAGTTATTACAAAATCACGTGTTGTGATATGGAGTGATATTCTGTATATTTCATGTTCATGGACTCTCAAAACAAAACTATCGCGATGTTACATACATATAGGTTATAGTACGTGTCATTTCTTGATATAAATTCAAAACTAATTCCAAGCCACGAGATCGAATAAAAAATAAGGCAAGTTATTACAAGAGCACGCTCTATAATATGGAGTGAAATTCTATTTATTTTCTAGCGACTCTTGAAGTCTCGTTCCTTGACCTACAAAGTAGTTATGTGATGTGATATTTAATGTATTCAATACTATAGTACGGCCTAGGCATACGACCGGCTATTAAGAAGCCAATTAATTATAAAAACACATGATGTGATTGATATGGAGTGATATCCTATGTCTTTCGTTTTCAACGGCTCTAGAAGCGAAAGTACCTTGCACACATACAATGTGGTGCTATTATGTGATACATCACGTATTTAATGCTAAAATACGAAATATGAACGAGACCGACTTATTAAGAATCCGTGTTTTTAAAATAACAAGCATTGTGATGTGGTATAGTGATATTGAGTGATAATCTATATCTTTCATGTTCAACGACTCTCAAACCTAAGTTGTCATGACTTTAAATAGAAATATCTTATAGTATGTGTTATTTTATTATCTAAATTCAAAACTAATGCCTAAACACGAGACCGGATAAAAAATAATACAAGTTTTTACTAGAGCACGTGTTGTGATATGGTGTGATATGGATTGATATTCTATGTCATTCATTTTCAACGGCTCTCACAACGAAAGTACCATACATTGACATAACAAGCGGTGATGTTATGTGCTATTTCATATTGTCAATGCTCGATCTAGTAAGGCCTATGCATGAAAATGACTCATTAACAAGTCAAGTTATTACAAAATCACGTGTTGTGATATGGAGTGATATTCTGTATATTTCATGTTCATGGACTCTCAAAACAAAACTATCGCGATGTTACATACATATAGGTTATAGTACGTGTCATTTCTTGATATAAATTCAAAACTAATTCCAAGCCACGAGATCGAATAAAAAATAAGGCAAGTTATTACAAGAGCACGCTCTATAATATGGAGTGAAATTCTATTTATTTTCTAGCGACTCTTGAAGTCTCGTTCCTTGAACTAAAAAGTAGTTATGTGATGTGATATTTAATGTATTCAATGCTATAGTACGGCCTAGGCATACGACCGGCTATTAAGAAGCCAATTAATTATAAAAACACATCATGTGATTGATATGGAGTGATATACTATGTCTTTCGTTTTCAACGGCTCTAGAAACGAAAGTACCTTGCACACATACAATGTGGTGCTATTATGTGATACATCACGTATTTAATGCTAAAATAAGAAATATGAACGAGACCGACTTATTAAGAATCCATGTTTTTAAAATAACAAGCATTGTGATGTGGTATAGTGATATTGAGTGATAATCTATATCTTTCATGTTCAACGACTCTCAAACCTAAGTTGTCATGACTTTAAATAGAAATATCTTATAGTATGTGTTATTTTATTATCTAAATTCAAAACTAACGCCTAAACACGAGACCGGATAAAAAATAATAAAAGTTTTTACCAGAGCATGTGTTGTGATATTGTGTGATATGGATTGATATTCTATGTCATTCATTTTCAATGGCTCTCATAACGAAAGTACCATACTTTGACATAACAAACGGTGATGTTATGTGCTATTTCATATTGTCAATGCTCGATCTAGTAAGGCGTAGGCACGAAACTGACTCATTAGCAAGTCAAGTTATTACAAAATCACGTGTTGTGTGATAGAGCGTGATATTCTGTATATTTCATGTTCATCAAATCTAGAAACAAAACTATCCCGACTTTATGTACAAATAGGTTATAGTACGTGTCATTTCCTGAAATAAATTCAAAACTAATTCCTAGACACGAGATCGAATAAAAAATAAGCCAAGTTATTACAAGAGCACGCCCTATGATATGGTGCGATATAGAGTGATATTCTAGTTATTTTCTTAGCGACTCTCGAAGTATCGTTCCTTGAACTAAAAAGTAGTTATGTGATGTTATATTTCATGTATTCAATGCTAAAGTATGGCCTTGGCATGCGACCGGCTATTAAGAAGACAATTAATTACAAAAACACACGCTGTGATTGATATGGAGTGATATTTTATGTCTTTCGTTTTCAACGGCTCTAGAAGCAAAGTGCCTTCCATACATACAATGTGGTGATATTATGTGGTATACCACATAGTCAACGCTAAAAAAAGTCATAGAAACGAGACCGACTTATTAAGAAGCCGAGTTTTTACAATAACACGCATTGTGATATGGTGTAGTGATATGGAGTGATAATCTATATTTTTCATGTTCAACGACTCTCAGAACAAAATTGCTGTGACTTTACATAGAAAGAGCCTATAGTATGTGGTATTTCATTATCTAAATTCAAAACTAATGCCTAAACACGAGACCGGATAAAAAATAATACAAGTTTTTACTAGAGCACGTGTTGTGATATGGTGTGATATGGATTGATATTCTATGTCATTCATTTTCAACGGCTCTCACAACGAAAGTACCATACATTGACATAACAAGCGGTGATGTTATGTGCTATTTCATATTGTCAATGCTCGATCTAGTAAGGCCTATGCATGAAAATGACTCATTAACAAGTCAAGTTATTACAAAATCACGTGTTGTGATATGGAGTGATATTCTGTATATTTCATGTTCATGGACTCTCAAAACAAAACTATCGCGATGTTACATACATATAGGTTATAGTACGTGTCATTTCTTGATATAAATTCAAAACTAATTCCATGCCACGAGATCGAATAAAAAATAAGGCAAGTTATTACAAGAGCACGCTCTATAATATGGAGTGAAATTCTATTTATTTTCTAGCGACTCTTGAAGTCTCGTTCCTTGAACTAAAAAGTAGTTATGTGATGTGATATTTAATGTATTCAATGCTATAGTACGGCCTAGGCATACGACCGGCTATTAAGAAGCCAATTAATTATAAAAATACATGATGTGATTGATATGGAGTGATATACTATGTCTTTCGTTTTCAACGGCTCTAGAAACGAAAGTACCTTGCACACATACAATGTGGTGCTATTATGTGATACATCACGTATTTAATGCTAAAATAAGAAATATGAACGAGACCGACTTATTAAGAATCCATGTTTTTAAAATAACAAGCATTGTGATGTGGTATAGTGATATTGAGTGATAATCTATATCTTTCATGTTCAACGACTCTCAAACCTAAGTTGTCATGACTTTAAATAGAAATATCTTATAGTATGTGTTATTTTATTATCTAAATTCAAAACTAATGCCTAAACACGAGACCGGATAAAAAATAATACAAGTTTTTACTAGAGCACGTGTTGTGATATTGTGTGATATGGATTGATATTCTATGTCATTCATTTTCAACGGCTCTCACAACGAAAGTACCATCTTTGACATAACAAATGGTGATGTTATGTGCTATTTCATATTGTCAATGCTCGATCTAGTAAGGCATAGGCACGAAACTGACTCATTAACAAGTCAAGTTATTACAAAATCACGTGTTGTGTGATAGAGAGTGATATTCTGTATATTTCATGTTCATCAAATCTAGAAACAATACTATCCCGACTTTATGTACAAATAGGTTATAGTACGTGTCATTTCCTGAAATAAATTCAAACCTAATTCCTAGACATGAGATCGAATAAAAAATAGGCCATGTTATTACAAGAGCATGCCCTATGATATGGTGCGATATGGAGTGATATTCTAGTTATTTTCTTAGCGGCTCTCGAAGTATCGTTCCTTGACCTACAAAGTAGTTATGTGATGTTATATTTCATGTATTCAATGCTAAAGTATGGCCTTGGCATGCGACCGGCTATTAAGAAGACAATTAATTACAAAAACACACGCTGTGATTGATATGGAGTGATATTTATGTCTTTCGGTTTCAACGGCTCTAGAAGCAAAAGTGCCTTGCATACATACAATGTGGTGCTATTATGTGGTATACCACATAGTCAATGCTAAAAAAAGTCATAGGAACGAGACCGACTTATTAAGAAGCCAAGTTTTTACAATAACACGCATTGTGATATGGTGTAGTGATATGGAGTGATAATCTATATCTTTCATGTTCAACGACTCTCAGAACAAAATTGCTGTGACTTTACATAGAAAGAGCCTATAGTATGTGGTATTTCATTATCTAAATTCAAAACTAATGCCTAAACACGAGACCGGATAAAAAATAATACAAGTTTTTACTAGAGCACGTGTTGTGATATGGTGTGATATGGATTGATATTCTATGTCATTCATTTTCAACGGCTCTCACAACGAAAGTACCATACATTGACATAACAAGCGGTGATGTTATGTGCTATTTCATATTGTCAATGCTCGATCTAGTAAGGCCTATGCATGAAAATGACATAACAAGCGGTGATGATATGCAAGTCAAGTTATTACAAAATCACGTGTTGTGATATGCAGTGATATTCTGTATATTTCATGTTCATGGACTCTCAAAACAAAACTATCGCGATGTTACATACAGGTTATAGTACGTGTCATTTCTTGATATAAATTCAAAACTAATTCCTGTAACATCCCAAATTTTGGAATATTTTAAAAATCACAAAAATTTAAAACTTTTATTAATAATTAAATAAAGTCTCCAAAAATCAAGAAAAGCTTTTATAGAAGATTGTTTGAGATATTCAAAGTTATAATTCAAATTAAATATTCCTTTATTTTCAAATCTCAACTTTCAAAGTTTTGGAAATAAAATATTTAACTGGGGTTTTCAAATAGTATTTTCCGCTTTGGATTATTATTTTAAAATAAATGATATGGGGATATTATAAACCCTAAATCGTGTGTGAAAATGATTTAAACATCTTTCCAACCTTTGTTTTATAAATTATTTTATCTTAAACTATCTTTAAAGATGAAAATGAGTTATCATTTTGAATGATATTACTCATCTTATTTCTCTGGTTTTTATTTAAATATTTTGAGATATTTATAAACCCTAAATTGGAAAATCCCCAATTAGCCATATAAGGCAAATTTGACCCCAAGGGTATTTTGGTAATTTTCCTTTTACCAAAAATATTTTCTAAATGTCTATTTTGAATATTTGGAATTTAGAAAATTTTACAAATTTATTTGACTTGATTTGGAGGCTTAAATCAAAAGTTATAAAAGAAAACAGAAAAAAGAAAAAAGAAAAAGGGAAATACCTGACAGGTGGGACCCACCGTGGCGTCATCGTCTTCAACGCAGCCGCGGCCGTTTCTTCCTGATCGATTTCCCTCTTGATTGCGGTTGATTAAGGCCACCATTCGCCTCCCTGATCCCTCCACCTTAAGGCCCACGACGCCCTCCTTCTTTCCCCTCTCCTTCCCCATCGAATCGTGCCGCCAGGCCGCCATTTTTGCTCGCCGGAGTCCGCCTCGGCCGCCACCTTGCGAGCACAATTACGGTGAGTCAAGACCACCTCGCGCCGCCCCTTTTGTGTTATTCTCCTCCCCTCGTAAAGGCGCGCCCTCTCATGCCTTTATTCGATTTTTTTACCGCAGCACAACGATGTCGGCTTCCTCGACCCGAGCTCGCCGGAGCAACGCCCAACTCCGGTCGCCTCCAGTGCCCGCGCCAGGACGCCATCGACCTCACCACGACCACCATCTGCTTCGCCGCGTGGAGAAGAACCCCGTGATCGTCTTCTCCGAGCATGGGGACCCCCGGAGCGTCGACCCCATCCATGCCCGAGCCGTCCGCCGCCGTCTCCCCTGTCCCCGGCAACCAACCGCCGCCGCCGGGGTAAACCCTAGCTCCAGGACCGCCCGATCTAATTTCGACGGCGCAGATTAGATCGAGCCGACCAAACCGGTACGGCTTAGCCGAGCCGTAGCCGCGGCTCAAGCCCGGCTCAAGCCGAGCCCGACCAATCACAGCCCGCCGCGTGGCCAGCCCTTTTCTGGGATTTTTCCCGAAATAAAATTAAATGGCAGTTTTACAGAAAAGTCCATGCAACTTCAAACCTTTATAACTTTAAAACCCTTTTGCCAAATTTAACAAATTTTATCTTTTTGAAAAGCCCGGTTCTATTAGTTTTAAGTTTTGAGAAATCCAAATGTATTCAAATTTCAAATGAGTCATTTGAGTAAATTTGACATAGTTTCAAATCTATAAGTCCAAATTTTACAAATAAAATATTTTTGGAAACCTTGGAACATGCATAACATGATCCTACTATTATAAATAATTTTTGGTAGTTTTAAAATGATTTCAAAATCAGAAACTCAATTTGGAGTATTTCTGATATAGTTTAATTCCTATAAATCCTTTTAAATTGTTTTCTTTTAGAAAACTTCTTAAAATACTTGTCTCTGTCCAGAGAGACCAAGACCAAGCCCATAATACTCTTTTTAAACATAAACATTGAAAGTGTGCCAAAGGCCATTTAAATGTTAATGTTTTGCAAACCACGGTTTCATAATGTTTTTAAAACTCTTTTGACCAACTCTTTTGTGTGATCACTTTGATCAAGACCAATCTTTAGAACCTTTGTAACACCCCTGCAACCTATTCAATTTTGAATTGTTCAAATTTGAATTGAGACCAACCGTGACCAAATGGCACACCTCAAACCTAAATGCATTGATTCTTTTTGCATATGGAATCATGTATTGAACTTAGACCACCAACCTAGTTATGTTTATTTCTATCTATGTTTGTTTATTTGATTGTTGTATTGTTGCTTATTGTCATATGTTTGTATTGTATAGATTGAACGGACTGCTACGAGTTACTTTGAGAAGAGTGTGTGAGCAACGACAAGTTCCAAAAGGCAAGTGCATACACCCTTTCATGAAAGACCTACTATTTTATTATATATGCATTGTAGACTATTTCAGTAGTATACATGATAGGTGTACTACTATATTGCTATGCAGACCTGTTTAGTATACCACCTTTTCCTATTGGTCTAGGAACACTTGGTAGATTTTAGATTTGCTATGCTGAAATGTTTTATTGTAGTGTGAAAGGATAAAAATTCTACGAAGTTAAAGAACTACCTGGGTGGCAAATGGTTTTGCTCTACCGGTGGTTTACAGTTGAGTGACTGCTCAGGGCCATTTCCATGGTTATACCTGAGTACGTGCACTTGTGAACGTCCACCCAGGAACAAAGAGATTTAAGTCACTCCAAATTTAGATTGCTTCCAGTGCAGCCACTTGGTATTATGGCTCTGCCTTGACTAAGTAAGTTCTAGGAACCTGATTCCGGCAGTTCTCAGCGGATGAACGTCTTGTATGGGTCTGCCTGACGAACAGGGGACTGGTTCCCACAGGTCTCGTCTCCATCTTCACCTTTCCTTTTCACTTCAAGAAGGTCAAGGACAGAATGGGTTGATGAAGTCTTGTGGTGAAAGTGCACAACCTCTCGAGTGTGTAAAACTATGATCATGGCCGTGTCCCCGGTTACGGACAATTCTGAGCAGCTGGACAAGGATGTCGATGGAAAATCTCCTCATTCCAATTTCATAAATAAAATTTGATGGGTGAACAAGAGTAGAAGAGACACTGGTTTTCATACCAGTTCGTCTTATAGATAGTTGAAAAATGAAAAAGCTTTATGAAAAGTAAGACAAAATTTGCTTTATGCAATAGCCTTTAACTCCACCAGCCAGATATGCATATAGATTTAGACTTGCCATTTTATATTCCACCAAAGTATCACTTGCCGGCCTGTCACAAGGTATTGACCCAAATTCCCTGGGCTGCAACGTTAATGTTGCAGGTTATTACGAAGAAGAGTGAGGACGCCTCTTTTGAGCTTGCAACCAACATGTATGCCAGTGGCACATGAAGATGATGAAGCTCTCTGTGCTACTTATGTTTCCGCTGTCAAACCTTGCTTTCAAGCTAGCCTTTGGCTATGCAATTTGTAAAGAATATTTTACTTATGATCTCGCGATGTAATATTTACTTGACATTGATGCATGGTATCACATCTATTTGTGAATTGCTATCCGTACTCGATCCAGGGAATAGCATATTTCACGAGGTGTCATTGCTTTTCTAAGCAAGGGCGCTACAGATGGTATCAGAGCGTAATGTTGCCTATAGGCTCGAAAACCTTAGGTTTGGATTAGGAATAAGAAAGACCATAGGAATAAAGTTATTTTCTATTCATCCAAAAACTTTCCTAATATCTTCTTGTAACCTTCTCACCTAATCGCTATCTAAGATATCTTATCTTATTTATAGATGACCATAACTCAGAAATGTTTCCGAAGACGTTGAAGATCAACATGACAATTATAAGAAGCCATCAAGCGCCTTGATCGAAGACTTCAAATTTTGACTTCACAACATCTAGAAGTACCTCGACGAACTCAAAGAAATAGAAGAGAATCTTGAAGCATTGAAGGAGGAGATAGACTAGACCACCATTTTATTAGAATAACGTTATCGTAATATTGTATTGACTTACCAAATTGTGGTATGGCAGTACTATCGTGTCTATTTTGAAAAACCTTGTTGTATTTGTTCGTTATCCAAACTATAATTTCGAAAATTAAGTAGGAGGAGTTGTTTTTATCTCTATTGGTTCTTTTACTGTTGCTTGATGCTTGCTAGATGTTTTGTTTGTAAGATGATTAGTCTTGATCTGTTGTGTATGGGTATAAATACTTCTCTTAGTATCTTTCTATCTCTACTCATCCCTGTTAAACAAAACCAGATGTCTCACCCACATACCAACCATGATGAAAAAGATAGTCACCTCAATGATGCCCTATGCAATTCAGTTGTTGGTAGCATCTCAGACTCAGATGACTCAAGTGATGAAAGAAAGTCAAGCCAACAACCCCAATAATTAGTTACCCACAGGAATGCAATAGATCTTAGATAACCAGACTCAATTAGTGCATATGATAGCTCAGTATATGGCAAGAAACAACAACAACTTAACACAGATAGAAGATGGCCACAAAGAGTCCAAGGAGAATATTATGATAGGACCTAGAGCCTGCAAAATATGTGGAGAGATAGGTCATTCATCCAAAGAATGTCATGATGAGTGGCCCCACGGTGAAGCAAACTATCTAGATGAAGGATACCCACTAGTAGAAAAGGGGCATTTAGTCCCGGTTCATTTGGGCCTTTAGTCCCGGTTCAGGACCCGGGACTAAACAATCGGGACTAAAGGTAGTCCCGGTTCCGATACGAACCGGGACTAAAGAGTCACCACGTGGCCCGCTGCTGGTAGGACTACTTTTAGTCCCGGTTCGCAACACGAACCGGGACTAAAAGTTTTTTCTATTTTTTTAATTCAAAAAACGATTTTATTTTTTGAATTTTTTTTCAATTTTTTTTTAATCTATGAATTGTCGGACTCGTTAATCTCTCACACCAGAGCCTCTTAATCACACTTAGTCTTTGGTCAAATTCCCGGTCGGTCACCCATCCTCACACTACTCTACCCCTAGCACGCCAGAGCCTCTTAATCACACTTAGTCTTTGGTCAAATTCCCGGTCGGTCACCCATCCTCACACTACTCTACCCCTAGCACGCTTAACATCCTGGTTCCTTCCCATCCCCCTTCCTATAATCTACTTGTAACCTTATGTCTATACTATGCTATTAATCATATTAACTCATGCATCATGTGGGTCACGCATTTTTATAATTTGAATTCTAAATAATTATTTAAATATACAAAAATGACTAACTAATCATAATATTGAATAAATATAAAATAAAATGTGTTTTATTATTTTTTTGACATTAATTCATTTAATATGGCATAATTCATATCTTTTAATCTGTAAATCGAAATTGAACAAATAATATGTCCATTATTATCAGAAAAATATGAGGAATCCAAATATGACATAATTTTTATATTTCTATTTTTTAAAAAAATTAAAATCTGAATTTTGAATCTTTTTGAATTTCAAAAATCCAAAAAAAATTCAAAACAGCTCGTTGAATTCGGAAAAAAAATTTAGTCCCGGTTGGTGTCTCAAACCGGGACTAAAGATAGAGCCTTTAGTCCCGGTTTGTTCCCCGAACTGGGACTAAAGGTGCTCGCCCTTTTAGTCCCGGTTGGTGTCTCAAACCGGGACTAAAGATAGACAAACCGGGGCTAAAGCTGCTCGCCCCTTTAGTCCCGGTTCCAGCCACGAACCGAGACTGATACCCCCATTCGAACCGGGACCATTGGCATTCCAGTCCCTAGCATATCGAACCGGGACTAATACCTGCCATTGGTCCCGGTTTGTGTCTGAACCGGGACTAATGGCTTTGGAGCTCCTTCCGAAAGACACTTTTTCTACTAGTGACCCTATGACCCAGATTACTTGCTTTTTGTGTGAAGGAACAAATCACATCCCGGCTCAATGCCAAATCTATCCCATGGTGCAAGATGTCAGACAGCAAGTCAAAGCAGGAATGCAACAAATTCTCAAGAGGTCTACGGTAGTACTGAAACAGAAGGAGGAACGCAAGATAGATACTAGCACTAGTGGAAAAACAGCCAAAGGATGTTACCCTTAGTACCGGTTTGGTTACAAACCGGTACTAAAGCTAGCACTAGTACCGGCTCCAGAGCGCAGTGCGCCGGGAATCTGTAGTACCGGTTTGTGCTAGACCTTTAGTACCGGTTCGTGCTACGAACCGGTACTAAAGGGTTTCGCGCCAAAAATGCTGCGGCTGCGGGGCCGGCGCTGCACCTTTAGTACCGGTTTGCTAGAGGGTGTGCAGCCTATTTCATCAACCCGACCCGCTCATTTTTCATCTCCAACACATTTCCAACATAAATCTCTCCTCTCACACTCCAAACAAATCTCCATTTTTCTCCACCATTTTGTTAAGATTGGCGGCAACCATCTATCCAAGGGTTAGCAACATGATCCTTTCTTCCGGCGTTCCTAATTTAGCTCATTTCGTATAGTTTAACTCTTTTCACTTTTTTAGTGCTAGCAAGGTGTTTGATGAAATGTCTAAGTTAGTGATTTCATTCGTTTTATATGCAATTTGATCTCAAATTAAAGTATGCTTTGTTGGTTTTAGTATCTTCCCCGTCCTCACCGCCGTCGATCGCCAGCGTCGTCCCTAGCCAGCACCACCTCGGTGAGCCTACTTGTTTTTATGTTTTATACAAAAACTTAGTTTTATGTGATAGATGCATAGTTTTACTTTATAATTTTCTTACTTGTATGATTGTTTTTTTATGTATAGTGCCATGGTTTTGATATCCGTCCCCGTCGGCCCTCGTCCGGTCTATGATTCGGATGTGGTATACTTTTATAACTATTTGTTTCATTTTGTCATGTGACAATTATGCCGACCAACTTGACATAGATATTTTATCTAGGAGGTAGTTGAACCAGAAATTACAACCGACCCTCTTGTCGAGATGCTCAATTTATTTGAGAAAGAAAATAATGATTTGAAAGAAAAATTGAAAAGAAGTGAAGAACTTCGTCTGCAATGCCTAGAAGAGAAGATGAAATTGGACTTGAAGTTTGCCGACGTCGTCGATGATCACCAGATCAAGATGGATGCAATGCGCTTGAAGATTAAAAAGATTAGAAAATATGCCATTAATCAACAGGCTTGGTATCATTATGCTGTTGGTTCAGTAGTTACCTTAGTTGCGATTTTCATCGCATTTTTTGTTGGTTTTAATTTTTTTAGATAGTTGTATGTTAGTTTGAGTGTATGTTTTATGAGAACTATGTATTACATTTGGTCAGTACTCTAATTTGCTTTTAATGTGATGAACTTGAATATTAATTAATTTTGTCACTCATCTATTTATGAAGTAGTGTAATTAACGGTTATTGATATACTTATATAATGCAGATGAACCGACAATGGATGTACGGTGACCGACGTTGTCCCAAGTTTATTAATGGCATGCATAATTTTCTCCACGTGGCTGAGGCAAGCAAGCGGTCGAATGGTTTCATGTGTTGTCCATGTAGTTCCTGTAAGAATATGAAGGATTACTCTACCTCAAGAACCATTCACGCCCACCTGTTACAGAATGGTTTCATGCCCGGCTATAATTGTTGGACAAAGCACGGAGAAATAGGGGTTATAATGGAAGACAACGAAGAAGAGAAGGAGATCTTCTTTGAAGTCCTGAGCAGCATCAAGGTCCCGTCTGGCTTCTCGTCGAATATAAAGGGAATAATAAACATGACAGAGAAAAAGTTTCAAAACCTAAAGTCTCATGACTGCCACGTCATTATGACACAATTACTTCCGATTGCATTGAGGGGGCTTCTGCCAGAAAATGTTCGAGTACCCATTGTGAAGCTATGTGCATTCCTCAATGCAATTTCTCAGAAGGTGATCAATCCACTAACTCTATCAAATTTACAGAAGGATGTGGTGCAATGTCTTGTCAGCTTCGAGTTGGTGTTTCCACCATCCTTCTTCAATATTATGACGCACCTCATAGTTCACCTAGTCGAAGAGATTCACGTTCTCGGTCCTGTATTTCTACACAACATGTTCTCCTTTGAGAGATTCATGGGAGTCTTAAAGAAATACGTTCATAACCGTGCTAGGCCAGAAGGAAGCATCTCCAAGGGCTATGGAACAAAGGAGGTCATTGAGTTTTGTGTTGACTTTATTCCTGACCTTAAGCCGATCGGTGTTCCTGAATCACGCTATGAGGGGAGACTGCGTGGAAAAGGCACGCTAGGAAAGAGAGCAAAAATAAATATGGACGGACATTCTTTCACTAAAGCACACTACACAGTCCTACATAATTCCATCATGGTGGCTCCGTATATATTGGAACACAAGGATATTTTACGCTCAAAATATCCGGAGCAAGGTGAAGATTGGATTGATGGAGAACACCAGATGACTTTCGGCGGTTGGTTGCAAACACATCTCATTAATGACACCACTATTGAAGAACAACTATACTTGTTGGCCAAGCAACCATCTTTTTGTATATCGACTTTTCAAGGGTACGAGATAAATGGGAATACATTTTACACGATCGCCCAAGATCAAAAGAGCACCAACCAAAACAGTGGTGTCCGCTTTGATGCAGCAGACGACAATGGGAAGAAGGTCACATATTATGGGTACATAGAGGAGATATGGGAACTTGACTATGGACCTACTTTCAAGATCCCTTTGTTCCGGTGCAAATGGTTCAACCTGAAAGACGGGGTGCAGGTAGACCCACAGTACGGAATGACTACAGTGGATCTCAAGAATCTAGCATATGAGACCGAACCATTCGTGCTTGCCAGTGAAGTGGCCCAGGTTTTCTATGTGAAGGACATGTCTACCAAACCGAAAAAAAGAAAAGAAAGGCAAGAGGACACATCATATGATGAGCCAAAGCGCCACATAGTTCTTTCAGGAAAAAGAAACATCGTGGGAGTGGAGGACAAGACAGACATGTCAGAAGATTATAATAAGTTTGATTATATTGCACCCTTCAAGGTGAAAACTGACCCAAGCATCGTGTTAAATAACGAAGATTGTCCATGGTTGCGTCGCAATCAGAAGAAAGGGAAACACACGAAGAAAACTCAGAAGACTAGATAGGGATGTGTTGGTGATGTGTAATAATAAACTTGGCATAGTTTGTTTGAATGGGTCCATATTCCACACAAACAGGCATCTTGGAAGCACGGACAATGTATTAAACCTTTTATCAAATGCACACGGTTTCCCCGTCATACAGCCCAACGGTGGCTCGTGAGTGCCTGCATATCAAATGCACCGTTGGGCTGTATGACGGGAATCCGAATGATTTGCATATAGGGTCATGTGGCTGGTCCAACACTGATTTTGCCCATCCGGAAGCTTGCGCATCCGTCTCGCGTCGTCGTGAGCAGCGAATCGACCTTCGATCCAAACAGCCCCAAGACTTCTCTGATGATCTAACGACCGTCCCAAAAAGTGTTGGGAATGTTGTAGATCATCAGAGAGCCTTGGAGCTGCTTGGATCCGACCGAGGGGCATGGCTACCACTTCCACCACCACCACCACTCGTTGTGTGCCGTTTCGCTGCAGGGACGTCGCTATTTATAGGCGTGTGCTTCTGATCCAACGGCTCACAAGCGCTCTAAAGAAACACACCCCTGATCCAACGGCTCACAAGCGCTTGAAAGAAACACACGATCCGTGTGCTTCTTTAGTCCCGGTTGGTAACACAAACCGGTACTAAAGGCCCTGATCACTCTATATATAGGCTTGGCCTCCATTGCCATATCACATCTAAACTCATATCTGCAACCTCATCACTCTTCCATTGTAACAAAATTTTGACTTAGGCGTTTTTGACTTAGGTGTTCTCGGCGACGATGTCCATGTTGGACCAGAGGGGCGATGTGCGGGACTGGGCTCCACCGGGCTGGCACTGGGAGGTGCTACCTTCCGGGACGCGCAGCTTGGTGAGGAATCCGGGTGACATCGTCGACCCGGATCTTCTATGGTGGCAGTCGCGTGGGCCACGCTCGGTGCAGAGGGAGCCGGCCTCCGAGGAGGTGGTACGTCACCGTATCAGGGAGGAGGATGAGCACGTCCGTCGCTACATGTATCTATTGGATAGGCAGTATGACAGTAGGTGGTCGTTTCTTCAGAGGGTTCCTTCTCACGTGAGCTATGACCCTGTGAGGGTTCCTTCTCTTTGGATGCGCAGCGCCGGAGGCTCAGCACCCCGTGGCTCAGGAACTTGGAATATGTCCTAGGCAGTACGACAGTTCTGTTGAAAACTTGTTCACAACAAAGAGCTATCTCCTCCTAACATTCTAGGGTTTCTGTCGAAATAACGGGTGTTATGGCCAAATACATGGCATAGTTTGTTTGAATGGGTCCATATTCCACACAAACATGCATCTTGGAAGCACGGACAATGTTGACGAAGGAAGTTTTTTTATTGAATAAAAAAACCATTTTCCATTTTCCGAGTGTCAGAAATGGTTTTTTTTGTGAAGGACCTACCAGAAATATGTTGCAAAACTTGGGTGATTCATTTTTTTAATATGCTAGAACATGTTATATGCACAAATAATCAATTTGTTTTCTAAGAAAAGAATTCCATCCACCTCTTTTAAAAATCACAAATTTCTGCCGATTCTGCTGGAAACGGGACAAATTTCTAGACTTAATTATAGTTTCTAGAAATATTTCATTCCATTTTGAAATTTAAAAATTTGAAAATGTTACAAAACATCACAAAATTATTATGGGTTGATATTTTTTAATTTTACAAAATTTTAGAAACTAGTTTCATGTCATTTGGACTTTTCTTTCAAAAGTTATAGTTGTTTTAATAAATTAGGAAAAGAAAAGAGAGAAAACCCTTTGGTACCGGTTGGTGAGGAAAACCGGTACCAAAGGTCCAGCGGTTCGCGCGCAATTTTTGGTGGACCTTTGGTACCGGTTGGTGCCCCCAACCGGTACCAATGGACCTTTGGTACCAGTTTGTGCCACCAACCGGTACCAAAGGTCAAAATAACACTCCAAACAACGCGGGACTTGGCCATTCTTGGCCAAACCCAGCAGACCAACCGACGCGCCTCCGGGCTCCCTGTTCACCGACGAGGAGACGCCGCCAGGCTGCCGCCGTGCCGCCGCCGCCTCCACCACGCGCCACCGCCTCCTCCACCACGCGCCCCTGCGCCGCCGCCGCCGCCGCCTCCGCCTCCTCCACCACGCGCCCCTGCGCCGCCTCCACCACGCCGCCTCCGCCTCCGGCCGCCACCACACGCGCCTCCGCCTCCGCCTCTGGCCGCCTCCACGCGCCCGCGCCTCCGCCTCCGTCCGCCACCACACGCGCCTCCGCCTCCGCCTCCGGCCGCCTCCACGCGCCCGCGCCTCCGCCTCCTCCACCACACCGCCGCCGCCTCCACCACGCGCCTCCGGCCGCCTCCGGCCGCCACCACAACACGCCTCCGCCTCTGCCTCCGGCCGCCTCCACGCCGCCTCCGCCTCCGGCCGCCTCCACGCCGCCTCGGTAGAGGTACTAGTTTTTTTTGTTTTTTTTTCTTAGTGATTATTAATATTAGTAAATAGAAATACTAAGAATTAGTATTAGAATTTAAGTAAATAGAAATACTAGTTTCTATTTTTACTTACAAATGTCTCAATATTGTTATACATAAATTTAAGTAAATAGAAATACTAGAAAATTAGTATTAGAATTATTAGATACTTAGAATTATTAGAATTTTAGTACTTAGAATGATTAGAATTTTTAGTACTTAGAATTATTAGAATTTTTAAGTACTTAGATATTAGTTTTTTTAGTACTTAGAATGATTAGAATTTTTAGTACTTAGAATTATTAGAATTTTTAAGTACTTAGATATTAGTTTTTTTAAGTACTTAGATGTTAGTTTTTTTAGTACTTAGAATTATTAGAATTTTTAAGTACTTAGATATTAGTTTTTTTAGTACTTAGAATTTTAAGTACTTAGATATTAGTTTTTTTAGTACTTAGAATTATTAGAATTTTTAGAATAGAATATTAGTATTAGAATATTAGTATTAGAATTATTAGTATTAAAATATTAGTGTTAGAATTTGTAGCGAATTGCTATTTAAAATTTTCTATTTCAAATTTGCCAAGTGAATTTGCTATTTAAAATTTTGTAGTGACATTGAGCTATGGATCCGGACTCCCCCCCTTCATCCGAAATGAGGAGGAAGAAGATTTGGTGCAACAAGTGATATATAATAATGCCCGACCATATGAGGATGACGATGGCGAAGACTTAACCACACAATTTCTGAACGACTCCGGTGAAGGACTTGAGTCTGAAGAAAGAAGGGCCGACGAAGTGCCCTTAACAAACTCCGGCAAGGTGTATATTATGGCAATGCTATATTAGTAGATGCATTGATTTATTTGTATTGCACTTATTAACGAACCTTTTTTATTTTAGCCTTCTGGATCATCGAGCAAATCTGCTAAAAAGCAAGGTCCTCGAGGCCCGACGAAACCTCTATCGGGCGAGGCTAAATTATCCCTCACCGCATTTAAGGCTAGTGGCGAACCGGTGGAACCAGCAGAGAACGTCAAAAAATTTATAAGTCAAGTTGGAGTTCTTGTTAGGGACATTGTACCGATCACCATTCCAGATTGGCATAAGCCGAAGAAGGCGGGGGTTGGCGATGAAGCTAGTTATGTCAGCGACACTACAAAAGAGGTACTTTGGGGGAGTCTGCTGCCATACTTCAACCTACCGGTAGGCTTCACGGAAAGCCAGACGAAGAAGCTCAAGGAATGGACTTTTAAGAAGATGGCCGTACAATTCCAGACCTGGAAGAAAAAATTATGGGACAACTATGGACCTGAAGGTCCAGAATTCACTGGAAGATTTGAGAAGCTAAAAGCCCTCTGGCCCGCATTTAAGGCGTATAGGAGCTCGTCAGAGTATAAGGCCCGATCAGCCATAAATGTTGAAAATGCTAAGAAGAAGCAATATTTTCATAAATTGGGCTCAGGTGGCTACAAGAGTGCCATTCCTAAGTGGAAAGCATATGAAGCTGAACTGCTGAAAAACGGGGTCATGCCACAGACATACGACTGGCCCGAGCGGTCCAAGTTCTGGTTGTACGCGCATGGGGCAGGGTTGGACCCAAAGACAGGGCGAATCGTTGCAAAGGGTAAATGGAAGACGAAAATTGAAAAAATCGCCAAGGAGCTTGAAGATGCAGTAGATAAGGTTAGAAAGGGAGTGTACATTCCCGATAGAGAGAATGACGAGTTGACACTAGCTCTGGGGAATCCAGAACACGTTGGACGAGTACGAACCCTCCCAGGTCTCACCATGAAGGATGCAGTGGCCGGAGTGCGCAGACAGTTATAGAAGCCGTTCGAGAACGAAGAAGAAGTGCGCTGACCGATTATCGACATTGGAACTTAGGGTGCAGCAGCTGGAGCAGAATCTAACAGACTCAACTAGTCGGCAGAGGGTACCTAATCAGCAGCTTCTTATAGAAGATCCTCAAGCCGATGCCGCCCCATCTCAGCCGAAAAGCAGCGTGGGTTCCTCGCATCTTGAAGGATGTGGAGCAAGCTACCCCGTGGATTATGTCACGGAGAGGACAGAGTGCGAGCTACATGTGCCAATAAGGAACATGTCCGTTAAGGTGGCGGTCGGCTGTGCTTACCCACAACAAGATGGAGCAACGCACCATCATCAGCCCATTCCAGCTGACTGTGCTCTTGTCGGGGTGGATGACATTGTGCCTACTTATGAAACAATGGATCTTGATCATCCTGGAGGTGACGAGGAGAAGACACTGGGCGATGTCAAGCGCGGTTTCGCCCTCTGGAAAAAACAATACATCGTCTTTTCAGGCCCCGTGCCAAGGCCACCGACTCCTCGTGGTAGAAGTCCACATGTGCAACAAAGTCCACATGAGCCGCAAGGGCCATCGACTACTCCTGCTGGCAGTCCACATGAGCAGGAAGGGCCATCGACTCCTCGTGGTAGCAGTCCACATGAGCAGCAAGGGCCATCGACTCCTCGTGGTAGCAGTCCACATGAGCAACAAAGTCCACACCTACCGGGGGGGGGGGGGGGGCCCAGCGCGAGTCCACCACCTCGGTTACCTCCGCGTAAGAGAGCGCCCGTTAAGCGGAACGGTTCGCCGCCTAGGAAGAGGCCTCTCAATTTGTTTTTGTCAACAGCATTGTATAATCTTCGACCTGGACAAATAAGCATGAAAACCTGCTTGCACTAGATCCATTCTGGTTTCCTCTTGGACCTTTTGTCCAACCTTAGTACGCATATGTTTTCTCTACCCTTTGATATGTTGAAAGCAAAAGATTTTCCGTACTCGACCGAAGTTTTGTTCTTTTGCTTGGAGTATCTTTCTTCTATCTTATGTGTTCTGTTTTTGTATTGTGATTTTTGCTATGCCGGGACATTATTGTAGGAAGTTATGCACAAAAAGTGTTCTTCCTGTCGAAATTTACACGAGTATTGAATACTTGTATATGTTTGTGCCAATTTTTTCAGATTTTTTCGACGTGTTTTCATATTTTTAAAATTTCGAAAAACAAACCGGGTGCATATGCACCCGGGAGCCAAAGTGGATTTTCCAGACTTACGCTGTTTGCTCTCTCGGCCTTGATTCAATCTCTGAAATCCTCTCCCAGATGAGATTCAATTTTGAAAAAAAATGACAGCAGATGGAGGCAAATCTTGTTAACCTTGTAAACTGAACTTGTACTACATGTCACGGTATTGTTAGTCCGGCGGTACCATTTTTTTTGTTTGGAATCAGAAAGCAATGTTAATGCAACAGTAAGAGTGGTCTTTTAATGAAGTGCAATTTCTTGGAGCATCAGCTATGTGCTCTGCTCTTGAGTTTGCTTCAGAATGCATCTACGTACTCAGAGGCTTAGTTAACCCTTCCCACTTTGTAAACAACTGTTTTGCCATCGCAAGTTTGATCCAAGCTCTGAATTCTCCCGATATATCTTCTGTCCAGTGCTATCCATCACGGAAGGCAATCTAATCTAACCTCTCCCTCCTCCTCTCGCCCCCGCGAGGGGAAACCCTAGCCGCCACCTTCCCCCACCTGCCAACCTCTCCCTCCTCCTCCCCCGCCGCCCTAGGGCACAGCCGGACAAAGTCTGGTTGTCGCCGGCGGCAGGGGAGGCCTCCTCGTCCCCTCGCCCGATGGATCGGCGCGGGCCGTCTTCTCCGAGCTGGGGCGTGGTGCGGCCGGGCACCATGGCATGGTAGCTTCTCCGGCGCATCTGGAGCAGCTGCGGTGCGGCGGATCGGCGTGGGGGTCTGCGCTTTGGAGGGGCGGCGGCTTCGGCTCCGATCTCTGGGCGGCAAGCTGGCCCGTGGCGGCGGCACTCGTGTCGCCTGCTTGCGGCAGGGAGGTGGCGGGGCGCGATCTGAGGAGGGAGTGGAGGATCCAGTGGCGGCGGCCGACCCTGTGGGGTGCGGCGGTTGTCCTGGTTCTGATGCATCCTTCTCGGTGGCCAACAAAGCCGATGGGCCGGTGTTGACCGTCTCGCTCCGATCGCCGGGAGTCGACCGGCAGCATGGGGGCCGCGGGCTCGGACCAAGAATAAAGGTGGTTGACCTGGCTGGTCTTCGAGCGTCATGTCGCCGATCTGCTACATGTGGTCCTCCATGATCTAGCTGCCGACATGTTCCGGTCTTCCTATCGGTGATCTCCAGTTTGGCGCAAGGCGTCATTGGATATCTAGATCGGATTTGATCCGGTCGTGCGCACCCTCATATATGGCCGGAGATGCTTCATGTGGGTGTGGCGCGAAGCTTCACTACCTTGTCGTGGTCATGCGATATGTCTAAATAGATTTCCATGATATTGACAAGTACCGAAGAAAGTCATGGTGGCTGGGATCGGAGGCTTCTGCTAGCGGAGTGGAGGTTTGGTTGCGTTGAAAACTCTAGGCACAGGTTTTCCTGTGTGTCAGGTGTCGGGGATTTGCAGCAGCGGCCTTGACAAGAGGGGGCGGCAACACGGGCAGACTGCTTTCCGGTGGTACTAAGTACCGAGCCGTGATGTTCAGGGTGAAAGCTCAAGGTCTGGCCTTCATTGGCTGTACCTGGCAATGGCCTTGCTGAAGGCATTGTTTTGGACTTCCGGTCTTTCTTCAGGGTGAAAGCCCAAGGTCTGGCCTTCATTGGTTGTATCTGGCAATGGCCTTGCTGAAGGCATTGTTTTGAAGAACCTTTTTGCGATCCGGGTGTTGTATTTTGGTGGTGGTTAGAGTGTTGCTGTTGCGAGTGTTCCTTCACTCCGACGGGGTTTTTTGTTTTTGTTTTCTCTCTTTTTTATTTTTTTCTTTGGCTGTGTGCATCCTGGATGTCTTTTGATATCTTGTTGGTGCAGAGGCCGGGTGTAATTGGTATCTCTCGATATTAATATATTCTCTTTATCAAAAAAAAAAAAAAATCTTCTGTCGCCCAAGGAGATGATGATGTAAAATGTTGTGAGTGAACCTTGTGAACTGAACATGATGAACGTGTCTAATATTATTGTTGTTATTTAACCTTTGTAAAGTGAACCGGTAAATGGAAGGTAAACTGTAACATAACAAGTTAGAGCATCTCCAACAGCAGCGCTAAAAACGCCGCGCGCCCAAAAAAACCGCCGATATGGCGCGCGCACCCGAAACGGTGTCTCCAGCAGCCGCGCTAAAACTCCGCGCGCGGTAAAAAGGGGCCAGCGCGCTGGCCCAAGCGGTACTCGTTGCGCTGAATTTGGGGCGGCCGCTCCAGCGCGCGCGGTCGAAAAGATATTCGCGCGAATTGACCAACCGCCGCCGGATCTGAATCCTCCACCCGCGCGCGGTGGAATTTTTAGCGCGTCCGCTGGAGCTAAAAATTGTGCAGCTGCGCCGCGCTAACTATAGCGCTTCTGCTAAAGCAAAACAGGCGCTGCGCGGGCAAAATCGCAATTCTGGCGCCGCAAAAAAAATAACGTGCCGGCACGTAGCGCTGCTGTTGGAGATGCTCTTAGAGAAGCAAATGTATAGTCCCATGAGCCACTGTATTTGCGTCTGCAGTAACAGAAGCAAATATATTAGAACCCTTCAGTTGACCTGTTACTACTGAAACTGTCGATGCTTTGGCAGATCATTCCTAGAACGTCCATGGCTGACGCCTCACGGTCAACATCCTCATGGCGGTGGTTGCGCAAGTAGTTCGCCAGCGTTGACACCCTCATGGCGGTGGCCACGCAAATAGTTCGCCAGCGTCACAACCAGCTCGTCGCAGATCGATCGGCTCTACAATGAATAGATTGTGGCACCTCTGCACCGTCTCGTCCGAGATCTTGCCCTGCTCTAGCAGCACCAGGGGCGGATCCAGGGGGTGCTAGCAGGGGTCAGACCCCCCCCCCCCCCCCCCCCCCCCCCCAACCTTCGGCCCCCCTCAACAAAATTCGTATGTAGTACTGATACTTAGTATAGTATATACAGCAGTGAGTGCGGACGAACAGTGCCCGGGCACACCTACACCCCTTTTTTTCTCGCGAAATTAAAAAAATAGTAAAACTTTTCGAAAAAATCTGAAAAAAATGGGGTGCATATGTATACAAGTTCTTCACACTCGTGTAAATTCTCATAATCAAATGATATTTCATATGGTCTGTGCAAAAAAGACAACCCGAGTTGTCAGAAAAAAAATTGAATACACATGTTTTCAATGTCTTATTTTGTCTTTTTTGCACAGAGCGCATAGAATGTCATTTTATTCTAAAAATTTGCACAGATGTGAAGAACTTGTATACATATGCACCGCATTTTTTTCAGATTTTTTCGAAAAGTTTTACTATTTTTTGAATTTTGCGAAATCCGAGGGTGCAGGCGAGCTCGGGCTCACCTGCGAGTTTTCCATACAGCAGTTAATTACTATTATTGCTCGGCCGTTAGGCAAAGAAATAGAAACGCAGTCCCTGTGCTAGGTGAGACCAAGCCCAACAGGGCAACAACAGCCCACATCCATTAGTATCTGATAAAACTACTGCCCTCCATGTTCTCAAAAAAAAACTACTGCCCTCCTGATGGACCTAGTAGTACCAATGGACTCATTGCCTCTTGTTAGGCTTAGCTGATTGCCGCTGTCCGCGCGCGTTAGGGCATAGCCAGCAGCTGCCACACGGTAGTTATTAGTAGTTTGTGGATCAATACAAAATTACATACTACGACCCATTATAAATTATAGTTGTATCGTATAAAGCAAATGATTAATTGAAATTTGTTTTCGATTTTCTTGATGGGAAGGCGAGAGTACGTATTTGGTACTACAGAATAGTTTATAACGAGATTAAATTGCCGCAAAAGCATATATTGTATTATATTGAGAATAAACTCTTTTCATAGCGATAGGTTTCCTTGATGTACATCATTTCCATATTAACAGAATGTAGCTTTCTTTCAAACGCAAAGCATATATCATTGTGATCAATTTTATATTGGAAGTTGCTATATACTTCTTGTTTCGAAAACAGAAGTTGATATATACTGGTTACATGTGTAAAAAAATCTTCGCCCCCTCCATACTCAAATCCTGGCTCCGCCCCTGAGCAGCACCCCGAGCCTCCACATCAGTTCCTCAGGGTCACGGCCACCGTTAGAAATAACCGCTTTCAATCCTCCTAACGGTCCGACAGCCAGACAGCAAGCACGACGAACACCATGCAGATGAACCCTGGTCGTTGGCCATCATTAGGTCTCGCTAGTCGATCAGATCGATCAATCGATCTCGCTACCAGTGTCCCAGACACTAGTGGAAAAACAGCCAAAGGATGTTACCCTTAGTACCGGTTTGGTTACAAACCGGTACTAAAGCTAGCACTAGTACCGGCTCCAGAGCGCAATGCGCCGGGAATCTGTAGTACCGGTTTGTGCTAGAGCTTTAGTACCGGTTCGTGCTACGAACCGGTACTAAAGGGTTTCGCGCCAAAAATGCTGCGGCTGCGGGGCCGGCGCTGCACCTTTAGTACCGGTTTGCATATCAAACCGATACTAGAGGGTGTGCAGCCTATTTCATCAACCCGACCCGCTCATTTTTTCATCTCCAACACATTTCCAACATAAATCTCTCCTCTCACACTCCAAACAAATCTCCATTTTTCTCCACCATTTTGTTAAGATTGGCGGCAACCATCTATCCAAGGGTTAGCAACATGATCCTTTCTTCCGGCGTTCCTAATTTAGCTCATTTCGTATAGTTTAACTCTTTTCACTTTTTTAGTGCTAGCAAGGTGTTTGATGAAATGTCTAAGTTAGTGATTTCATTCGTTTTATATGCAATTTGATCTCAAATTAAAGTATGCTTTGTTGGTTTTAGTATCTTCCCCGTCCTCACCGCCGTCGATCGCCAGCGCCGTCCCTAGCCGGCACCACCTCGGTGAGCCTACTTGTTTTTATGTTTTATACAAAAACTTAGTTTTATGTGATAGATGCATAGTTTTACTTTATAATTTTCTTACTTGTATGATTGTTTTTTTATGTATAGTGCCATGGTTTTGATATCCGTCCCCGTCGGCCCTCGTCCGGTCTATGATTCGGATGTGGTATACTTTTATAACTATTTGTTTCATTTTGTCATGTGACAATTATGCCGACCAACTTGACATAGATATTTTATCTAGGAGGTAGTTGAACCAGAAATTACAACCGACCCTCTTGTCGAGATGCTCAATTTATTTGAGAAAGAAAATAATGATTTGAAAGAAAAATTGAAAAGAAGTGAAGATCTTCGTCTGCAATGCCTAGAAGAGAAGATGAAATTGGACTTGAAGTTTGCCGATGTCGTCGATGATCACCAGATCAAGATGGATGCAATGCGCTTGAAGATTAAAAAGATTAGAAAATATGCCATTAATCAAGAGGCTTGGTATCATTATGCTGTTGGTTCAGTAGTTACCTTAGTTGCGATTTTCATCGCATTTTTTGTTGGTTTTAATTTTTTTAGATAGTTGTATGTTAGTTTGAGTGTATGTTTTATGAGAACTATGTATTACATTTGGTCAGTACTCTAATTTGCTTTTAATGTGATGAACTTGAATATTAATTAATTTTGTCACTCATCTATTTATGAAGTAGTGTAATTAACGGTTATTGATATACTTATATAATGCAGATGAACCGACAATGGATGTACGGTGACCGACGTTGTCCCGAGTTTATTAATGGCATGCATAATTTTCTCCACGTGGCTGAGGCAAGCAAGCGGTCGAATGGTTTCATGTGTTGTCCATGTAGTTCCTGTAAGAATATGAAGGATTACTCTACCTCAAGAACCATTCACGCCCACCTGTTACAGAACGGTTTCATGCCCGGCTATAATTGTTGGACAAAGCACGGAGAAATAGGGGTTATAATGGAAGACAACGAAGAAGAAGAGGATAACGACAACTATCCTATGTTCACTGAACACGATGATATGACAATGGGGGGAGACGAAGACGCAGAAGAGCTCATTTTTGATGACCCCGATGACGATTTAGGTCGGGCCATTCATGATGCGAAGATTAACTGCGGAAGTGAAAACGAGAAGTTGAAGTTGGAGAGAATGTTAGAGGATCACAACAAATTGTTGTACCCAAATTGCGAAGATGGTCAGAAAAAGCTGGGTACCACATTAGAATTGCTGCAATGGAAGGCAGAGAATGGTATTTCTGACAAGGGTTTTGAAAAGTTGCTGAAAATAATAAAGAAGATGCTTCCAGGGGAGAATGTATTGCCCTCTAGTACGTACGAAGCAAAGAAGGTTGTCTGCCCTCTAGGATTAGAGGTGCAGAAAATACATGCATGCATCAATGACTGCATCCTCTACCGCGGTGAGAAGTACGAGAATTTGAATGCATGCCCGGTATGCGGTGCATTGCGGTATAAGATCAGGCGAGATGACCCTGGTGATGTTGAGGGCGAGCCGCGCCCCAGGAAGAAGGTTCCTGTCAAGGTGATGTGGTATGCTCCTATAATACCACGGTTGAAACGTTTGTTTCAAAACAAAGAGCATGCCAAGTTGTTGCGATGGCACAAAGAAGACCGTAAGAAAGACGTGATGCTGAGACACCCCGCTGACGGGTGGCAGTGGAGAAAAATCGACAAAGAGTTCAAGACATTTGCAGATGACGCGAGGAACTTAAGATTTGGTCTAAGTACAGATGGCTTTAATCCTTTTGGAGAGCAGAGCTCCAGTCATAGCACCTGGCCAGTGACTCTATGTATCTATAACCTTCCTCCTTGGTTGTGCATGAAGCGGAAGTTCATTATGATGCCAGTGCTCATCCAAGGCCCGAGGCAACCCGGCAACGACATTGATGTGTACCTGAGGCCATTAGTTGAAGAACTTTTACAGTTGTGGGATGAAGAAGGTGTACCTGTGTGGGATGAGCATGAAGAAAAGGAATTTAACCTACGAGGGTTGTTGTTCGTAACCATCAATGATTGGCCTGCTCTTAGTAACATTTCAGGACAATCAAACAAGGGATACAATGCATGCACACACTGTTTAGGTGAGACTGACAGTATATATTTGGGAAACAAGAATGTGTACTTGGGGCATCGTCGATTTCTTCCAAAACAACATGTCGTAAGAATGGGAGGAGGCAAGCATTTCAGAGGTGAGGCAGATAGCCGGACGAAGCCTACCCGCCCTACTGGCGATGTTATATATGATATGGTGAAGGATTTAAAAGTGATCTTTGGAAAGGGTCCTGGCGGACAATCTGTTCCGAATAACAGTGCCGGACACGTACCCATGTGGAAGAAGATGTCTATATTTTGGGAGCTACCCTATTGGAAAATCCTAGAGGTTCACTCTTCAATCGACGTGATGCACGTGACGAAAAATCTTTGCGTGAACCTGCTAAACTGCTTGGGCGTGTACGGAAAGACAAAAGATACACCGGATGCACGGCAGGACCAGCAACGTATGCACGAACGAGACAACCTAAATCCAGAGAAGTATCAAGGTATTGCCAGCTACGCTCTTACAAAAGAAGAGAAGGAGATCTTCTTTGAAGTCCTGAGCAGCATCAAGGTCCCGTCTGGCTTCTCGTCGAATATAAAGGGAATAATAAACATGACAGAGAAAAAGTTTCAAAACCTAAAGTCTCATGACTGCCACGTCATTATGACACAATTACTTCCGATTGCATTGAGGGGGCTTCTGCCAGAAAATGTTCGAGTACCCATTGTGAAGCTATGTGCATTCCTCAATGCAATTTCTCAGAAGGTGATCAATCCACTAACTCTATCAAATTTACAGAAGGATGTGGTGCAATGTCTTGTCAGCTTCGAGTTGGTGTTTCCACCATCCTTCTTCAATATTATGACGCACCTCATAGTTCACCTAGTCGAAGAGATTCACGTTCTCGGTCCTGTATTTCTACACAACATGTTCCCCTTTGAGAGATTCATGGGAGTCTTAAAGAAATACGTTCATAACCGTGCTAGGCCAGAAGGAAGCATCTCCAAGGGCTATGGAACAGAGGAGGTCATTGAGTTTTGTGTTGACTTTATTCCTGACCTTAAGCCGATCGGTGTTCCTGAATCACGCTATGAGGGGAGACTGCGTGGAAAAGGCACGCTAGGAAAGAGAGCAAAAATAAATATGGACGGACATTCTTTCACTAAAGCACACTACACAGTCCTACATAATTCCATCATGGTGGCTCCGTATATATTGGAACACAAGGATATTTTACGCTCAAAATATCCGGAGCAAGGTGAAGATTGGATTGATGGAGAACACCAGACGACTTTTGGCGGTTGGTTGCAAACACATCTCATTAATGACACCACTATTGAAGAACAACTATACTTGTTGGCCAAGCAACCATCTTTTTGTATATCGACTTTTCAAGGGTACGAGATAAATGGGAATACATTTTACACGATCGCCCAAGATCAAAAGAGCACCAACCAAAACAGTGGTGTCCGCTTTGATGCAGCAGACGACAATGGGAAGAAGGTCACATATTATGGGTACATAGAGGAGATATGGGAACTTGACTATGGACCTACTTTCAAGATCCCTTTGTTCCGGTGCAAATGGTTCAACCTGAAAGACGGGGTGCAGGTAGACCCACAGTACGGAATGACTACAGTGGATCTCAAGAATCTAGCATATGAGACCGAACCATTCGTGCTTGCCAGTGAAGTGGCCCAGGTTTTCTATGTGAAGGACATGTCTACCAAACCGAAAAAAAGAAAAGAAAGGCAAGAGGACACATCATATGATGAGCCAAAGCGCCACATAGTTCTTTCAGGAAAAAGAAACATCGTGGGAGTGGAGGACAAGACAGACATGTCAGAAGATTATAATAAGTTTGATTATATTGCACCCTTCAAGGTGAAAACTGACCCAAGCATCGTGTTAAATAACGAAGATTGTCCATGGTTGCGTCGCAATCAGAAGAAAGGGAAACACACGAAGAAAACTCAGAAGACTAGATAGGGATGTGTTGGTGATGTGTAATAATAAACTTGGCATAGTTTATTTGAATGGGTCCATATTCCACACAAACAGGCATCTTGGAAGCACGGACAATGTATTAAACCTTTTATCAAATGCACACGGTTTCCCCGTCATACAGCCCAACGGTGGTTCGTGAGTGCCTGCATATCAAATGCACCGTTGGGCTGTATGACGGGAATCCGAATGATTTGCATATAGGGTCATGTGACTGGTCCAACACTGATTTTGCCCATCCGGAAGCTTGCGCATCCGTCTCGCGTCGTCGTGAGCAGCGAATCGACCTTCGATCCAAACAGCCCCAAGACTTCTCCGATGATCTAACGACCGTCCCAAAAAGTGTTGGGAATGTTGTAGATCATCAGAGAGCCTTGGAGCTGCTTGGATCTGACCGAGGGGCATGGCTACCACTTCCACCACCACCACCACTCGTTGTGTGCCGTTTCGCTGCAGGGACGTCGCTATTTATAGGCGTGTGCTTCTGATCCAACGGCTCACAAGCGTTCTAAAGAAACACACCCCTGATCCAACGGCTCACAAGCGCTTGAAAGAAACACACGATCCGTGTGCTTCTTTAGTCCCGGTTGGTAACACGAACCGGTACTAAAGGCCCTGATCCAACAGCTCACAAGCGCTCGAAGGAAACACACGATCCGTGTGCTTCTGATCCAACGGCTCACAAGCGCTCTAAAGAAACACACCCCTGATCCAACGGCTCACAAGCGCTTGAAAGAAACACACGATCCGTGTGCTTCTTTAGTCCCGGTTGGTAACACAAACCGGTACTAAAGGCCCTGATCACTCTATATATAGGCTTGGCCTCCATTGCCATATCACATCTAAACTCATATCTGCAACCTCATCACTCTTCCATTATAACAAAATTTTGACTTAGGCGTTTTTGACTTAGGTGTTCTCGGCGACGATGTCCATGTTGGACCAGAGGGGCGATGTGCGGGACTGGGCTCCACCGGGCTGGCACTGGGAGGTGCTACCTTCCGGGACGCGCAGCTTGGTGAGGAATCCGGGTGACATCGTCGACCCGGATCTTCTGTGGTGGCAGTCGCGTGGGCCACGCTCGGTGCAGAGGGAGCCGGCCTCCGAGGAGGTGGTACGTCGCCGTATCAGGGAGGAGGATGAGCACGTCCGTCGCTACATGTATCTATTGGATAGGCAGTATGACAGTAGGTGGTCGTTTCTTCAGAGGGTTCCTTCTCACGTGAGCTATGACCCTGTGAGGGTTCCTTCTCTTTGGATGCGCAGCGCCGGAGGCTCAGCACCCCGTGGCTCAGGAACTTGGAATATGTCCTAGGCAGTACGACAGTTCTGTTGAAAATTTGTTCACAACAAAGAGCTATCTCCTCCTAACATTCTAGGGTTTCTGTCGAAATAACGGGTGTTATGGCCAAATACATGGCATAGTTTGTTTGAATGGGTCCATATTCCACACAAACATGCATCTTGGAAGCACGGACAATGTTGACGAAGGAAGTTTTTTTTATTGAATAAAAAAACCATTTTCCATTTTCCGAGTGTCAGAAATGGTTTTTTTTGTGAAGGACCTACCAGAAATATGTTGCAAAACTTGGGTGATTCATTTTTTAATATGCTAGAACATGTTATATGCACAAATAATCAATTTGTTTTCTAAGAAAAGAATTCCATCCACCTCTTTTAAAAATCACAAATTTCTGCCGATTCTGCTGGAAACGGGACAAATTTCTAGACTTAATTATAGTTTCTAGAAATATTTCATTCCATTTTGAAATTTAAAAATTTGAAAATGTTACAAAACATCACAAAATTATTATGGGTTGATATGTTTTAATTTTACAAAATTTTAGAAACTAGTTTCATGTCATTTGGACTTTTCTTTCAAAAGTTATAGTTGTTTAATAAATTAGGAAAAGAAAAAGAGAGAAAACCCTTTGGTACCGGTTGGTGAGGAAAACCGGTACCAAAGGTCCAGCGGTTCGCGCGCAATTTTGGTGGACCTTTGGTACCGGTTGGTGCCCCCAACCGGTACCAATGGACCTTTGGTACCGGTTTGTCCCACCAACCGGTACCAAAGGTCAAAATAACGCTCCAAACAACGCGGGACTTGGCCATTCTTGGCCAAACCCAGCAGACCAACCGACGCGCCTCCGGGCTCCCTGTTCACCGACGAGGAGATGCCGCCAGGCTGCCGCCGTGCCGCCGCCGCCGCCTCCACCACGCGCCACCGCATCCTCCACCACGCGCCCCTGCGCCGCCGCCGCCGCCTCCGCCTCCTCCACCACGCGCCCCTGCGCCGCCTCCACCACGCCGCCTCCGCCTCCGGCCGCCACCACACGCGCCTCCGCCTCCGCCTCCGGCCGCCTCCATGCGCCCGCGCCTCCGCCTCCGGCCGCCACCACACGCGCCTCCGCCTCCGCCTCCGGCCGCCTCCACGCGCCCGCGCCTCCGCCTCCTCCACCACACCGCCGCCGCCTCCACCACGCGCCTCCGGCCGCCTCCGGCCGCCACCACAACACGCCTCCGCCTCTGCCTCCGGCCGCCTCCACGCCGCCTCCGCCTCCGGCCGCCTCCGGCCGCCTCCACGCCGCCTCGGTAGAGGTACTAGTTTTTTTTTGTTTTTTTTCTTAGTGATTATTAATATTAGTAAATAGAAATACTAAGAATTAGTATTAGAATTTAAGTAAATAGAAATACTAGTTTCTATTTTACTTACAAATGTCTCAATATTGTTATACATAAATTTAAGTAAATAGAAATACTAGAAAATTAGTATTAGAATTATTAGATACTTAGAATTATTAGAATTTTAGTACTTAGAATGATTAGAATTTTTAGTACTTAGAATTATTAGAATTTTAAGTACTTAGATATTAGTTTTTTTTAGTACTTAGAATGATTAGAATTTTTAGTACTTAGAATTATTAGAATTTTTAAGTACTTAGATATTAGTTTTTTTAGTACTTAGATTATTAGAATTTTTAAGTACTTAGATATTAGTTTTTTAAGTACTTAGATATTAGTTTTTTTAGTACTTAGTTAGAATTTTTAAGTACTTAGATATTAGTTTTTTTAGTACTTAGAATTATTAGAATTTTTAGAATAGAATATTAGTATTAGAATATTAGTATTAGAATTATTATTTATTATGTTAGAATTTTGTAGCGAATTGCTATTTAAAATTTTCTATTTCAAATTTGCCAAGTGAATTTGCTATTTAAAATTTTGTAGTGACATTGAGCTATGGATCCGGACTCCCCCCCCTTCATCCGAAATGAGGAGGAAGAAGATTTGGTGCAACAAGTGATATATAATAATGCCCGACCATATGAGGATGACGATGGCGAAGACTTAACCACACAATTTCTGAACGACTCCGGTGAAGGACTTGAGTCTGAAGAAAGAAGGGCCGACGAAGTGCCCTTAACAAACTCCGGCAAGGTGTATATTATGGCAATGCTATATTAGTAGATGCATTGATTTATTTGTATTGCACTTATTAACGAACCTTTTTTATTTTAGCCTTCTGGATCATCGAGCAAATCTGCTAAAAAGCAAGGTCCTCGAGGCCCGACGAAACCTCTATCGGGCGAGGCTAAATTATCCCTCACCGCATTTAAGGCTAGTGGCGAACCGGTGGAACCAGCAGAGAACGTCAAAAAATTTATAAGTCAAGCTGGAGTTCTTGTTAGGGACATTGTACCGATCACCATTCCAGATTGGCATAAGCCGAAGAAGGCGGGGGTTGGCGATGAAGCTAGTTATGTCAGCGACACTACAAAAGAGGTACTTTGGGGGAGTCTGCTGCCATACTTCAACCTACCGGTAGGCTTCACGGAAGGCCAGACGAAGAAGCTCAAGGAATGGACTTTTAAGAAGATGGCCGTACAATTCCAGACCTGGAAGAAAAAATTATGGGACAACTATGGACCTGAAGGTCCAGAATTCACTGGAAGATTTGAAAGCTACATGTGCCAATAAGGAACATGTCCGTTAAGGTGGCGGTCGGCTGTGCTACCCACAACAAGATGGAGCAACGCACCATCATCAGCCCATTCCATCCAGCTGACTGTGCTCTTGTCGGGGTGGATGACATTGTGCCTACTTATGAAACAATGGATCTTGATCATCTGGAGGTGACGAGGAAGACACTGGGCGATGTCAAGCGCGGTTTCGCCCTCTGGAAAAAAACAATACATCGTCTTTTCAGGCCCGTGCCAAGGCCACCGACTCCTCGTGGTAGAAGTCCACATGTGCAACAAAGTCCCACATGAGCCGCAAGGGCCATCGACTACTCCTGCTGGCAGTCCACATGAGCAGGAAGGGCCATCGACTCCTCGTGGTAGCAGTCCACATGAGCAGCAAGGGCCATCGACTCCTCGTGTAGCAGTCCACATGAGCAACAAAGTCCACACCTACCGGAGGGGGGGCCCAGCGCGAGTCCACCACCTCGGTTACCTCCGCGTAAGAGAGCGCCCGTTAAGCGGAACGGTTCGCGCGCCTAGGAAGATGCCTAGATTGGAGAGAACACGGCCGCCTCTTGAGAAGTTACCTTGGGAAAGATCTGAAGAGGAAAACAAGGCAATCGTTCAAGCCCAGGTGGATGCCCATTTTGCTAAGAAAGTGCCAGAGATACCTTTTGTGAAGACGCTAGATCCGGTGAAAGTCGTGCGTACCGTGGAGAACTATATGACCCTGAACCGGTGGTATCAGACTATACGCGTTCTATTGAAAGGTCATATGACAAGATGGTCAGGGTGAAAAAAGGGGAACCGGTGGTCCAAGTGGAAAAAGGGAAACAAGTGGTCGAGTCAAAGAAAAGTAAACAAGTTCCCCAGCTCGGAGAACAACCCGTTCAATCGGTCCCCCCTCTCAAGGTGTTTGACGATAAGGCCGTTCAAAGTCGTCAACAACAAACAACTGATACCGATTATCGCGCCATTTTTGAAGTACCATCTGAATTTGTTCAAGGGAATAACTTGGTCGAGAATCTCTCCACCCTAACAACAAGAATGCGCCAACTGCATAGCTGGTACTTGAGGAGTGCAAAGGACGGGTTCGATTCTATCATTGAGAGTTAAGGAGGAGCACTACTTCCAAGAATACGCTGTGTCCGTTGACTTCAAGGAACTTTTTCAGTTATACAATCTACGGGCCCTCGACAAATCGTTGCTCAGTTGCTATTGTCTGTAAGTGATTTATTTATTTAATTTGAGAAGTCTTTAGCTCAGTTCGTTCATTCATTTTCTGCAATTGTCCTCAATTTAATCTTTGTGCGCTATATTATACAGATTGAAGATGCTCGAATGCAAAAGGAATGATATCAAGACATTGGGTTCATTGACCCGGAGACAATGCATCAAGTAACCATAAGGATCCCCTGCATAACAAGGATATACACCGGCGACTTTGCTAAGGTTTTGAAGCGACAACGTGACAAAAAACAAATACTTTGGCCTTACTTGTTCGAGTGAGTGTTACTGTCTTCTTTATCATCATTATTTAAATACTTTGGCTAGATGTTAAAATTTTAAGTAATGAGTTATATCTATGACACTGCATATTAAACGTGCGCAGCTTTCACTTTATTCTTCTCAATATTAAAATACACGATGGAGAAGTTCTAGTATATGGACTCACTAACCATGAAGGCTATAACTACAAGCACTGTTTTGATATGCTCACAAGGTAATTTTAATTATTTCTTATCGGCTTCATCGTAATGTTGATGATGTCAACAATTAATAACTCTTTTATTGATTTTCTTTGTCGGGCAGCGTATGGCAAACTTCATCGCGGAAGATCCGGAAGGTGGATGGAAACCGAAGCTGATATGGCGTCCGAGAGTAAATAATACTACCTAGCTACGTCCAGACACATTTATCATACTGATTATTGTTTGATTGAATTATATTCTTATACAGAAATGCCCGCAACAGCCACAGGGGACTCATCTGTGTGGTTACTATGTTGGTGAGAACATTCACAAGATTGTCAACGAGAGAGCGAATAGTATATTCAATAGAGAGGTACGTAAATAAATATTCACAAATTTATTTTGTTACCATCAGTTCTCGGGCTGAGTTTCAGTCATAATTGTTTTATTATGATTGATACATACATATACACATGACACATGTATTCATTCGATCTCATTCTTTGCAGTTGGCAAGAAGCGGGAGAAGCTTANAAGGGAAACAGGTGGTCGAGTCAAATAAAAGGAAACAAGTTCCCCAGCTCGGAGAACAACCCGTTCAATCGGTCCCCCCTCTCAAGGTGTTTGACGAGAAGGCCATTCAAAGTCGTCAACAACAAACAACCGGTACCGATGACGCCTTACTTGAAGTAGCATATCAATTTGTTCAAGGGAATAATTTGGTCGAGAATGTCCGCGCCCTACCAACAAGAATGCGCCAACTGCATAGCTGGTACTTGAATAGTGCAAAGGACGGGTTCGATTCTATCATGGTGAGAGTTAAGGAGGAGCACTACTTCCAAGAATACGCTGTGTCCGTTGACTTCAAGGAACTTTTTCAGTTATACAATCTCCTGGCCATCAACAAATCGTTGCTCAGTTGCTATTGTCTGTAAGTGATTTATTTATGTAATTTGAGAAGTCTTAAGCTTAGTTCGTTCATTTTCTGCAATTGTCCTCAATTTAATCTTTTGTGCGCTATATTATGCAGATTGAAGATGCTCGAATGCAAAAGGTTCATTGACGCGGAGACAATGCATCAAGTAACCATAACGGATCCCCTGCATAACAAGGATACACCGGCGACTTTGCTAAGGTTTTTGAAGCGACAACGTGACAAAAAACAAATACTTTGGCCTTACTTGTTCGAGTGAGTGTTACTGTCTTCTTTATCGTCATTATTTGAATACTTTGGCCAGATGTTAAAATTTTAAGTAATGAGTTATATCTATGACACTGCATATTTTAAACGTGCGCAGCTTCCACTATATTCTTATCGTCATTAAATGCACGATGGAGAAGTTCTAGTTTATGACTCACTAACCACAAAGCCTCTAAAGTACAAGCACTGTTTTGATATGCTCAAAAGGTAATTTTAATTAATTCTTATCGGCTTCATCGTTAATTTGATGATGTCAACTCTTTTATTGATTTTCTTTGTCGGGCAGCGTATGGGAAACGTTCATCGCGGAAGATCCGGAAGGTGGATGGAAAACCGAAGCTGATATGGCGTCCGAGGAGTAAGTACTACTATATACCTAGCTACGTCCACACACATTTATCATACTTGATTATTGTTTGATTGAATTATATTCTTATACAGAAATGCGAGCAACAACCACAGGGGACTAATCTATGTGATTACTATGTTTGTGAGAACATTCACAAGATTGGTCAACGAGAGAGCGAATAGTAAATTCAATAAAGAGGTACGTAAACAATATTCACAAATTTATTTTGTTACCATCAGTTCTGCTGAGTTTTAGTCATTAGTTGTTTTATTATGATTTGATACATACATATACACATGACTCAATGTATTCATTTCGATCTCATTCATTTGCAGTTGGCAAGAAAGCGGGAGAAGCTCCCCCGAAAGCTCCGCTTCAAGCAATTAGCGAGGAATTGCGGGATTTTTCATTCGGGAAGTCATACCTCCTTCCGGAGAGTACCACCTTGTTTCAATATAGTATGCCTCAATGTAATAGTGAGCTAGGAATATGTAATATATTGTATGTCTCGGAGAGTACTACTTAATTTGCGATCTTATGTAATTAATTACTTTTGTTATATATATGCACCAAGTTGATATGCATCAAATTGATCTTCATGTAGATATCTTATATATTCTAAACGCGTTTCTGGCGCATCGAAGCGATACTGATACAACGAACGGTCCAAATACAGACCCTATAAACCCTGGATTCTCTGCGTTTTGGCACGGCAGAGAAATGCACAATTCTCTGCCGCGGCAGAGAGTGCAGGTTTACGGTCCCAACCCTTTGGTACCGGTTCCTGTTACGAACCGGTACCAAAGGTCTCCAGCCCTGAGGCTCCCGGCCAGCCCACGTGGAGGCCTCTGTAGTACCGGTTCCAGACTAGACCGGTACTAAAGGTTGGGGCCTTTAGTACCGATTAATTAGTACCGGTTGCCTAACCGGTACTATAGGCACTCTGGAACCGGTACTAGAGCTTGTTTTTCCACTAGTGAACCAACAAAATATGTATTATGTGTCACAAAAATGATACCATTATAGAATTTGTATTTAAAAAAATGCTCATGGTATATACTTCCTCCGTCCAGTACTTTTAGATTCACTAGTAGGAAATAGCTTATAGGTAGAATGTTACTAGTGGCGCACATAAATCATTTGACGCCGTGCATAACGGCGCGCCAGCCAGTAGTATGAGTTTACTAGTGGCGTATAATTATACCTGTACGTCACCGGTGGGCATAGCCTAGGTGCGGGCAGGTACCAATGGCGCGCACCTATATGTATACGCCACCGATAGTTTATTAACGGCGGCGTACACATATATGTGTACGCCACCGGTATGTTTGGCCACAGAAAAAGGAAACCAGCGGCGGCCCGAGTACTACTCATTCACATCATCCTATCCACTCCCACTCTCCCCACGCCGCATCGCCGTAGCTCTCCCCTCATCGCGCCGTCTAGCTCTCCCCACACCACGCCGCCATCGCCGCGCCCTCTCCCACCCCGCCCCACGCCCTTCCTAACCGTTGATCCGACGCCGCCCCCTCCTGTCCCGACGCCGCGACACCCTGTCATGCCGTCTACCGCCGCCGCCGTCTCCAGCCACCCGCCTCTGGCCACCTTCGAGCCGCGCCGGTGAGTCCGACCACATTTCTTCATTTATAGTTCCACATTAGATATTTAGAATTATATGCAGATTTTTTAGATGTGTAGCTTAAATTCAGTGTAGTGTATTTTAAGTTGTAGATTGTTATTGTGTAGATTAAATTCTTAGATATTAGTTGGTTTAGATGTGTATATTAAATTTACTGTAGTGTGTATGTTGGTTATAGATAGTGTAGTTTAATTATGTATTGTGCAGATTTATATATTGTGTAGTTTTAGTTTTTTGTTCTAATCAATCGTTTTTAATAATGTTTTAGTTTTCCACGATATGGCAAAGTTTACTGGTGCGAGGGAGAAAATTAGAAAGAGGGATGGGAGCCGCATGTATGGGTGTAAGATCCATATTGGTGGGGTTAAGCGTTGGGTTGGCCAGTGGTCGTCTGAGGAGCAGGCAACGCGCGCCTACGACTACTTTGCCATCCAGGAGTACGAGGATCCTGCACTGAAGAAGCTCAACTTCCCCGCGGATCGCCACCGTACGGCCGAACTCGCGCCACCAGGAATCAAACACTTCACCGAGTCCATGGAGAAGGAGCTTCGCATGGCCGAGGAGCAGATCGCACGACGCAACTCCCGCCCCCCACGACGACCCGTTGGTGAGGAGTCTCATGCAGGAGCCGGATCTAATGGCGTATTAGTCACAAGACGCTGGTGCGGCCCCATCCTACAACGTCGGTCCTTCCCACGGTGCCGGTGCAGGTCCTTCCCATGGCGCGGCTCCTTCCCAGGTTAAGGAGGAGCGGTTCTTCAACTCGGACGACTGTTTCTGGGACGAGGAGGAGGAGTACGATGTTGTAGATGACAGGTTTTGGGATAAGTTAGTATAGGAGGATGAAGAAGACCAAAAGGCCAGGGGTGGCTAGATGATCACTTTGATGTTTAGTAATCTTCTAATATCGATTTAAACTATTTAATGTACATAATATGCAACTTATCATATTAGAGTTCATATTTAGACCGTTTCATGTATAATACGGAACTAATCATAGTCGAATAATATAATTAATGTCTTTTTAATATATGCTTAGTAGTCGAGTTTATAATGTGTTATGCTGATGTATATATGCAGCAAATGAATACCCAGTACGCTAGTTGCGGCTACGCTAGGTGCAAGGACAAGAAGTTTGTTATGGTGCTTCCAGCGGACTTTGAAGCTCTGACGGCATAGTTTTGAATTCCGGCTGTATGCCTGTTATTATCAGACCAGCTATTTTTTTGTTGATAATTGCTAAACATATTTATATGTTTGATCCATGTGCCGATGATTCAACTCCTGAGCAATTTTAGTTCGAGCGTTGGTCGAAAGGACCTACTGATATGTACAACAATATTGGTTCCACATTTCTTTTGATCATTTTGTTCCAACGCTTAGAAATTTATGATCTGCACTGTTTATATGAGGCACCTTTTGTTGTTATGCATGTTCCTTGGTAAATGTTTAAATGATGCACTATATAGTATCACATTATTTGTTTCTTATATTTTGCTCTGACCATCCTGTCACTAGTAGGAAAATGCCTAACCTGGTGCGACCAAAATTCGTTACCCGTGGCGCAGGGCCCTGCGCCACGGGTAACACGCCACTGCTAACAGATTACCCGTGGCATAGGGACCTGGTGCGCCACGGGTATATACGTTAGCCGTGGTGCACATGTTTTCGGTGCGCCACGAGTAATAGCAGTTAGCCGTGGCGCACCTGCTTTCGGTGCGCCACGGGTATATGCAGTTAGCCGTGGCGCACATGTTTTAGATGCGCCACTACTATCGAATTTCTGGTTTAAAGAAAAATACAGTCGCGGCGGCCAGGCGGCAGCTCGGTAACGATGGCCACGACGCGGGTCGGCGCCGGCGCGGACAACTGGCGTGGCTGGGAGGAGCTCCGGCCGCGCACGGCGGCATGATCGGGAGAGGTCGGGACGAGCTCCGATCGCGACGGCGGCATGGCCGAGAGGAGAAGGCGCGTCGAGGTCGAGCATGACCAGTAGGAGAAGCCGGGAGGAGAAGGCGGCCACGCTTGGGCGGAGCTTGGAGACGGGGAAGTCGAGGTCGAGCATGGAGGCGACGAGGCGGAGCTCGGTGTCACATCGTCGGGGAAGTGACAATCCATGCAGGGGCGTCGTCGGCCATGGAGGAGGAGGAAGAGGACACTAGTAGAAAACAGGCCTTTCGCCCTGGGCTTTAGTCGCGGCCGTGTCTCAACCCGCGACTAATGTTCAGGCCACGTCGCCCCGAATCGGCGGAACAATTGTTGCGGTTCGTTAGGACCCTTTTGTCCCGGCTTGAGATACAAACCGGGACAAAATAGGTCTGCGGCCCTGCTGCGGTAGGTGCCCCCCTTTTGTCGCGGGTCATGTCTCTAACCGGGACTAGAATTCGGTACAATAGTCGCGGCCTGGTATACGAGCCGCGACAAAATCTACTGACCCAGCGCCAGGCCATGTTTTGTGGCCTTTGGTGCCGGTTTGTATCTCAAACCGGGACAAAAAGTCTGGCCCTATATATATGCAGCCCCCTCTTCCCCCTCTCTTGTTTTTTTCCTGGTGGGAAGTGGTGTAGGTTTGTGCTAGTTTTTTTTTCTACATATGCACTAGAGGTGTTCGGTGAAATGCCTGTTAGAGCGATGCCACTTGAGTTCACACAAAACAAACATGATATGAGGTGCCCGAGCCACACTTAAGCTTCCTCCTCTTTGTTTCCAAGTTTCCTAAAAGGTTAGCAACTACTTTCTCGTTTAGACCATGCGGTACTAATTTTAGCATCGTGATTGCGTTTGATATATAGTTGCATGATGCAGATGGGCCACCCATGGATGTACGGTGACCGACGCTCTGGCGCTTATAGAGAAGGCGTGCGTTCTTTTATCGTTGTGGCCGAGGCGAACAAACGGCGGGATGGTTTTATGTGTTGTCTGTGTGTCGAATGTCGGAATGAGAAGGATTATACTTCCTCAAGAGTCATTCAGAGCCACCTGCTTCGGTCTGGTTTCATGTCCGGCTATAATGTTTGGACCTATCACGGAGAAAGAGGGGTTATGATGGAAGACGGCGATGAAGAAGAGAACGATGATGACAACTACCGATCTATGTTCCCTGAATACGCTGATACCGCAATGGAAGACAATGAAGAAGAAGGAGGTGAAGAACGGGCAGCATATGAGCCCGCTGATGATCTTGGTCGGGTCATTTCTGATGCAAAGCGAGACTGCGACACAGAAAAGGAGAGGTTGCAGTTCGAGCAGTTGTTACAGGACCACAACAAATTGTTGTACCCAACTTGTGAAGATGGCCAGAAGAAGCTGGGTAGCACACTAGAATTGCTGAAGTGGAAGGCAGAGACCGGTGTGACTGACTCGGGATTTGAAAAGTTGCTGGTACTAATGAAGAAGATGCTTCCAAGAAATAACGAATTGCCCGCCAGTACGTACGAAGCAAAGAAGCTTGTCTGCCCTCTAGGATTAGACGTGCAGAAGATACATGCATGCCCTAATGACTGCATCCTCTACCGTGGTGAGAAGTACGAGAATATGGATAAATGTCCGGTATGCACTGCATTGCGGTATAAGATAAAAAAAGATGACCCTGGTGATGTTGAGGGCGAGCCACCCAGGAAGAGGGTTCCTGCCAAGGTGATGTGGTATGCTCCTATAATACCACGGTTGAAACGTTTGTTCAGAAACAAAGAGCATGCCAAGTTGTTGCGATGGCACATGGAAGACCGTAAGAAAGATGGGATGTTGAGGCACCCGGCTGATGGTCGGCAGTGGAGAAAAATCGAGAGAGAGTTCCCGGACTTTACAGGTGACGCAAGGAACTTATGGTTTGGTCTAAGTACAGATGGCATGAATCCTTTTGGGGAGCAGAGCTGCAGTCACAGCACCTGGCCCGTGACTCTGTGTATTTACAACCTTCCTCCTTGGTTGTGCATGAAGCGGAAGTTCATTATGATGCCAGTGCTGATCCAAGGCCCGAAGCAACCCGGCAACGACATTGATGTGTGTCTAAGGCCATTAGTTGATGAACTTTTACAGTTGTGGGCCGAACCAGGTGTACGTGTGTGGGATGAGCACAAACAGGAGGAATTTGACCTACGAGCGTTGCTGTTCGTAACCATCAATGATTGGCCTGCACTTAGTAATATTTCAGGACAGACGAACAAAGGATACAGTGCATGCACGCACTGTTTAGATGAGACTGAAAGTATATATCTGGATAAATGTAGAAAGAATGTGTACCCGTACAATCGTCGTTTTTCTTCCGCTCAGGCATCACTTAAGGAAAAAAGGAAAGCATTTCAATGGCAAGGAAGAAACCCGGACGAAGCCTGTCCCCCGTAGTGGTGCTGATGTATTTGGTATGGTCAAGGATTTAAATGTAATCTTTGGAAAGGGTCCTGGCAGAGAACCTGTTCCGAATGACGCTGACGGACACGCACCCATATGGAAGAAGAAATCTATATTTTGGGAGCTAGAATATTGGAAAGTCCATGAGGTCCGCTCTGCAATCGATGTGATGCACCTAACGAAGAATCTTTGCGTGAATATTCTAGGCTTCCTGGGCTTGTATGGGAAGTCAAAAGATACACCGGAAGCACGGGAGGACCAGCAACGTCATAAAGGACGAGACGGCATGCATGCAGGGCAGTTTCAAGGGCCTGCCAGCTACGCTCTTATCAAAGAAGAGAAGGAAATCTTTTTTGAAGTCCTTTTCAGTATCAAGGTCCCGTCTGGCTTCTCGTCGAATATAAAGGGAATAGTAAATATGAAAGAGAAAAAATTCCAAAACCTAAAGTCTCATGACTGCCACGTGCTTATGACGCAATTGCTTCCGGTTGCATTGAGGGGAATTCTACCAGAAAATGTTCGACTAGCCATTGTGAAGGTATGCGCATTCCTCAATACAATTTCTCAGAAGGTAATCGATCCAGAAAGTCTAACAGGGTTACAGATTGATGTGGTCCAATGTCTGGTCAGCTTCGAGTTGTTGTTCCCGCCATCCTTCTTCAATATTATGACGCACCTCCTAGTTCACCTAGTCGAAGAGATTAGAATTCTCGGTCCTGTGTTTCTACACAATATGTTCCCCTTCGAGAGGTTCATGGGAGTCTTAAAGAAATATGTTCATAACCGTGCTAGGCCAGAAGGAAGCATCTCGAAGGGCTATGGAACAGAGGAGGTCATTGAGGTTTTGTGTTGACTTTCTTCCTGACCTGAAGCCGATTGGTGTTCCTGAATCTCGGTATGAAGGAAGGCTGACTGGAAAAGGCACACTAGGAAGGAAAACAACGGTATGTAGGGACGCGCTTTCTTTCACTCAAGCACACTACACAGTTCTACACAATTCCACCGTGGTTGCTCCGTATATCGAGAAACACAAGAATATTCTATGCGCCGAAAACCCGGGGGAGCATGAATCCTGGATTAAAGGGGAACACGAGGCGACTTTCGGCAGTTGGTTGCAGACACATCTCATGAATAACAACACTGTTGGAGGTCAGCTGTACTTGTTGGCCAGGTTGTCATTGGCTCCAAGATTCAAAAATATGCAAAAAATATTAGTTATATCCATTTTTTAATTGAAAATGGCAAAATTGTTAATAGTTTGTAGAGTTACAATAATTATTTTATAAAAAAGAAAATGGTTTTGGATTACTTATTCAAATTCAAGTACTTTTCATGTTGGAAGTTTTGTCAAATTTATTCAAATGTTTGTAGAGTTAAATCATTTGTGAGTAAGTATTTGAAAAAACAGAGAAAACAGCGCGCGAGCACATTTTTTGGCCCAGCGCGCGCAAATTTTGGTCCATTAGTCGCGGCCCATACCACCAGCCGCGACTAAAGCTCACCTTTTGGTCCCGGTTGGTTCCACGCCCCGCGACTAAAGGCTGCGATGCGCGCGCGATCTGAAACCGCCCCCCCCCCCACCCCCCTTTAGTCGCGGGTTGAGCCACGCCCCGCGACTAAAGACCCCCTTTTGGTCCCGGTCGTTTCCACGCCCCGCGACTAAAAGTTGTGTCTATATAAAAAACTTTGTCTCCCGGTGCGTGGCTCAGACCGCGACACCGGAGGCCATTTGCGAAATAGCGCCGTCAGGCTGCCGAATTTTTCCACCGCCACCGTCGCCTCCTGCCGCCGGCCGCTGTCCTCCGCCGTGTCCGCCGCACGCGCCCGACGCCTCCGTCCCCGCGCGCCCGTCGCCCGCCGTCCTCCGCGCCCTCCGTCCCCGTGCGCCCGCCGTCCTCCGCCGCCCGAGCCCGCGCGCCCGTCGCCCGCCGTCCCCGACGCCGGCCTCCGTCCCCGCGCGCCGCCGCCGCCCGAGCCCGCCGTCCTCCGCGCCCGCCGCTCAAGCTTTCCTCCGGTTCCGAACCCGCCGCCATACCTCCTCCGCGCCGGCGCCGCTCTGTTTAGGTTAGTTCTTTTTATCAGTTAATTAGGTACATTTTTAGGTTAGTTTAAATTTAGATCAGTTAATTAGGTAGATTTTTAGGGTAGTTTAATTTTAGGTTAAATTTTAGATTAGTTAGATTGGTATTTAGAATTTTTGCAAATTTTACTAAGTTAAATTGGTATTTTACTAAGTTAAATTGGTATTTTACTAAGTTAAATTGGTATTTTAGAAATTTTGCTAAGTTAAATTGGCATTTTAGAAATTTTGCTAAGTTAAATTGGTATTTTACAAATTTTGCTAAGTTAAATTGGTACTTTAGAAATTTTGCTAAGTTAAATTGGTATTACTTTTTTAATTAGTGTAGAAATAGAAATTTTGCTAAGTTAAATTGGTACTTTAGAAATTTTGCTAAGTATTGGTATTACTTTTTAAGTGTACAAATAGAAATTTTGACTAAGTTAAATTGGTATTTTAGAAATTTTGCTAAGTTAAATTGGTATTTTACAAATTTTGCTAAGTTAAATTGGTACTTTAGAAATTTTGCTAAGTTAAATTGGTATTACTTTTTTAATTAGTGTAGAAATCGAAATTTTGCTAAGTTAAATTGGTACTTTAGAAATTTTGCTAAGTATTGGTATTACTTTTTAAGTGTACAAATAGAAATTTTGACTTAGGTGTTTTTAGTTTATTGTTCTCGGCGACGATGTCCCTATTGGATCCACCTAGTCCGATCCGCAGAGACCTAAGACAATTGTGTGCATTTTGCTAAGTATGGTACTTTAGAAATTTTGCTAAGTATTGTGTGCATTTTGCAGAAACTATGGATCCACCTAGTCCGATCCGCAGAGACCTAAGACAAGAAGAAATTCTCGAGGACATAATCCACAACGCCACCGGTGCTGATCCACCCGAATCTCCCTCGATGTATCTGAACCCATCCGGTAAGGGTGAAGAGGTCGACCAAAATGAGGGGGAAGCCGACGCCTCTGATGATGGAGAAGGCGACGGCTCCGATGATGGACCCTTAACGAAGTCCGGCAAGGTATATATATGAAGTCCGATGGTCAGTAGATGCATTAATTGAGTTGTACATATATGAATTGACGAATGTTTCTTCTCTTAGGCCTCCACTTCGAGCAAATGTTCCAAACGAGGCCCGGCCAAAAAGTTGGCCGCATCTGCGCATTATACAATTACGAAGATATCACCAGTGGGCGAACCGTTGGAACCCATAAAGGTTGCAAAGAAATTTGTAAAACAATGCGGAGTTATGGTTAGGGATCGCGTCCCCATCACCGTTCGAGAGTGGAATAAGCCCAAAGGGGTGGAAGATAATGAGTATGTCGCCGAAAGGTACAAAGATGGTCTTTGGAATGACCTCATGGCACATTTCACCCTCCCAGAATGTGAGGAAGAGGACGACACAACTGCATTGAGGGACAAAGTCAAGGTGTTCACTCTTAAGAAGATGGCCGAACTATTCCGGCAGTGGAAGAAAACATTATGGCAAGAGTATTAGAAGACCAATAGTGCTCCAAAATTCGAGGGCTATCTAGTGAAGCAGAAGGCTTACTGGGATGCATTTGTGAAGTACAAGAAGTCAGATGATGCTACGGAAAAGTCAACACGAGCCAAGACAAATGCTGCGAAAAAGAAATATCACCATAAGCTCGGGACAGGGGGCTACGCGACTGCCATGCCAAAGTGGGATAAAATAGAGGAAGCGCTGCTTGCTAAAGGGATCGTTCCAGAACCAATTCGCGACGAATGGGAACAGAGGGCACGAAATTTTTTCCTTGCGCATGGGAGTGAGTATGACATGGAGACAGGGGATCTTATTTGCAGTGAGGGGATTAGGGTACCCAGGGAGACATGGCTGAAAGTGGTGAAAGAAATTAAAGAGGGGAAATTAAAGTTCCGTGCTGATAGAGAGAAAGACTTGCTGACAAAGGTCCTCGGGAATCCAGAACACGAGGCTTTGGCCCTAGTTATCCCTGGGAGATTGGGTTTCCCAAAGACAAAGATACTTATAGAAGCCGATCGAGAGCAAAGAAGCGACAGGAGGAGGAGGAGGAAGACAAATTCAACCAGTTGCTAGCAAGAATTGACAAGCAGTAGCAGCAGATTGACGAACTTAGAGGAGAGCGCCTGCAAGATCCTGCACTCAATATTACCGCCGGCCCATCTCTGCAGAGAAGCAGCGTGGCTGAATCGGAGGTCCCGTCTGATGGTGCACTGATGATAGATGGCGGTCCCGGCTACCCCGTGGATGGAATCAAGGAGCAGATATCTTGTGAGCTCCATCAAAAGGTGAAGAACATATCCCTGAAGGTGGCGGTCGGAACTGCTTTACCTTGTCCACCTGAGGCACGGCCTACTTTTATAATTAAGTAGCTTCCCTCTCCAGCCAGCAAACCGCTTAAAGGTTTTATCAACAATTGGTTGAATATCCTCTTTACGAAGTTTTGAAAAATGTAAAGGGACACCCAAATATTTACAGGGAAAAGACGAAATTTGACAGCAGAAAACCTGAGCAAAGGCTCTGGCTTCTTCATGGGACACATTGATGGTCATAAGATCAGTTTTGTGGTAATTAATCCTTAACCCAGACATATATTCAAAACAAGCAAGAAACCACTTCAGATGCCTAGCAAAGTCAATATTGTTTTCAAGAAAAAGGATTGTATCATCTGCATACTGCAAACTGATAACCCCCCCTGGAACAACTTGTGGCAACAACCCTCTAATCAAACCATTAATGGCAGCTTTAGAGAGAACCTTAGTAAAGACATCAGCTACCAAATTAAAAAGAATGGGAGAGGAAGGGTCTCCTTGTTTAAGGCCTTTACCAGCTTTAAAAAAGGAGCTGTTTACATCATTTAGCCTGACACAGAAAGACCCATCAATTAAAAGACTTTTAATCCACTTAACAATAGTGAGACCAAAACCCCTAGAGAGAAGCATTTCCTCAAGGAAATCCCAATCTACCCTATCATAAGCCTTTTCATAATCTAATTTCAAAACCAGAGCACTCTCACCTCTAGAGTGAGCAGCATGAATTAATTCCTGCGCCGCCACAACACTCTCAAGAATGAAACGACCTTTAATAAAAGCAGTCTGATTATTAGCAATAATCCTGTTACCAACAGGGGAGAGCCTATTTGTGATAGCTTTAGAGATAATTTTTAAACTACAATTACCCAAACTAATAGGTCTAAATTTTTTCATATCTCTAGCATCAGACTCTTTGGGAATTAAAGTAATAATGGCATAGTTGAGTCTGGCAACATTAAGGTTACCAGTTTCAAAGTCCCTAACCAAAGCCATAAAATCATTTTTAATCAGGTCCCAAAACTTTTGATAGAAGAGAAAGGAAAAGCCATCAGGGCCAGGGGCCCCACTAGCATAAGACTCAAAAACTGCAGTTTTAATCTCTTCAACCGAAAAAGGTTTTTGAAGGGACAAGTTTTCATCATGAGTAATCATATCTTCAGGGTCCCAGAAATGAGAGCCCAGAGATATATTAACTTTCTCTTCCTTAGCAAAGAGGTTTCTATAGAAGTTAGAAGCAACCTTAAGCATATCAGAATTAGATTCCACAGGACCATTTGGACCATCAAGAACCACAATTCTTTTTTCCTTCTACGATGGTTAGCCACCGCATGGAAATAAGAGGTGTTTCTGTCTCCTTCTTTAATGAAACGATCTCTAGAGCGCTGCCAAGCTTTAGTTTCCTCTTGCATAAGAAGTTTATCAATCTCAGATCTAATATGAGACATCCTAGTTTTTTAGGCTCGGAGAGTAGATTTGATTCGGCAAAAGTATCTAAAATATCATATTCCAAAATGAGATCATTTAAAAAAATTTATTAGCAGATTCTACATTGATACTCCAGCCCCTAGCCTGCTTCCTTAGAAGTCTAAGCTTGAACTGCCAAATATCCACAGCAGAAGAAAAACTACAAGGAGTATTCCAAACTTTAACAACAAGCTTTATAAAATCCTCATGCTCAAGCCACCACTTCTCAAATCTAAAAATTCTTGGGGGGACAACATTATCCACTCCAGTATCTAGGAGAAGAGGAGTGTGGTCACTAACAGGTTTAGGAAGAGCTCTAATAGTTGTTAAAGGGAAAATGTCTCCCCATTCAGTAGTAGTTAAAACCCTGTCCAAGGTAGCCATAATCAAATTGTCCTGATTGTTACTCCATGTAAAACTTCTATTAGCAATTTTAAGATCAACCAGAGACCATTTATTAATCCAGTCATTAAACAAGTAAACCCAATTAATATTAATCTGGCCATTACTTTTGTCAGCAGGATCCCTAACTAGGTTGAAGTCACCTCCAAATAAAGTAGGAAGTACACAACTCTCCATAATATCATGCAATTCAGCAATGAATTCCATTTTAAACTCATAATAACAAGTACCATAAACAGTTATCATTTGCTACACCACATTCTCTCTCTTATCCAAAACAGTAACAGCTAGACAGTACTTATACTGCTTATAGCCCAAGATATCAAACAAATCATTTCTAAAACCCACCAAAATACCACCAGCGGTTTTATTGGCAGGGAGTTCCAGCCAGGAAAAATCAGAGTGACCAGATATAAAAGACAGATAATGATCAGAAAACTTCACACATTTAGTTTCTTGAATACCAACAAACTCAAGTTTGTTCTTAGCAATCAAGTCAGCAAGATATTGTTTGCGGCCAGTTTTACCTGTGCCTCTAATGTTAAGGAATGCACCTATCATCTTTAGCTTTTTTATTTATCCTACTACCAACAACAGTCCAGGGAGTCACATGAATGCCAGATTCAGAATCATTTAAATGATGAGAATCCAGGATGTCACTCGCTTGAACATTTAAGGAATGATTAACAGTTTTATTCGCATAATTACTGGAGAACAGTTTACGGCCCTACCAGTATCTATGTAGGTTGAAGACCATGTATGTATATACAGGGGCGGACCTGCACCCAGGGCAGCCCGTGCTGCAGCCCTGGGCTTAGCCCAAAAATTGCACTAAATCTCCTTTAAAAATTTAGAAAAATCATGCAAAATTGTAGCTAAAAAGCCTATGCACATGGGCCAGCCCGGTGCGTGACCCATTTCTGGGTCTGCCCNTAATTAGTTGCCGCCACGCTCCCAGAATAATCGTGTGTGCACGACTGCACTCATTTGTTCCCACGTTTAGAACACATACAACCATCCTATTTATACCAACCCAAGTCGCCCTAGTCTCTGCAACCAACCTGCAAGTTCATACTACTCCCACCGGCCTTCCCCCTGATCATCCTCTCGATCTTTGCCAGCCAAGATCTAGAGAGACGGTCAATAGATGGCTAGTCGAGGCACTCTGCTATTTGCCACAGTGCCAGTCATCCTGGCACTGTTTGTAAGCCCCATCTTGCAGGCTGGTCCTCCGGCGGCGCGACGTGGTACGGGAGCCCTAATGGCGCCGGCAGCGACGGTAAGTCGCGCGCATACAGAATACATATAACTTCCGTGCAGGGATAGATGTCCTCATGTGCATCATTGACCATTTGACATCATTGCTAACTCTGTCGTGCGAATGAAATGCAGGTGGCGCATGCGGTTATCAAGGCGCCGTTGGCCAGCGGCCGTTCAAGTCTATGATCGCCGCCGGCGGACCCTCCTTCTTCAGAACGGCAAAGGCTGCGGCCAATGTTATCAGGTACATGATCACTGATCAGTCGTGTATTCTGTAGTTTCACGAATCGACGAGCAATCTTCAGTATCCCCCTAAGTCAAGTGCACGGACGTATTTATGTGTTACAGATCAAGTGCACCGGCAACAGCGCCTGCTCCCGTCGTCCAGTGACCGTCGTCATCACGGACTCCTGCCCTGGTGGCATATGCGCCTCCCAGCCGCACTTCGACATGAGCGGCACCGCCCTTCGGCGCCATGGCCTACCGGGGGAAGGCCGATCGCCCTCCGCTCCGCCGGAGTACTCAAGATCCAGTACAGGAGGTGAAAACGCATTCGATTTGATTTCGTAATCGTATTCCGATTTTGATTTTGATTTTGATTTTGTTGTGTACTGAGGGCCCCCGCGCGTACATTTTTTCCCAGGGTGCCGTGCAAGTACAGCGGCATGAAGATCGCGTTCAAGGTGGATGCAGGCTCCAACCCGTACTACCTCGCCGTGATGGTCATGTACCAGGCCGGCGATGGGGACCTCTCCGCCGTCGACGTCATGCAGGGCGGCTGCAGGGCCGGCCGACACGAGAGCAGCGGCAAGCCATGGATGAGGATGCAGCAGTCGTGGGGCGCGACGTATATGCTCAATTCCAACGACGGGAAGCCTCTGCGCGCGCCGTTCTCGTTCCGGCTCACCTCGGGCTCCGGCAAGGTGCTTGTGGCCACCAACGCCATCCCTGCCGGATGGACGCCGGGGAGGAGCTACCGCTCCTCGGTGAACTACAGAACCTAAGTTTGTTTTGGCAGAGCGATTAGATCTATCTCAGGGGTTTGTGGAGCTCGCCTTGTCAACGGATTCGGTATGCGCGTCCGGGAATTGTGAGCGGCCGCGTCAGAAGCGGAGGAGGTCAAGTGTTCTTCCTTGCCTCTCACGGCCACTAGCTCGCAGTTATTTTCCTAGTGATGTCTCTTTCTGGTTATATCTGTAACCCGCAATCAGTTTCGAATTTCACATGTTACTGTATCGGGGAAAATTTTAGAGTTGGAGTCACAGCAAAACATGCTGATGAACGAATATATATGTCATGTTTGTTGGGTCCATTCAGAACTCAGGCTTAGTTGTGTTTTTGGTATGATGTCGTATGCTTATGTATAATCTATACTGTAAATTAGGAAACATTGGTAACCACCTGGGAAGTGGGAACATCCCGCTTCAACCGGCTTGAACATGGGTAAACTGCTAGTGTGCTTTACTTTCCGCATCGTTCTCGTTCTCGCCAAGATCCTCCGAGCCCCTATGTTGAATCTCTATTAGGGGGTCCTCGGACAGTCGGACTCCCGGTGTTTGTGACCTCGAACACGACAGATTTAACCAAAAGAATTATGTAGGGTAAAAAAATATTCCTTCATGTTTAAACCAAGCATGAGGTCTACTTCTTTTAAAGGTCCATTGCACCTCTTGTCTTTCTCTTCGTCTCTGTCTAATCATCAAGTAACACCCTAATCTCAACATTCTCTTAATTCATGCGCTTAATCCATATGCATGTTCTCAACAATTACCACACTTCTGTTTCTTATAGGATTTCACATGCTATGGATCCTTTCTTTTTCTATTCCTACATATAGGTTGTTTTTATGGGACCACCTATGTGTCGCTCTCAGTGGGCGGGAACACTCGCCTCGCGTGCGTGTTCGTCCCGACACTGCTCTTTTGTGCCGGCTTTGGTCCGGCCCATTAACGGGTATGGTTATTACTTTTTTTATTTGTTATTACTTATTTATTTATTTCTTATTTATATTTATGTTTTCCTAGATAATGCCTGACTATTTTTAAATCTGAACATTTTTTAAAGTTTGAACATTTTTTAAATCCGAATAATTAAAAATGAATTTTTTAAAACTTAACATTTTCAAAAAATAAATTTAAAAGAAAAATGTAATTTTTGGATGAACCGAAAATAGAGTGAACCAAAGAACCGGTGCACCAAAAATAATAGTGAACCAAAAATATCGGCGAAGCAAAAACATTAGTGAACAAAAAATGTCGGTCAACCGAAATAATAGTAAACGAAAATTTGGGTGAACCAAAAATAATACTATAATAGTGAACCAAAAATACCGATAAACCGAAAATAATAGTGAACCGAAAAGGAACCAAAATTCGGGTTAACTGAAAATAATAGTGAACAAAAATTCAGGTGAACCGAAAATAATAGTGAACAAAAAAATGCCTGTGAACCGAAAAGAAACCAAAATTCGAATGAACTGGAAATAATAGTGAACCAAAAATAACGACGAACCAAAAATAATAGTGAATCAAAAATACCGGTAAACCAAAAATAGATTTTTGAAAAAGATTATATATAAAAAAATTTCATATTTGGAAAATGGTTCAAAATTTAAAAATATTCATTTCTGAAAGTGGTTTGAATTTTGAAAAAATTGTTCAGATTTAAATAATGTTTATGTTTTATAAAAGTACGAAAAAAGAAACAAAAATAAAAAATGCAAAACAGGGAAAAAATAAAAGAAGAAGAAAAACGAAAACGAAAAAAAACCCTATATGGGCCGGCCCATGGAGCGGTCGGGCGAGATATAGTGATTCCGTTTTTTAGGGTAAGTTGCTTCATAAACAAATGGTTAAATATTGCATATATGTGTTTTCCTTGTTTTCATTGCTTCATACGGGCCTCTAAGAAAAAAGCTTCCAACGGTCCGTTGACAATGAACGTTCTCTAATTTATTTTTTAGGCCTAATAATTGTTTGAAGTCCCGATTACTTGCTAGGCCCAGAAAAAACACACAAACTAAAATAGCGCACAAACAGATACAAGGGAAAACGGGCGTGCAAGCAACGGAGGGAGGTACATCGTCAACTGAGACGTAAGACATTTTCAGCCGACAGCTTCCTAGACAGTCCCTTAAAAATATAGAGAGTTCTAATTTTTTTTAAATAGAGTATTTGATTGACCCCCATGTATACTACACATATATGTGCATTTCAATGACCCCTATGGTTATCATTAGCCAAACTCTCCGGAGGTCGGAGAGCTATCCTTATCACCTCTCAGAAATCTTAGTTGCTGCCACGTTTCCCAATATAATTCGTGTGTGCACGACTGCATTTATTTGTTCCCACATTACTAGAACACATAGATGATAGTCCCATCGGCCGGCCTTTCCATGATCTTCCTCGATCTTTGCTAGCCAAGATTCCGAGAGACAGTCGTCAATAGATGGCTGATCGAGGCACTCTGCTAGTATTTGGCACAGTGGCAGTCATCCTGTCACTTTTTGTAAGCCCCATCACTTGCTGGTCATGGTCCTCCGGTGGCGCGACGTGGTACGGGAGCCCTAACGGCGCCGGCAGCGACGGTAAATACTACGTATAAACATCCGTTGCAGGGATGTGCATGAGGTAGGTACATTGATCGACCTCATCGTTAACTCTATCGAGCGAATGAAATGCAGGTGGCGCGTGTGGTTACCAAGGCGCCGTCAGCCAGCACCCGTTCAATTCGATGATCGCCGCCGGCGGACCCTCTTTCTTCAAGAACGGACAAGGCTGCGGCGCATGTTATCAGGTACATGATCAGTCGTATAAATAGTAGTTTCACGAATCAACGTGCAAGCTTCAGCATCTAAGTGGCAGCACGGGCGTCTGTATGCGTTATACAGGTTAAATGCACCAACAACACCGCCTGCTCCTGCCATCCTCCAGTGACCGTCGTCATCACGGATTCCTGCCCTGATGCCATATGCGCCTCGCAGCCGCACTTGGACTTGAGTGGCACCGCCTTCGGCGCCATGGCTTACCCGGGGAAGGCCGATAGCCTCCGCTCCGCCGGAGTACTCAAGATCCAGTACAAGAGGTGAAAACGCATTCGATTTTGATTCGTAACATTTGTGTATAGTCGAGTTAACGTCAACCACTGATCAGGCGCGCGTGCGTAACATTTGTTTCCCAGGGTGCCGTGTAACTACGACGGCATGAAGATCGCGTTCAAGGTGGACGCTGGCTCCAACCCGTTCTACCTCGCCGTGATGGTCCTGTACCAGGCCGGCGACGGGGACCTCTCCGCCGTGGAGGTCAGGCAGGGCGGCCGCATCAGGATCAGGTTCGGGTTTGGGTCGCCCACGCGGTTCAGGTTCATGCCGTGGATGAGGATGCAGCATTCGTGGGGCGCGACGTATATCCTCAGTGCCAACGACGGGAATCCTCTGCGCGCGCCGTTCTCGTCGCCTACCGCTCCTCGGTGAACTACAAAACCTGTTTTGGCAGAGCTCGGCGGTTTGTGGAGCTCTTGGCTCTTGCCCTGTTAAATAACAGGATTTGGTATATGCGCATCCGGTCCGGGAATTGTGAGCGGCCGCGTCAGAAGAGGAGGAGGTCAAGTGTAACGTACTTCCTGGCCTCTCCACGGCCACTGGCTTGCAGTTATTTTCCTAGTGATGTCTCTTTTCTGGTTATCTATCTATCTATACTATTAAATTGGAACCGGTGGTGATGGTTCGTTGGTAGGTCATCAGAAAACTGTCCTTCAAGTTCATACAAATTACATCACATGCCACCTATAAGTGAAAAAACGATTCGGGTGGTTATATTTAACGTTGAAAAGAAAACACCAAGATGGACCCACCTCCGCTCGATCCCCAACTTTCTTTCCTCTCGATGGGAACTTGGCGGCCGCCGACAGGAACACCCGAGGCCGTGCTTCCTCCTCTGGCCGTCTACGAGGACGCCGCTGCCCTATGCGACGTCGAAGATTATCCCCTTCCACCTCCCGAGCTCCTTCTCCTCCAAAACCCCACACATATCACGTCCCAGCCCCAACACCACCACGCGGATGCGGCGGCAGCCGCCTCCTAACAGCAGCGCCTGCCAAACCTAACCGCGGAGATCCAGCAGGCGAAGGTGGAGGCGTGTTGAGATCTGCAGAGCATGTTTCCTCCATGGATTTGTTGAGCGCCGACCTCTCTCTGGGTTCGGTGATCCCCAACCATTGCCGCTTGCCTCTACTGCATTGCCTCGACTCCTGAATATACGCCTGAAGCTAGCCGCCCCCAACTGGATCGAGGTCGCCGGCCTCCACTGCTTCGCCGACGTGTTTGTGCGCCTTCTTGGCAGGCACTGCGACCTGCTGGTGCTTGACGACAATGCGCTCTGCCTCCCGCACCCCCTCTGTTGTTGACTGCTTCTAGGTAGGTCGCCGATTCGTCAGCCAAGCGAGAAAGTACCATCGTGGCTCCAATGCTTGTTGCTTCCGCTAAGGACATGTGCCGGCTGTTTACCTTATTTGAAGATCAAGATTTGCCGAGATGTAGGCTTTGTTTTTAATTCAGTTTATGACATTAGCAAGCAGCATGAATTTCTAACTCTGTATTTTCCTATGTTATGGAGGCATAGAGTGTGTGCATGTAATTTTTATGTCAGTGTGTGTATGTACAGATTCATATATTTCTACTGCCTTCACGGGATACCGTGTGTCCTTTAACCCTTTGTGGTGATGCACTATTTTTTTATTATTCTCACGTCTTATTCATGCATAGCTAATTTGTCACTCCTGGTTACAAATGATTGAATTTTATTGTTGAGTTTGTGAATTATAACTGTATGGTTAAACATTTAGTACAAGTACTTCATCTTCTTTAGAATTGTGAAACGGCATTACAAAATAAAAAACTTTCGATTCCTAAATCCAAACTGATTTCAGGAAATGGTCATACAAAAAGATACATGGATACTTATTTTTCATTACAACTTACGAGCATGTATAAGATACGGACGGCATAAGAACCTCAATTATACTCCCTCCGTTCTAAGTCTTTGATTTGTTCAAATATGAATGGATCTGGATGTGTATATGTCTAGATACATTCATATTTGAGCAAATCTAATACTTTGGGACGGAGGGAGTACCCGAGAAGAAGCTCAGATGAGTGCTTAGATAATGCCAAGGAGATGTTATGGAACAACGCCACGAGTTTGATACGTCAAGTCGGTTTAATTAGAGGCCCCGTAGCAACTTACGGGTCCGGGCACATTGGAGTAGATATGTGTATAAGATATACTTTAAAAATATTATGTTTCCTGGAATACTATTTTTCCTCTCTACAAACATGTAATAACCGCGCACCTCGGTGCTTTGCTTCTTCAAATGGAATCACTAGAATTTTTCTTGGCATCCATTTTTTTTTTTGACAATTAACAAGATTTTTTGTTGGTCATCTTCCATTTAATTTATCATCATTGTGATTTTGTTGGTGACTCATAAGTCTATGCGTGATAATTTCAGTACTTTTGGATATCCATGATATATAAACACAGAAGATTTGAAAATAAGCAGCAAAATTTATTTCTCTTTTCATAAAAGTTGTTTCTATAGACACTATTGTGAGAGGATGAAATCAATTGGTGTAGCCAATAGATTTTTTAGAGTAAATTTCATGTTAGTACTTAGACCCGTTGCAACGCACGGGTATTTTGCTAGTCTTCTAAACTATAATATTGGGATCGGTCGTGATGGTTCAAGGTACGTCTACGTCTGGCTAAGTCAAACTGATATTCACCGAGTCCTAGCTAAACACAGCCACACAAAAAATATGTGAAAAAAATTAATAACGGATGTTCACCAAGTCCTATACGCAACAGGTTGCTAACTGATGTCCGAGTCTATACGCAACAGGTTGCTCTTCCGAGTCCATCACCAATCCGTGATTTCTATTTGTACAAGAGTACAAGTACAACTCCTGCACGTGTTCCCATGTTGCCGGAACAAATGCACGCCAGGAAAAATACATCAGCCGGAACCCCACCGCGCGAGTCAGCAGCCATCGTTTCGCTGGTGAGTCAGCTGCCGCCGTCTTGCTGTCAGTCCGCTGCCGCCGTTCTTCCAACTTCGTCGAACTCAGTCTCCCCATACTGTTACCATGATAAGAACATCTAAGGTACAGCACATCATACCATCAATACTCATGTACAAATAATTATCTTTGCTTAAGATAGATGAAAATTAAGATCACCTGGGTACAGAAGAACTGTTTATTTATGGTGATCCAAATCCGGTTTTATAAAGTGAGAAGGCTAACGACGGAGCGAAGTGAGGCCCGTCGCCGGTAGGCTTGGGCCGGTTTGAATTTTAAGTTTAAAGTGTTTGTGTTATGTGATAATATGTTAGACGAGTCTACATGCATGAGATAAATATATGTATAAAACTAGGATAGCTGTATCAAATTGTTTAGGGGGGGGGGGGGGGGGGGGGGGCATGGCCCCCATACCACCAGACTACATATTTTGCTAATTATCTTGTTTGGAGATGGTGAAAGGCGGCAATATGGTGGGTACGGTCATTCGGCGAAGCAAATGTGTTGAATGTGCACCATCTTAGGATTTTACTAGTGCACACAGGTTTACCATACACTCTATGTATTAGTTACAACCATTATAATATATCACTACTACAATGCCTCTGTGTATTAGTACCACCTTATAATATATTCTCAGGTTAATTGTGTATAGATTCGGAAGTGACTCGATCGCTTTGCAAGTCTGCATTTGTTCCTATTAATGGAATTGTGGGCAAAATCCATCTCTCCGGTGGTGTGTCGGTTCACCACATCTGCGAGTTCTTTATGCTTTGGAGCAAGCTTGAAGAGGTCCATCTCGTCGAGGGCACCATAGACAAAGCCACGTGGAAGCTCACAAGCAATGGCCAATACTCTAACGGCCTCGGCTTACTTAGCTCTATTCGAGGAGCTTCCAACTCTTCATGAAGCCGGCAGTTGGGCAAATTGCCCCCCCCCCCCCCCCCCCCCCCCCCCCAGTGCAAACTCTTGCTTGGTTGATTCTCCATAATAGAGTTTGGACGGCGGACGTCTTTTGCGTAGAGGATGGCCAAACTGTAGTTCATGTCAACTTTGTAAGAGAGAACTCGGAGACTGGCGGCGCACCTTCTTTTCCAATGTTGTAACCTCGCAATCAGTTTCAAATTCTGACGTGTTACTGTATCAGGCAAATTTTAGAGTTGGAGTCACAGCAAAACATGCTGATGAACGAATATATGTCAAGTTTGTTCGGTCCATTAATGAATATTCAGAGCTCAGGCTTAATTTGTTTGTTCTGATGCTTATTTTAGGATATAAGTGTATTTATAATCTGCTGCAGAAAAAAAACTAGCTATGAAATTAGGAAAAAGTCAGTTAACCACGAAAGGCAAAATATGCAAAAGCTAGCTGGGTGAACGGAATTATCCTAATCAATCGTACTGCCAAAAACAGCAGTAGATTTACATTTTCTTGAATCTAGCTTTGGATTTTGAATTGGAGATTAACAATGGAAAAATAAAAAATAAGGAGCAAAAATAAGAAAAATGATGACATTGAATTCAGACATATGGGAAAGTAAAACTATCAAACGAACCTAACTGTGAATCACATAGCATTATTTGACAACAAATCGTGTTTTATTCCAATTCAACATATTCGACCTTATTTTTTACGCACAACATCATCAATAGACAACTGAGTTGATGAAGCTATGACTATGGGTCTAAGTGGCCTGGCCCTTTATTAATCTCAGTCACATTATGGTTTGAATCATGATACATCAACCCTTATTTCCACTTTACTTCCTTACTAGAGCAAAGCAAAAATTAATTGGATTCACAAAAATTTCAGATATTTGATTAACCCTGATAGAAAACTCAAAACATGAAATTTATAAGGGCTTATTTAGATCAATTACTTTTAAAGTAAAACTGAGGATTGCAATCCTAAAAAAAATCCTATTCACGCCCTTTGGGTCATGGGATTGAACCAAAAGAATGTTACTGTATAAAATCTTACTAGTTAAGAAACCAAGCATGAGGTCTAACCTCGTTAGAAACAATCTTTGAAAGGTCCACGGCACCTTTAGTCATTCTCCCCATATTCTTTGTCTAATCAAGTAACACTTAAACTTCAAGTTCTCATAATTCATGTGCATAATCCATATGCTTGTTCTCAACAATTATTATACTTATTTTTTCTATTCCTACATAGCTTGGATTTTTTGCTTTCCGAATAGGGTCCTTGGCTATGGGATAAGGGTCCCGTTGCCATGTCATTTTAACACAAACCTATTTAACAAACAGCATTGCACAACATTTCTAGCTCAACCTTGTAAATGCTTCTCCGATTACAGGATTAGGTCATCCATCCACCTAAAACTTGTTCAATGTCGATGAATGTACGACATCTTCATGTTCTACATGACTACGTGCTCTCCTGTGAGTCCACACACCACTTGAAGAATCTTGGTTCGTATCATCAACATGTTTCGAAGCCGAGTGTCACCAATGAGCTTACAAAAATGCGTCAACATCTGGCATCCCTGATGATATCAAGATATATAATGATATTACAAATTTCAAAGGTAACCTCAATACAGTACTAAAGCAGCGTGCACATTCTCCGTACAACTCTCCTTGTAAATTTGATTTCCCTAGTTTCTTTGAGAATATCCTTTGCTAGCTACCTCTCTTATTGACCATCATGCTCGCTCGTTGAGATCACACACGTCCATGAAGGCCTGAACTATAGTCGGACCGATCTAGCTAGGTTTCAAAAGTTTGTTTAATTTTTGCTGAGGGGTCCATGAGATTTTTTTCTCTATAATAGGATTAAAGTTAGTTAATATAAGCTATGAATATACCGCGGTACATGGTTCACCCAACAAGTGGTGGCCAATACACAACTACCCTAATTTGCTAAACAATGTGCAACCATACATTGGTCTCGCTGAATCATGGGAGCATAATTTCTCGAATTCACTAGTTCGTTTACTTCCTCGAAGTGTTGCCCATATAATTCTTTGTTCTTCATGGTATCGTTGAGGGAGTTTAGAGCAGCGATATAATGTTATTGAAGGAACATTATTCTCTAATTAATTGTAAATATTTGTGAATGTAGTAGAAGGGGAGAAGAAGGCTAATTTTTTTAAAATAATACAACGAAAATTATTTAATTACGGGAAATATTACGCAAATTTGTTTTTTCAAAAATATTATCCAGCCGGTTTGCGCCAAAACCGACAGGCTCTAATCGTTTTCGGTTGATGACGAGTAGCTTCCAGTCGTCGTTGCTGAAGACAATAAAGATGCATGCATATGTACTGGGCGAACGGCCGGCGATGGCGAGGTCGTACTCGGCGTTGGCGACGACGACTGGACCGTAGTCGGCGTCGGCGAGGACGACTAGACCGTAGTCGGCTTTGGTGAGGACGACAAGACGATCAACCCCCGTTAATTCCTTCTTTTCCCGCCATATTTCTCCCGCCTTTCTTCTTCTCCCGCGTAGATGTCCCGCCTTTTTGCTCCCGCCCTTCTTCACCTCTCCCGCCTTTTTTCTCCCGCCATTTTTCACCCGCTCTTCTTCTCCCGCCATTGTTCTCCCGCTCTTTTTATCCCGGGTGAGCCTATATATACCCCAACAGATTTTGTGATGGAGGCGTGTGGTGCGTGGTGATTTTCTTAGTCGCATAGGAACGATGTCTGGTAGTTCGGGTCCTGGTTTGGACCCATATAGGTCGTGGTGTATTTTGTATGAAGCTGCGAGATGGACTGAAGGTAGTATTAGAGAGGGTAGGGCCAAGAGCTGTTATAGCGAGCTAGTTAGTGAGTGGGGCAACATTCGTGAGCTGGGAGAAACTCTAGCCAAAAAATACAAAATCCCGCAGATGACCCCTGAAGAAATTTTAGATGAAATTGATGGGTGGCGGTGGAAGTGGCAGAGAGTGAATGAGCTAAAAGATATCGAGGCGGGTCTTCGGGACATGCCTATGACACCTAAGTCAAAGATAATCCATTTTTCGCCGAAGGCCTATGCATTTCACGTTGAGGTAACTGAGTACCGAAGTTATATTACGTTAGAATCGTGTGTTATCGTACTAACTTATTTTCGTCTGATATTGTTAATTTCCAGCACTGGCCCGCCGACGCACAGTTTCTCAACAAAGAGATCCCTCATTTTGGTTGGATGGAAATTCTATTTGGCGCTTGTCCTGATGGGCGTCCACAGAATACTCTTCACGCTGATGCAGTGAAGAGGGCTATATCGAAGGCGAAGAGTGGTGGATCATCCAAGAAAGCCGTTCAAGATGATAGTGATGATGATTTCATGCCTCCTAAACGAGGCAACTTTAGACGTAAGTTTAAGAGTGTTGGTGCGTCGAAGGCTGTCGCCGATGAAAATAGTGATGACGACTTCATGGCACCATCACGAACACGTGGCGGAGGGAAGTGAAGTCGTTGATTAGAATTAGTTTTCGTTGAGTTCCATGTATTATTTACAAGTAGTTGTTCTACCTATGTATTTCGAACAACTGAAGTTGTAACGTAGACCTGTAGTTGTATGTTAAATTAATTTATCGATGCAATGTGGAATGTTTCGTATCAATTAAAATAAGTCTCGTATAGAGATAATAATTTGTCTGGAACGTAGATAATATGTATCATACAAACATAAATATGAATATGTCTCACATACAAATAGAAATACGGATATGTCTCATACATCCTAAATACGAATATGTCCCGAAGATATCACTGACCCCTGCGTGGCCGAGGATCACGAGGGGGCTGGACGGGCGTCGTCCAGCCCAACCTAGTTGGTGCGACGAGTTGACGAGGCACTGTCAAGTCGTCGTCAGCCTGTGTACCCTGTGTGGGGTATGGTGGAGGAGTCTCGTAAATGGTACCCTGTGACGGCTGCGTGGGGTATGCTGGAGTGTCGAAAAGGCCTAACCAGTTGGACAATTCCTCCCCCGCGTGGGCCCGAGCCTCCTGGTCACTCCCCCACCCTGATCCAGATCCTGACGCATGTTGTCCGAACGTAGGCATGTGATAGCCATAGGCTCCTACAGATGGAATATTAGCACATAAGAAATACGCAGTCCCAATTGAAATATAAAAACAAAATACGTACCGTAATCCGGGAATTTCGGGGCGGGACCTCGGTACTGAGGAGGAGACTGTGGCCGATACCCGTAACTGGAAGTGGGACCCTGCCACGACGAACCTCCTGCCTGGTCAGGAGGAGGTGGCCTGGGCTGTGGTGATAGACCTGGACGCGGGTCCTGTCGGTGATGCGTCTGCTCCTCGTGGTGCTGCTGCTGGTCGTGCGTGCTGCTGCTCCTCGTGGTGCTGCTGCTGGTCGTCGTGCTGCTCCTCCTCGTGCTGCTGCTGCTGGTCGTCGTGCTGCTCCTCCTCGTGCTGATGCTGCTCCTGATGCATCTGATGCTGCTGCCGCTGCCGCTGCTGGCGTCGTGACGGGGGGCGCGGGGGTCGTTCTCCCACCGGGCGGCGAACAACGTCCTCTGTGCGGGTGCACGTGAGTGTCGCGTAGATGTCCCGTAGCTTCCCCTCCAGCCTCCTGAGCCAGGATATCGGCTCCTCCCGTGGTACCAAAAGAGGGCCAGTGGAAAGAGAACGTCCATACTGAGCGACATCAGTCTGAATCTCATTTGTCAAATTAGCCTGACAATACAAATAAAAAGTAATATATATATATATATGTCATAGCATGTACCTGTTAGATGAATTAGTGAAAGGAAAAGAAATATTACCACGTGCTGTCTGGACACAGAAGTGTCATAACTCGGGTATGTATCCCACGTAGTAGGGGCAGGTATAACCTCCGGGTTAGAGTGCCGAACAATAAATAGCCGTGTTCCGGACATGTACCTGTGCAAGTAGGCATTGTATAGAGTGATATCAAACCCGAGAGGCTCGACCCAGATCCGTGTCGCCGCAGTGTCCCACTCTGAAACGTAAGGTTGTAGCCTCTGTAGCCACCCTGCCGCGGTCCGAGTAATCCCCTTCCTTGTGTTCCTAAAATTTGGGTGAGTGTTCTATCAGTAAATATTGATTCAGTGCGAACAATTTCGAAAAAAAACTACTTTCCACATACCTGTGGTACGCATCTGGCAGGGGGCGCTCAACTGGAGGAGGATCTACCAACTGTCGAAGACCAAATTGCCTCATAACCCTCTGTTGAGACATCTCCTCCACGAAGACATCAAAGATGATCTTCGATTTTGTCATCCAATACGCTTGGTCACGTGTGCAGAGAGCAGAAATACCTCCGGGGTATCTTCGTTGAATGAGCTCCTCCGTGTACAGCTCCCAGATCACCGAAGTGTACATATCAAATTGCTCGTTAAAAGCAATGTAGCACTGCTTCGTCTGGTCAGTAGCAAAGTGTCTCTGCGTACAACACAAGTTATTTTCAATCACGGTCGCAAATAGTAAGTTTGTCGATGTAGTAAATTATAACAAGATACGTACCTTGTTGCGTGTATACACGGTCGCAATAGTAGGCTTGTCGATGTTGTCACCGTCAAAGATCTCCCACAATGGGAAAGGCTCTTCAGATATGGTTGGCCGTCCTATAGAGAACCTCTCCCACGACCAGAGCTGCAGAAATAGAGGGCATCCGAGAATGGCTGACTTAGCTGAATGCAGCATGCAAGCGTTGCACATAGCTCGGTACGTAGCCGCTAAGACAGCCGAACCCCAACTCCTCTGTCTGATGTGCGCCGGCTCAGTAGCATCAGCGATCTCCCGGGCGATAGGGAGGTAGCGCGCGGTAATAGTGTCGACATGGTTCTCGGTGAACATGACCTTACCAAGAAGCCACATGATGTATGCCTCCAAGCTGCGATTGAGTTGTATCGGTTCCAAATCATCTGGATACTCTGGAAACTTGTGGACCTATATTCATGGTAAAATAATTATTAGTACAACAACAAATGAGAAATAACATACTATGAGACACATGAACTAACCTGAAAGGCAAGCAACCAACCAAGCTTGGGTCCGTGAGAATCCGCCTGTAAAGGTGGAGCATCATCGAAAATACCCTGGAAACGGTCTATCAAATCGGCCTCCCAATTCACCGGTGCCTCCAAAGGTCCAACAGGCTGACCCGCCAAAGGTAAACCTAGCAAGAATGATACATCCTGTAGAGTAGGAGCCATCTCTCCCCAGCGAAAGTGGAACGTGTGGGTCTCCGGCCTCCATCGGTCCACCAAGCAGCTGAGTAAAGATCCGTCCATCATCATACGCGTAGAGTTTTCAGTGGCCTCTACTAGACGCGCGAAAGGTAAGAGCCCGGCCCATTTCAACCTGCGTATCGAAATGAACATAACAATCTAGTTTAGCACAGTAATATTAGAAAAGAAAACATGCATGAATAAAATAAATAAATACGACCAATACCTCTGTACCCACTCCGGGTGAATCCTCTAGTTTTCCTTAGGCGTGCGAGTTATTAGGGGCTTAAGTTTCCTCGATTCCCCTCTAATACCTTAGCACGATGCGCACTATCAATTGTAGCATCAAGCAACCACATTCCCTCCATTACTGCACATATTAGAATCCCAGAAGTACAAATACAAACATTCAAACATAGTTCCACACTTAATACAAATTCAAACATAGTTCCACACTTATTACAAATTCAAACATAGTTCCATACTTAATACAAATTCAAACATAGTTCCACACTTATTACAAATTCAAACATAGTTCCACACTTAATACAAATTCAAACATAGTTCCATACTTAATACAAATTCGGCACACATAGTTCCATACTTAATACAAATTCAAACATAGTTCCATACTTAATACAAATTCAAACATAGTGCCACCTAGTTTCTTCCTCTCGCTCTTCGTCCTCGGCCACGCCGGTTACCCCGCGCACGCACGGGAGGTCTCTCTCCAGGAAAAGTGGGACAATCAGGGTCCCTATGGCCAAATCTGTTGCATTGAAGGCATTGCATTGTGGGGCCTCCGGCTTCGGATTCATCCATACCATTCCTGATGCGACGACACTGTCGTCTGCCTACCCCATCACGCAAAAGCTCAGGAGCTGGAATGTACCGCCTCTCACTAGGGGTTACACTGTTGAAGTTACCCATTGATCGAAATCCCATCATCTCACTTGTCCAAGTATTGACAACTGCCTCTTTCATATAATATGGAGACACGAAGGAGATTGCGTTCAACCGTAACTGCCTGCATGCAGTGAGGACATGGGAGCAAGGAAGGTGGAGCAATTTTGGTTTGTTGCAGGTGCACTCGCAAGTTTTCCTAACCTCATTACCAATCTTCACCTCATGCGTCCTCACTTCGTTTGCACATCCGAATTTGTTGTGGGCTAACCGTACCTCAAACCTCATGTCTTGATTCCCAACGGCAGTTACACTGTGGGAGCAACATTTTTCCACCTTCTCATTCATGTACTTTGTAACCTTCTCACAATAAGGCGAGGTCGGGTTGTCCATCATATGCTTCACAGCTCTTTCACGTCTTTCTCTGAAATATTTCAATGTGCCATAGAAAATACCCTCGACGATGGCTGTTACTGGCAACGCACGGTTTCCTCTGAGCACAAAGTTGTATGTTTCAGCCAGGTTCATTGTCATGACACCATATCTTGCTCCATGTGTGTCGTGCAACAAAGACCACCTCTCCAAAGGTTCATGCTCTATCCACTGCTGGAAAGTTTTAATTGTCCTCCCAGCTCTTCTCCTAGTTCCAGGCGGGTCAAATCCCGGAAGGTCGCAAAGACCAACAGGCTCATCCTCCTCGGCAGGTGGTCATGTAGCTAACTGTGCAACAACAGATTCTGCAAGTGGAGCAACAGCTGCTGCTCGTGCCCTCTTCCTGTCCCGAACATGTCTCTGTGTGCACAAATCAAGTCTTTCACGTATCTTCGTGTACTTCCATTCTTGGTTCTGCTTGCAGAGTTTCTTGAATAGGTTCATGAGGTCCTTGTTTCTAAACTGCGAGTAGAAGTTGGCACCTAAATGGCGCATGCACCAACGGCTCTGCCATGGAGTCTGTTCCTCAGACGCCTGATTGGTGAGTGTCTTTGTCACGCTGAGTATACCTGCATGCCTGTCATGAAGGATGCACACGTTCGGCTTATCCTTCACAACTGCTATTTTCAATTGCCTGAAGAACCAAGTCCAACTGTCAATGTTCTCGCTCTCCACAAAAGCAAAGGCGAGGGGCACAACCATATTGTTACCGTCTTGACCAATTGCAGTCAGGATCTATCCCCTATACTTGCCTGTGAGAAAGGTCCCATCTACACATATCACCGGACGACAATGTCTGAAAGCCTCGATACATACGGCGAATGAGAAAAACACTCGATGCAGCACCCTCACAGTTGGGAACTCTGGCCTGAACAAATCTTGGATATCTACATAGGTGCCTAGATTCCGGTACTGCAGAGTATGCAGCAGCCGGATAACAGAGTCATATGCGTCCAAATATGAACCAAATCTGTTCTCAAGCGCCGTATCCTTAGCCCTCCAAGCCTTGCCATAAGATATGTCATACTTAAATCTGACAGCCACTTTTGTCTGAAGGGCACTCACTTCCATGCTGCGGAGGACACTATCTCGCTGTACAGCAACCGAGCTATAAGCGTGGAAGAAAGATTACGATGCTCTTTAGGAATATTATCAATTTCACACGAGTGAGGTACGAAGTCACTTATCCTCCAACTATAGCCATTCTTTGGGAGATGTCCGTGCACCCTGCCGGGACAAGTTATTGTCTCGCATTCCATTGTCAAATATTTTTGACTTGACACGGTAGTTTTCATAACCCTGTGGGTGGACAATGCCCATTTAACGACTGCATCCCGCAAAGCTTGCTTGTCAGTATACAAAGCACCCTTCGCAATGTTGTTCTCATGATATTGCCATGTTGAATCATGACCATCGTTTACGGTCATCGCCGAAGAGTGGTCCTGATTCCATGCTGCAGGATTAGGTACCTGATCTTCTGCGTTCTCTTCCCCGTCAGACTCATCGGAATCTTCGCCTTCAGCACTATAGCCATCTGCATCTTCATCTTCCATCTCGTTCTGCATGTGCCCGTCTACCTCGTCGCCATCCGCCTCCGCACTGTCATATACCTCAGTGTCCCCTCCTTGTACTTGACTCTCTGCCCGACTCGTAACCACCACCAGCAAAATCAGACCCATAATTTGACATAGATATGTTAATCTCTTCACTTCCCTGGCTAGGATCATAAGCACCCTCACCTTCATGGGCATTAAATTCGTCCTCAGGGGCAGTGACCTCGTTGAAGGCGGGAAGAACTAGGGCACAAGGAGAGCAATTCCTTTTTGCGCAGCCTTTTAACCATCGCACCCAATCAGAATCACACTCTAGTGGTCTCAGAACGAAGTAAATATTCGTCCTTGAATGGCTCCACCAAGCATGAACACTGACGGTCTGTGTCTGACTATCAAGCCCTAAACTTCCCGCCAACCAATCTTTTACCTGACTTAGAGACCATGTTTCAGGAGCTGGCAGGTCGACATCTATATAGTCAAACTCACTCAGATCAGCTCCCGTATCACACATTTGGACTCTACCAGGACCATAGAAAAACCCGATCTTCACTAAATCAGACATCTCCGCTGACATAAATAAATATTGAATCGTTACTATTATTCCGCAAATTACATCATCGTTAATATAGCTACATTCTTTCTAATTAACCTACAAATATAGCTACAATATTTACTACCGTCACAAACTATTTTTCCATCGTTAATATTATTCCGCATAAATAAACTTCTAAAAAATATAGCTACATTTTTATTATTAACCTATAAATATAGCTAAAATATTTACTACTGTCACAAACTATTTTTCCATCGTTAATATTTTTCCACATAAATAAACTTCTAAAAAATATAGCTACATTTTTTCTTAGTAACCTACAAATATAGCTACAATATTTACTACCGTCACAAAATATTTTTCCATCATTAATATTATTCCGCATAAATAAACTCCTAAAAAATATAGCTACATCTTTTCTTATTAACCTATAAATATAGCTACAATATTAACTACCGTCACAAACTATTTTTCCATCATTAATATTATTCTGCACAAATAAATTCCTACAAAATATAGTTACATTTTTTCTAATTAACCTACAAATATAGCTACAATATTTACTACCATCACAAACTTTTTTTTAACAACACATGTTCATACATGTAAAAAATATAGCACTACAATTTTGATAAATCGAATTATACCCTTGAAGCGTGAGAGGCGACGGCGTCCGGCTTTCTCGAATCAACGGCGCACCAACACGACCAGCACCACCTCGCAGCCCTCCACCAGCACCACCACCATCACCATCACCTCCACCACCATCACCACCACCTGCCAACCATCACCACCACCACCACGAGCTATCCCATCAGGAGATCGGACTTCCCCTAGCCTCCCTCAACCTTGTACTACCGATTAATGGTGACAAATGTGAAGATTGTTGGTCTAAATCGGTAGTTTAATTCGGTTTTTGTGGAGTAGAGAGAGGAAACGAAGAACAGGAAGAAGGCAGCGCAGGGGAGAGGAAAGAGGGGCGCGGCCGATGCAGTCCATGTGCTTGTCGTCTTCGCTGAAGCCGACAAGGCACTAATCGGCGTGCGCGAGGACGACAGGCCCCTCTGCGTCGGTCGACGTGACTGCATGCAGTAATCGTTGTCGTCCAGGACGTACTCGGCCACGCGTGATACTTATCGTCTTCACCAAAGACGACTGGAGGGTACTCGTCCTCAGCAACGACGAGTAGAGCCTGTCGGTTTTGCCGAAACCGACTGGATAATATTTTTGAAAAAAAAATTGCGTAATATTTCCAGAATTAATTAATTTTTGTGTATTATTTAAAAAAATTAGCCATAATGAACCTGTTGGGCAACGCTGGTGATACATCTCTGACGTATCTATAATTTTTTATGTTACATTCTTGATTATATATCAATTGCCACATGTTTTTATAATGTATTACATCATTTTGGCATGATTTATGTAACTAACCTATTGACAAGATGCCCAGTGCCAGTTTCTGTTTATTATGTCTGTGCATTGCAGAAAAGGTCCAAAATCCAAAGTGCTCAAAAAAATCCGAAAAAATTACAGAAATTCTATTTCGCCAGAAACCCCGAGAGCCAGAAGGACAAGTCCGGGAGGGGCACACAGCCCCTAGGAGGCCCCCAGGCGCGGCCCAAGGTCAACCGCGCATGGCTCCCACCTGGACAGCTCGTCCACCCCCTCGTGCCGCCTCTTCGCCTATATATTTGCTCCTGACCTAAAAACGCTGGAACATCGAAGCTTTTCTCCAGAAACACATCTGAGCGCCGCCGCCACCAAAAACCCTAATTCGGGGGACAGAAGTTCTTGTTCCGGCACCCTGCGGGATTGGGAATTGCCACCGGAGCCATCTTCGTCGCTGTTGCTGCCTCCCGTGATGCAGCGGGAGTAGTCCTTCATCGGGGCTGAGGGCTCTACTGTAGCTATGTGGTTATCTCTCTCTCCCATGGTGTGATCTTTATGTGATCGTGAGCATTGTTAGTACGGCTGAATTCTTATGTAATGTTATGCTACTCAATTGGTTTGTCTAGCATAATTTCCGGAGTTAGTGACAACACAAAGCCTTGGTGACACACGGGGCGTGTGTATGACTCCTTAATAGATTATCTAGAGTGATAATTACCACGATTATTCTTTGTAGAATTGTGGTGTTTGTTTACTCAGACTTTGAGGTGTGCTTTTGTAGCCCTATGCATATGTAGCGCCCCGACCCCAAAATTATGCAGAGAGGCTATGTAACCCACAGGCTATGCTACACAATCGAAGGGCGTGGGATTACCGCTCCCACGCAACACCTCGATAATGCCATAAACACTGGCATAGCTATCAAAGCATAATAAAGAGATCAAGACTTGTGGAACAACTGGCACATCACAGACTCTACGACACAAAGATCATATAGCAACTCATATATGAGAAAGATACAAATATTACACACAGAGGTCACAGACCCAACAGTACATCATGTGGAAGCGAAGTAGTTGTCTAACACAACAAGATCCAAAATATGGCCTAAGAGGCCTGCATATAAACAAATCCCAGCCAGCTTGTTCCACGACGTCCCAAGCTGCCACCTGGGAACCCCAGACTACTCGTCGATGTCCACGAAGAACCCACCTGTCTGCTCGGTGTCGTCCTCCTCTGAAACAAATAATATTCAACAAGGAGAGACTGAGTACGACGTACTCGCAAGTTTAGTAGGGCGATATAGGCCCAATGATGACAAGGCTCTAAAGCTGTATAGTAGCTAATTTGCATAAAGCTAGTTTTCCTTTTCAAAAGACATAATGACTCATGGCATCGACTACTCAGAATGTTTTTCAAAAAGGGATAAGAGAGTAAACTTGATCTTTGGTTCTCATCGAACCCATTAGTAACCAGAAACCTCTCATTTCCACCAAGGCACTCCCTCGAATCACCCTCGAGGAAATGAACCTTTTATCACACGTTGAGTTGCAACCTTTAGCTGCCAAATTTTAATAAATGTTCAGGTTCTCTATGATCTTATCGTCTATTCCCAAGTCGTCCATAACCGCGGACACGGCTTTTCGAAAAGATTTAACCCTGCAGGGGTGTACTAATTTACCCGCCGGTATCGTCCGGCTCGCCTGATTAGCTCTCTTCCGAGGAAAGCGGGCAAGTGGGCGCGGTTAAACCTTTACCTCGCATGAGACTATCCAAGGATCATCTGTGGCGACAGGACAAGTTTATCCAGCCTATTTCAGCCCCTGCCCCCATCGCCACGCCCTAAACACCACCATCCTCATCGTTTTTTTTTTCACCCACACACTCACCCGCAAATGGAAATAGCAAACTAGAGGACCCTTGGATACGCCCGCACAAGTTATTTAGTTAAAGGGGATTCCATATGTCCCCACCATTGGAAGCACGCTCGTCTTGGTTCAAGAGGTAAAGAACTCGCACCTAGGGGCAAGAATGAGGCAAAACACCATCCCCGATGGCAACTCATCCAAGCCTTCTTAGAATTTTAATTAAGTACCAAGTATCCACTTTGTCCGAACATTCCATCAACTTCAATAATAATGGAAATAATCACCGGACAATATAACATTCGACTAAGCATGGCTAAGCATAGCTAAGCATATATCCAACAGTTATATATTTTATCTCCGGCCAACACATAAACCCTATGGTTCATAGGAGGGGAAAACATGTGATGGTTTAGGGGACAATGCAATTCATAGGACACTATACATCTTGATCAAAAAGGAACATTGGAATCGAATGCAATATTATGGTGGATAAAATAATTATAAACAATAGGATGCTATATACCAAGAAGGTTAGGTTATCTCTTGCCTTGGTTGGCAATATAAAGATATAGGGCTTCGGGGAAAACAGGGTCGTTGACTTGTCGCTCCATACTCCATTGTCGGCCTTCGGTGTGGTAGCTCTCCACTTCGGGCTCGTCTCGATCTCGAATCGTGTTCTAACGAGAAGAAGCAAACACCAAAAAGAAACATGGCAATCAACATGTAGCGGACCTGCACGTAAAAATAGGCAAGATCCATGTGTATAGTGCTAGTCCCTGGATCGAATCGCTAGCACACACAGTTTACGATGAATACCATAACATTGTATCAATTTATTACACGAATGATCCAGAATTTACAAATATCCATTACAACTTGCATAGCTCAAGGCTAGCATTTTACAAAGATTAGCACAGCGGAAATAAAATAGCAATGAGTCTCCATCATCTTCATGTGCCACAGGCGAACATGTTGGTTGTAGACTCGAAACCTTAAACGAAACCTCACTCTTCGTCAGAAAAACCTGATAAAATGTATCAACAAGGTGGGTCAGAACCATAAAAGTGGAACTGGCAAGTGACACTTTTTGGACTCATATTGGAACAACTCTAATAACCTATATGCATATTTGGCTTGGTGGAGTTTGAAGGCTGATTTGCATAAAGCCAATTTTCCTATCTCTTTTCAAAACACTTTTTCATCTAGACGAGACAAGTATGGTATGACAACCATTGTCTCAACTACCCTGGTTCACCCTTCATATTTTAACTTAGGAAATTGGAATGATGAGATCCTCCGTTGACGTCCTTGTCCAGCTTGCTCAGAACTGTCCGTAACCGGGGACACGGCTAAGTACTTAGATTGACACTCTGCAGAGGTTGTGCACTTTCACCATAAGACTCCATCAACCCATTCTGACCTTGACCTTCTTGAAGTGAAAAGGAAAGGAGAGGATGGAGACGAGACTTTTCCGAAGTATTTTCCCGACCACTGCCGTCCTGACGCGCTCCACCTACATTCCTCTACCACCACCTGTCAGGCCGGGCCGGTTCCATACAACATACTTAGTCAAGCCAGAGCCCATATGACATATGGCTGCATGGTAAGCTCACTAAACTCGGAGTAACGTTGATCTCTTTGTCCCTGGGTGGCCATCCACAAGTGCACATACTCGGGTAAAACCATAGACATGGCCCCGAGTAGCCACTCAACTATAAACCTCCATCCACATACCACATCCACCCAGGAGTTTCTTTAACTTAGTAGAATATTACTTTTTCACAAAACAACGTTTAGCGTAGCATTTCCATAATTCTACCAAGTTATAATAGGATTCTAGACCAACTAGTATAGGAGCACTATTCTAAACAGTTTTAGCATAGCAATACTAATAAACCTATCATGCAATTTTCTAAGTAAAAACTACAACATGCATATATCAAATTAATAGGACAAAGATATGCAAGTGTGCCACTTGCCTTGGCAACAGGAGTGACAGGAGTAGCAACCACTAAGGTCTTCGTGACTCTCCGAATAATCTAACAATAATATAAAACAACCAAATAAACATACAAACAAAACAAAAATAACCATACAACAAAATATGCAAGAAGTCAAAATGCAATTAAACAATCTTTACTTTAGAAATAATACAACAATGCAATAAAATATGTCATGCATGAATATGCAACAATTTCCACAACACAAATATAGAATAACTTTTAGTTCTCTGGTTGTTCTATATGTATGATGCCACAAATCAATTTTTATTAAAATTCTTAATAGGAATAAATCCCAAAACACCTAAAATGGGCAAACACACAAATTCTAAAGTTTCTACATAAAAACCTTTTATAAAAATTTGGTGAACATGCTACTGGACAGAGGACAACTAGACAAAGCCTCTGCAATTTGAATCACTCAATTTGGATTTGTAAAACTCATTTTATAGCCTAAACAAGTTTTTAACCATTCTGCAAATAACAAGTTAGTGCACGACTAAAATATATGTTTTTGTTATACCACTGTATTCTACACATTCATACGAATCCATAGACTACAAAATCACTAAAAACGGAGTTGTGGTTTAGGAGATATGAAATTTCAAAGTTTAGTGATTATTCTGTCTAAAAATATAAAAAGGGGGAAAAAGGTGTGTTCCGCATGCAGGAGAGGGATTCGAACTTGGGTCTCAGGGGTGCGGGAGCAAGGAACTAAGCCACTGGGCCGGCTCAGTGTTCTTGAAAAAAAAAGATCGGGTCATATATGAAACAGAGCCACGCAGCTAACTGAAATTTTTGGACAGAAAAGTTGCAGACTTGATTTAGCGACGTGTTCACCGTACCAGGCGGCAGAGGGCTGCCGGTGTCGGAGAAGACGGCGGCGTGCAGCATGATGCGGCGAGAAGATAGACGTGGTGGTGATGTCGCTCTCGTCTTGGAATGGCGGCGAGGCGCGGACGGAGGTTCGGTCACTCGTGAGATCGGGTCGAGCTCGTTCCCATCGATTCGGCTGCGGGAAAAGTCGGTAAAAATTTAGGGAAGTGCGCGTGGACATGAGGTGAATGAAGGACATCACCGAAGGGATTGGAGAAGACTCACCTCGTCGGTATCTTGGCCGCAGCAGCGATGCGGTTCGGTCGAGGATGAACTCGTCCTATCGATATCCTTGGAGGCATGGGATGATGTCCAGGAGATAGACAACTATGAGGATAAACCACTGTTGAAAGGAATCGAAGAAATACTCGACGTGTGTGACGTACCGATCCAATGAACTTGTCGAGATCCAAAATAAGGCGTCGAGAGCACAGGCAGTAGAGAGCTTAACTCGAGAAAGTTTGATAACAAGAGCGGCAGAGGAGAGAAAATGGCTCAACGTGACGCGATCGTATTGGCCTTATAGAGTCCGAGGGTGGAGATCGGGAGATGAATGCCAACCGGTGGCATTCGGTTCACGAACATGGTTTGGTTTATTAAGAAACTAAAGTGGGGTTCTTATTGCCTGAATGGGTCTTCCATGGAATTCTAACCATTTTTCACGTTGATGGCAAGACCAAAGGATGGTTGTAATGGCCACTAGAAGGAGAGGAAAAGGTGGAGCTGTGGAGGTAGCCATGGTGGTAACGTACAGGTCATGTACGTGCTCGTGCACGAGGAGGAAGAGGAGCGGTCTTTTTTTTTTTTAGCAGAGGAAGAGGAGCGGTCGGTCGGGCTGGTGCGGGTGCTCCTTGTTGGGCCGGCCTGGCTAGGTCGGTTCACTTTTTTTTTCTTTTCTTTTCTTTTCTGTTTTTCTTTTATAAATGTTGATTTAGGCCTCCAAATCAAATCAAACCAGTTTCTATAAATTTGTAAAATTCCAAATATTAAAAATAAAAATTTTGAAACTATTTTTGGTTAAAACAAAATTACCAAAATACCATTGTCCAAATTTGCCTTATATGGCTATTTGGGAATTTTCCAAATTAGGGATGATAAATATCCCAAAATATTTAAATAAAAACCAGAGAAATAAGATGAGTAGTATCATTTAAAATGTTAACTCATTTTCATTTTAAAAATAGTTTAAGATAAAACATTTTATAAAACAAAGATTGGAAAGGTGTTTAAATCATTTTCTCAAATAATTTAGGGTTTATAATATCCCCATATTATTTATTTGAAAACCAAATATCCAAGTGGAAAGTACTATTTGAAAACTCATTTAAATATTTTATTTCCAAAACTTTAAAGTTGAGATTGAAGATAAAGGAATATTTAATTTAAAACTTTTCTTGATTTTTTGGAGACTTTATTTAATTATTAACAAAAGTTTTAAATTTTTGTGATTTTTAAAACATTCCAAAATTTGGGATGTTACAAACCTACCACCCTTAAAAGGAATCTCGTCCCCGAGATTCGGAGAGGCTAGAAAGAAAGATAGGTTTGGACAACTGGGTTTAGATTATATCAGTGGGCTACCACCCTTAAAAGGGACATTTCTGAAAAGTCTTCATCTCTTTATCATCCTTACTTTTCTGGTATAGCATGTACCAGCTCCTTGTTGGTATTTGGGGTCTTGAATCCTTGAGTAGACCTTTCCTTCATGGTATACCAAGAAATGACTTGACACTGAAGGATCACTATGTTGGTGGATCAAAATACCAAGGTGAGAGGATTTCACAACATCATGTCATCCAATCATATAATGTCTTCGGCATGCTGCCATCTCATTGTTGACTTCCTTCGAAACAAACTCCATAAGATTTCTAACGAAACTCTCATGGTAGGCAAAAACTTCCATTGTAGGGTTCCTTCTTCTCCACGTGAGCTAAGGTTTATCCTCACCATACATCTTACGTGTTGGCACACTTGCCTAACATAGGGTTATAATATCCATGTGGTTTAAGCTCATCGTCGGCTCTCTAATAGGTTTGTCACTCAGATTTACCATTCCTCATAGCAAAGCGAATGAAATGAGTAGTCGTCATGGTAGCTACTCCAAGTCGCACTCAATTCATTACCTTGTACTTGGTTTGGAGAATATCGCAAGCTAACTCTCGGCCAACCTCACTTGTCTGACAGAAAGTTTCCAATCTGCAAGACAACCTAACTAAACTATCGACCCTTCAAAACTATTGGGTTACGTAAACTCGTACACAAAGATAGCTCACGAAGCTATAGCTTTTTCTTTGATCCTTCTCCTTGGTGTAACAAGCTTTCCATCCTATGCTTTAGTTGGTGGCTCACTTGTTGCATCTTTCATGGAGGTGGCTATCAGTTGTTGCATTACACGTGGTAGGCCACTTCAGTTGACATATTGGTGACGCATCTGGTCGGGTTTAGCATGGATCAGTGGAGATAGAAAGATCTAAGAGAAGTATTCCTACCCATGCATACACAACAGATCAAGACAATTCATCTTACAAACAACATCTAGCAAACATCAAGCAACATGATTCAAACAAAAACAAACAACCTAGTATTGACGTATCATCTAAGCTGATATGATCAATACATTATCACGTTATTGTTGTTCTAACAAAGTAACTAAAGTGGTGGTCTCATCTATGTCTTCCTTGAGTGCTCCAAAGTACTCTTCAACTTTCTTGAGGAAATTATGAGTGTTGTTCTCCAAAATCTTCAATAGCCTTCAATGTATTGCTTCTTGTTGAATCGAACATGTTATATAGTACTAGGTTGGTGATTACGGAGTCCCACCTTCTTGAGATTATATTCTTTGTTCTCGTGCAAACGAAGTTGTATCCACCAAGGTCATCTAAAATAAGGGAAGATGCTTTGAGAGGTGAAGAGTATAGGAGAGTAAAAGAACAAATCAGTGAAAATATTTTATTTTTAAGAAAACTGAATGAAATAGATATTCATCCTAAGGTCAAAACATATTTCTATCCAAACTTAGGGTTTCGAACCTACAAGCAACACAATGCTCTGATACCATCTGTAGCGGACCTGCACGTAAAAATAGGCAAGATCCATGTGTATAGTGCTAGTCCCTGGATCGAATCGCTAGCACACACAGTTTACGATGAATACCATAACATTGTATCAATTTATTACATGAATGATCCAGAATTTACAAATATCCATTACAACTTGCATAGCTCAAGGCTAGCATTTTACAAAGATTAGCACAGCGGAAATAAAATAGCAATGAGTCTCCATCATCTTCATGTGCCACAGGCGAACATGTTGGTTGTAGACTCGAAACCTTAAACGAAACCTCACTCTTCGTCAGAAAAACCTGATAAAATGTATCAACAAGGTGGGTCAGAACCATAAAAATGGAACTGGCAAGTGACACTTTGTGGACTCATATTGGAACAACTCTAATAACCTATATGCATATTTGGCTTGGTGGAGTTTGAAGGCTGATTTGCATAAAGCCAATTTTCCTATCTCTTTTCAAAACACTTTTTCATCTAGACGAGACAAGTATGGTATGACAACCATTGTCTCAACTACCCTGGTTCACCCTTCATATTTTAACTTAGGAAATTGGAATGATGAGATCCTCCGTTGACGTCCTTGTCCAGCTTGCTCAGAACTGTCCGTAACCGGGGACACGGCTAAGTACTTAGATTGACACTCTGCAGAGGTTGTGCACTTTCACCATAAGACTCCATCAACCCATTCTGACCTTGACCTTCTTGAAGTGAAAAGGAAAGGAGAGGATGGAGACGAGACTTTTCCGAAGTATTTTCCCGACCACTGCCGTCCTGACGCGCTCCACCTACATTCCTCTACCACCACCTGTCAGGCCGGGCCGGTTCCATACAACATACTTAGTCAAGCCAGAGCCCATATGACATATGGCTGCATGGTAAGCTCACTAAACTCGGAGTAACGTTGATCTCTTTGTCCCTGGGTGGCCATCCACAAGTGCACATACTCGGGTAAAACCATAGACATGGCCCCGAGTAGCCACTCAACTATAAACCTCCATCCACATACCACATCCACCCAGGAGTTTCTTTAACTTAGTAGAATATTACTTTTTCACAAAACAACGTTTAGCGTAGCATTTCCATAATTCTACCAAGTTATAATAGGATTCTAGACCAACTAGTATAGGAGCACTATTCTAAACAGTTTTAGCATAGCAATACTAATAAACCTATCATGCAATTTTCTAAGTAAAAACTACAACATGCATATATCAAATTAATAGGACAAAGATATGCAAGTGTGCCACTTGCCTTGGCAACAGGAGTGACAGGAGTAGCAACCACTAAGGTCTTCGTGACTCTCCGAATAATCTAACAATAATATAAAACAACCAAATAAACATACAAACAAAACAAAAATAACCATACAACAAAATATGCAAGAAGTCAAAATGCAATTAAACAATCTTTACTTTAGAAATAATACAACAATGCAATAAAATATGTCATGCATGAATATGAAACAATTTCCACAACACAAATATAGAATAACTTTTAGTTCTCTGGTTGTTCTATATGTATGATGCCACAAATCAATTTTTATTAAAATTCTTAATAGGAATAAATCCCAAAACACCTAAAATGGGCAAACACACAAATTCTAAAGTTTCTACATAAAAACCTTTTATAAAAATTTGGTGAACATGCTACTGGACAGAGGACAACTAGACAAAGCCTCTGCAATTTGAATCACTCAATTTGGATTTGTAAAACTCATTTTATAGCCTAAACAAGTTTTTAACCATTCTGCAAATAACAAGTTAGTGCACGACTAAAATATATGTTTTTGTTATACCACTGTATTCTACACATTCATACGAATCCATAGACTACAAAATCACTAAAAACGGAGTTGTGGTTTAGGAGATATGAAATTTCAAAGTTTAGTGATTATTCTGTCTAAAAATATAAAAAGGGGGAAAAAGGTGTGTTCCGCATGCAGGAGAGGGATTCGAACTTGGGTCTCACGGGTGCGGGAGCAAGGAACTAAGCCACTGGGCCGGCTCAGTGTTCATGAAAAACAAAAGATAGGGTCATATATGAAACAGAGCCACGCAGCTAACTGAAATTTTTGGACAGAAAAGTTGCAGACTTGATTTAGCGACGTGTTCACCGTACCAGGCGGCACAGGGCTGCCGGTGTCGGAGAAGACGGCGGCGTGCAGCATGATGCGGCGAGAAGATAGACGTGTTGGTGATGTCGCTCTCGTCTTGGAATGGCGGCGAGGCGCGGACGGAGGTTCGGTCACTCGTGAGATCGGGTCGAGCTCGTTCCCATCGATTCGGCTGCGGGAAAAGTCAGTAAAATTTAGGGAAGTGTGCGTGGACATGAGGTGAATGAAGGACATCACCGAAGGGATTGGAGAAGACTCACCTCGTCGGTATCTTGGCCGCAGCAGCGATGCGGTTTGGTCGAGGATGAACTCGTCCTATCGATATCCTTGGAGGCATGGGATGATGTCCAGGAGATAGGCAACTATGAGGATAAACCACTGTTGAAAGGAATCGAAGAAATACTCGACGTATGTGACGTACCGATCCAATGAACTTGTCGAGATCCAAAATAAGGCGTCGAGAGCACGGGCAGTAGAGAGCTTAACTCGAGAAAGTTTGATAACAAGAGCGGCAGAGGAGAGAAAATGGCTCAACGTGACGCGATCGTATTGGCCTTATAGAGTCCGAGGGTGGAGATCGGGAGATGAATGCCAACCGGTGGCATTCGGTTCACGAACATGGTTTGGTTTATTAAGAAACTAAAGTGGGGTTCTTATTGCCTGAATGGGTCTTCCATGGAATTCTAACCATTTTTCACGTTGATGGCAAGACCAAAGGATGGTTGTAATGGCCACTAGAAGGAGAGGAAAAGGTGGAGCTGTGGAGGTAGCCATGGTGGTAACGTACAGGTCATGTACGTGCTCGTGCACGAGGAGGAAGAGGAGCGGTCTTTTTTTTTTTTAGCAGAGGAAGAGGAGCGGTCGGTCGGGCTGGTGCGGGTGCTCCTTGTTGGGCCGGCCTGGCTAGGTCGGTTCATTTTTTTCTTTTCTTTTCTTTTCTGTTTTTCTTTTATAAATGTTGATTTAGGCCTCCAAATCAAATCAAACCAGTTTCTATAAATTTGTAAAATTCCAAATATTAAAAATAAAAATTTTGAAACTATTTTTGGTTAAAACAAAATTACCAAAATACCATTGTCCAAATTTGCCTTATATGGCTATTTGGGAATTTTCCAAATTAGGGATGATAAATATCCCAAAATATTTAAATAAAAACCAGAGAAATAAGATGAGTAGTATCATTTAAAATGTTAACTCATTTTCATTTTAAAAATAGTTTAAGATAAAACATTTTATAAAACAAAGATTGGAAAGGTGTTTAAATCATTTTCTCAAATAATTTAGGGTTTATAATATCCCCATATTATTTATTTGAAAACCAAATATCCAAGTGGAAAGTACTATTTGAAAACTCATTTAAATATTTTATTTCCAAAACTTTAAAGTTGAGATTGAAGATAAAGGAATATTTAATTTAAAACTTTTCTTGATTTTTTGGAGACTTTATTTAATTATTAACAAAAGTTTTAAAATTTTGTGATTTTTAAAACATTCCAAAATTTGGGATGTTACACAACACATATTGAAGTGCAATGCGCAAACACATGATGACATGACAAGTTTATGCAATGATATCATCATTTAATTTATCTAACAATTTAAATGGAGTTCCAAATAATTAGTATAATTATTTGGAAGCAACCCCATATTTAACTTAATGGTCACATTGCTTAAGAATTATTACATTACTAAAATATGACTTAAATATGAATAAACATGGCATGAATAGATAGGTATTATTCTTCTGATCGTTTTGGTACCTCGTTTGTGATTTTCCGAGTATCGATGAATAAATAGTGAATTAAATGATTATTTGAAATTTAATTATTTTAACCAATTAAGGAATAACATCAAAGGAAAAAAATTTGTCATGAGGTGATATTAGCATGATTAGATAACATTTGAAATGCTGAGCACTTTGATATGTTATTAACAATTTTTGGTTAATTATTTATCAAGTTATGATTTTTCCCAATATTTTTATTATTTTTGCCATTTTAATAATTCTCATTAAACAGCAAGTAATATAGTTTCAAAAGACCATTACAATGATTCTAACATGTAGAGTTTGTTTTTCTGAACAATTTGGTATTTTATTTGCTAAATTTGAAGCAATATTCAATTAGTTATTAATTTTTAAAATTTCCAAAAAGAAAAACAAAATTGGCAGGCCGGCCTCCAAATCGGCCTGGGCCGGTTTCCAGGCCGGGCTCGTGCCTGAGGCTGCCGGCCTCCTGGCCGGCCCAGACCGGGACCCTGGCCGGGCTGGTATCGGAGCCAACCGGCCCCCTGGCCGGCCCAGGCCGGGCACGACCGGGGCGGCGAGCACGGTGACCGTGGCACGGACGACGACGGCGACGCACATCGACGGGCGGTACAGAGGGGGAGGGAGAGGGAGGAGTGGACGGGGAGCACCGCAAACTCACCGGGAGACCGTTGCCGTGGACGGCGAGGAAGGAGGAGGCCGGACGGCGACGCGGGGGAGCTCGAACTACGGCGGCAACGGCGGCTGGAGCGGAAAAGGACGCAGACGATTCGGCGAGTTGGAGGCTTCCTGGCACGATTCCTAGCTCGAGGAGGAAAGGGACGGCGAGGCGGAGCTCGTGGCGGCATCAGATTGCTTCGGGGCGGCTGGAGTCGACGGCGGGCACGATGGCGGCGGCGGCGGACAGAGCCCGATTTAGGGTTAGGGTTTGGGCGAGCCGAGAGGGAGCAGGGAGAGGAGCAAGTGAGGGAGAGAGGAGAGCAGCACGAGCGTCGCGGGGGTCCTCCTTAACGTGGCAGGGACAGCGGCCAGGCGGGAGGGCCGGTGCGCGGCATGGGCGAGGGACACGGCGGCACCGCGGCACTGGTGCCATGCCATGCGTGCTGTGGCTACAAGGAAAGGAAATTTTCTGAAAACCCCCCTGTGGCCCCTTTTCCATTTTTTTCTGATTTCTAAAACTAGCAGGGTTTTAGGTATTTAAATGAGCCTCTAAACATTTTTATAAATTCTTCCAAAATTCATGTGGCCTCCCCAAGACATGTAGAAGCTCCACAAAAATTGGTGTGGCAAAATAAAATTTTTTGAGCAACATTTGTTCACAGGGTTTAATTATGGTCATTTTTGATAATTTCCAAAATGCATTTACTTGGAGCAATTAAGCATCTTCAAAAATAATGAAAAATATTCATGTAGGCTCCCAATATAATAATGAAGCTCTCCATAATTTTATTTTGAATTTTTTACAAGTTGAACTTGGATTCAAAATTTAGGAAATGATTTGTACCCATTTTGAATCATCAATTTTAATTCCTTGCTTGACAAGAATTTGTTTTTGACAAATATTTAAAGGATGTATTCTTGGAACTTCCTGGACAATTTGGAAATTCAAGAATAATTTGTTTTGCCAAAGTGACAATGTATTTAGTTTGAAATTTTGGGAAGGGTTTTGCTTCCTTTGTTTTAATTTCCAAGTGTTGCTTTATTTGAAATTAGCAATTTAAATGGATGCCATGATACAATGTTGCAAAGCAAAAAGTGAAAATTTGGCCCATATTTTAGGGTACCAAACTGGGGCTGTTACAGCATAGTACCCTTGTTTTATCAAGGAGAAGGATAATTCCGAGTAGCACTTGCTTGCTTTCAGTTGTGCTAACGTGTTGAGAGAGTTCCCTAGCGAAAGTAGGATCTCTAGGCCTTGTTTCAAATCATCAGAACACCGTTTCTAGTCTTTTTTGTTGCATGTTTGCTTGCTGCCATTTTTATTACAGATTGCAAATACCACTTGTTACCATCCATATCACTTGTATTTTACCGTCTCTTCGCCGAACTAGTGCATCTATACAACTTACAATTGTATTAGGTGTGTTGGGGAGACAAGAGACTTCTTGTATCTTAATTGCAGGGTTGCTTGAGAGAGGATACATTCAACCTCTTCCTCCCGTGTAGTGCTGGCCATGGGCAGCCCAGCCCGGACGGCCCGGCCCGAAAAAGCCCGACCCGGCTGTGCCATCGGGCCGGGCTCGGGCCTAGATTTCGGGCCCGACGGTCGGGCCGGGCCGGGCTCGGGCTTAAGGAAAACAGGAATTTAGCTGCGCTCGGGCCGGGCCGGTCGGGCTTTGTCGGGCTTTGGTCGGGCCGGGCCGGGCTCGGGCTCAATTTTTGCGGCCCGACAGTCGGGCCGGGCCGGGCTCGGGCCTAGATTTTCTGCACCGGGCTTTTTCCAGGCCCGGCCCGAGCCCGGCCCGGCCCGAGAAATGGCCAGGTCTACTCCCGTGGATTCGATAAACCTTGGGTTACTCACTTAAGGGAAAGTTGCGGCTGTCCTACAAACCTCTGTACTTGGAGGCCCAACACTGTCTACAAGAATAGAAGCGCATAGTAGACATCAGCTGGTGACTCACCCTTTCCCCATTTGACCCCTGCTTAGAATTTTGGAGCCATCAAAGGAGTTGACGGTGGTCCATCATGACATCGAGATCTTCATCAAGGAGTCAAACGCTACTTCACCAACGGAAGAACGACAACAACTATGGCAACGCAGGAGCAATGACAGCGATGTCAAGGGGATCACTCTGTCAATGAAGGAGACCTTGTCTATTGGAAGGAAGAGTACAATTTTGGATAAAGATATTCTAGATGGAGTAGATTAGGGCTGTGACAACAGCAGTAGTGGATTAGGAATTAGAGCTAGAGTTAATCTCCAGCTTAGTGTTACGATTTGGTTCTTTTCTGGATTTTATTTGCACGACATGTTCCTCTATGAATCGAGGAGGTTCTCGAAGTTTTGTATTGAATAGTATTGTAATCCTATAGTGTTACCTTGGACCTGCTATATTTCTGTTGTACTACTCTGAGAGACGTAATATTCACGGATAAGTCCTTCTGTGGGTGTTATGTCAACGACTTGCGCACTACAACATGCAGTGGTGTGTTGGGTCACCGCACGGATGGTGGTGCACGTCGAGGCGGCGGTCTCGGGCTCCCACGCCGCGACAGTTCTAGGAGGCAGGGTCGTTGTCTTGCACGAGTCTTGGTGGCGACCTGGATGAAGACTGTGCGAGCAGAGGGTTCGTCGACTTGACTGGATCGCCTTCGGCCAATGCGAAGGTCGATCCGGTTGCTACGCCGGGGCGGCGGCCCCAGAATAGGTGGGACTTGGTGGAGGCCTGGATGAAGAATGTGTGGACATAGGGTTCGTCGACCATGACTGGTTCGACTCCGGGCAATGCGGAGCTTCATCCTAGTTGCTATGCCGGGCGGCGGCCCTGGAGCTGGTGGTGTGTGTCGTGACGTTTGGTCGGCTTGTGTCGTGTGGTCGTTTGTGACATTGTACAGTTTGTATGGTTTTTTGACCCGGTTTTCCTTATAAACTGGGTCATCTTTTCTATCTATTCGGTCGGTGGATACGACCACTTTAAGCTCAAAAAAGATATGAGTGACCTAGGGTGCTGATTAGTGATATTTACAGGCACAAGCACATGGACATAGTGAAATTTTCATATCTGATTTTCATGATATCTGTGAATTTTCCATATCTGATTTTCATGATATTTGCAGACTTTGCAATCATGGGAGACTACTAACATGTTAAGGTCACCACTTTCTATTTTGATGTGTTGGCTTGATTTTATGATTTTGCGTAAGGCAATATACATATTGATACCCGATTTTCCCCTTTTGTCGCCATACACACGCGAGCTGTTACAAGGATTTTTATTTTTCATGAAGTGAAGCGTGAGCTTTATTACTCCCTCCGTTCTAAAAAGGATATCATTTTTTTTGTCTAAATTTGAATATATCTACATTAAATAATATATAGATATATTGAAATTTAGATAAAGAAATGACATATTTTTCGGAACCGAGGTAGTAATCGGCCAGAAGAGCGAGCTCAACGACATCCGCTGCCACATCATCATATCCCAGGACATAGTAGAGTCTTGTACACACGAATGCCAATCTGAGCTAGCTCATGTGCCACTCGATTTGTATCACGTCTACATGACTTGATATCTTCCATTGACGCCGCAAATATTAGATTTTGTATCGATGCAAAGAAATGATATCTCTCTGTTGCATGTTTAGTTCAATTGATTATTATATGGATTTTCTAAATTTCCTAAATCAGATCTTAAATATGGGGGGTTCTAATTACGCCTATGTCCATTGATTTTTTTTTCTGCTGTCTCCTACGCCAATAATCATCATGAAAATACGGTAATGCTTTATTAACCGTCTTAAATGTACACCACCCCCACATGATACGTTCAACTCTGGCTGGCATCTCATCTTTCTTAGGGACTGGCATATCAACCTTCACAGCGACTACCTCCCCAACTCATTATTACTAATTTATGTCCTAATATTATACGTGCGTGCACGTGCACTTTTACTATGATGAGAGAGAATGGGAATGGGAGGATGAGAAATACAAATTTTTCTTTTATTTTTCAAAACGAAATATTTTGAGAACGGTTTTTCTAAATATTATATATTTTTATTTTTAAGCTCATTGCATCGATATCTTTAAAATTAGATCCCGCATTGATGGGTTTTGACAAAAAAAATGTACTTTCAAAACTAGCATGGTTATACTTTCATATTTTTCACGGACATACTTTCAGATGCAGCTTGGGCATATAATTCCTGATGTCGCGCGGATGTGCTTTCACGTGCAGCGTGGACATACTTCCAAGTACAGCGCGGATAAACTTCTAGTTGCACCACTATATATCGTGGTGTACTACGTACTTGTACTTCGTCGTTCCGTGTATTTGTGCTCAGTTTTTTCTGCTTGTACTCCGTCTTCCTATATAATTGTACTTCCTAATACTTTTGTGTACTTCATGAGTATTGTTTTTTATACTGTTTACTTTGTACAGGGTACTGTTTTTTTTTTTTTGAAACGAGGCAAAAGGTTTGCCTTTTTTTTCATTTATTAAGCAGAAGAGAAGGTTTTAAACGGTTACATGACCAAGCCCACACCAATCCATAACACCAAAAACACCAAAAGAAGCCTTACACTGCTTAATAAGCCTTACTGCTGCACTCAGTGTTTTACTGCTTACACTGCTGCACTCAGTATTAAGCAGAAGACAAGGTACTGCTTACACTTTACGACAGAAAATTGTTTTACTTCACAGCGTGTACCAAACAAAACCAGGAAGGAAATAATACAGTAAAAAAAAAGAGGCGAATGCCCATACCACTGGCATGCAGCTACGAATTTGTGCTAGCTGCTGGGATGTATACAGTATACCGATGTGGACGCGCACGCACGTAGCGCTGGAAGTCCACCTCACTGACATGGGAATCGTTTGGTATGCCGGCCATGGCTGGAAATTGTACGCGCGCGCATTTCCATTTAGCAAGTGACATGTGCTGCACTCAGCTCGCCTCGTGGCTGACCTTCGGGAAGCTTTCCCTTTATCAATCGTACCCTTAACTCTTTGATAAAAGTCAAATTTCACCTTTCGCAAAAACAAAAACAAAATAGTCAAACTTCACCAAATGCTCCTAGATTCGACTCTCAGATTTTCCTTTCCGGCCTGCGGGCTGCGGAGCTCAAAACGTTCGGCAACGCTTCTCATTCAGAAGTGGGCTGGCAGCCCAAAATAGGCCGATTTGGCCCAGCAGAGAAGGGTAACGCGCGGCCCGTCTAGCCCATCATCGGCTCTCTCCCCTGACCCCCTGACTAGTGGACCACACTCCACACTAATCAGGGCTCTTCTTCCCCAACTCACTGGCGACAAGAACACCATGCTGGTTTCTGATTCAAATTTGGTAAGTAGAATACTCGGCTTTTGCTCAGGGTATCTTGACTTTCCAAAACAGAATTGGCCCATATGGTTTCAGACATAACACTAGAAACCCCCTCGCAATTTAAAACAACTGTTCCCACTGGCCAAGCCTCTCACACACAAGAGATTCAAGACATCTGCAAGTATTGCATCCATTCCCGACGGTGGACAAATGGCCAACCATGGAGCTCGGGCTCCATTTTATGGTTACTCTCAACTCAAAGCATGATAGGAGAAAATGTTTCACTTCGATTAGGCCTTCGCAAGAAAAAAAACCTCCTGCTTAAGAGCTCACTTGAATTATGAACTGAAGAAGTAAACACCTCTTCCTTAAGCAGTTTAGACCAATTGAGCCAAAATCACGAAAAATGATGGAACCATTTAACCAAGTGAGTAATGATAACGATAATGATTCTTACAGGTACTCGGAGAGAGGATGCCACGTCATACCAGATCACATAAAGGTTGCAGGAGAACACAAACACAGGAACAAAGATAGAACACAGCACCAGCATCTTTGATACACATGCTCAGCCTAATGGAACATAATTCTGGGGACCGAGCCTAAATAATTTTCTTGGCACAGAGCGCCATCTTCTGTAGATCTCTTTGCTCGTTCGTCTTGTGAAGATAGCAGTCCAGTCAACCTTCACCTGCAGCTCGTATGAACCGTGCCTGCACTTCTTCTCTTTTTGAGGGTATTCTAGAGTGACTGGGGTTCGTTCATCCTCATCATTACTGGCAATGAAACAAACATTGATCACAATCTCTTCAACACCATCATCAAATGTGGGGTTGGGCACGGGGACAGCTACAAAATTCCGAGTCAACAAAACAGAGCCACCATCATCAATTAGTGCACGAGCGCTCGCTGTTTTACTATCATCATATTCATACAGAATCATGTAGTTCTTCTCATTTCCCGTAGTCCAAGCAGTTATTTTGCCGTTGAAGGGGACATCACACGGTCCACTCAAAATATTGACTTCAAGGGTAGCTGCCACGGGATATGGAACAGGCGTGTAAACCAACTCCACTGTACTCAGCCAGCTACTGAGCAGCTCAGTCACAGGTCTCTTAGCAAAGGGAATACAACAGTGTTCTATTACTCCTTTGCTAAAATCTCTGTCAATGGTGGTCCCATCACCCTTGATCTTGAGATTGATCTCAAAAAACATTCTATCGGATACCACAAATCCACGACATGGATCGATCAAAGTTAACATGTCCTTCTGCACAATGGTATAGCAAAATAATCGACATCAGAGTGGCTCTACAAATTGAGCAAGCTATATCCAATTGTAGCTGAACATGACTAGCAAACCAAGCTTCACTTTAGACAAATTTGAATGTATGTTTAAACTAGGAGGGCACCACTTCTGTTGCTACTCTAGTAGCCTACAAATTGCTGGCAATAGCAGCACACTTGCAGTTATTTGTTCGAACATAACCCAAATACTAATTCTTGGAAAATTTGGTTTGGTCGCACTGAAATATCACATGCTGCATAAAGTTACATAGAAAGAAACTGGTGTGCTTAAATAGCATCGGAGATCACAGGGTTTTATTATCACACATTTGATCTTTTTTTTTTTTTTTTTTTTTGCATGAACCACACATTTGATCCTGCCAGTATCTGTCAAGCTTATTTTCAGTAGAAAACATGTCATCGTATAGACACTTGTTGATCCAATTATAAACTGGGGTTTAAATAGGGACCAGACATCAATGTAGAAAGGCAGTGCTGTTTGATAGTAATGCTCATATTAGAAAACTATGTAGAACAAGGGCTTCGAGATGTCAATCTAAAACATCATACTAAGAATTATTTCAGTAAAGACGAGTATATGATGTGACAGAGCAAGACATATCTTGCCGGGAAGAAGATTCTTGCGTAAGCAAACTTAGCAGTGTATGGGCAGAAAACTACCAACTTTCAGCAAAGCATACTGGAGTATCCAACTGTTTGCGTTCTAGTTTTTGAGGGTCTGAATAACCAGAAAGGATTACCACAAGACAAGCATGACTACTGCAACAGTGATCAAATAATTTTACGATCCAATTCAACATGGACGCCTGTTATGTGAAGTGGATATATAGCAAGGAGGATAGCAGCGATTTAGTTTGATTAGTATACTCTAGTGATCTAGAAAGCAAAAACAAAGATCGGGGGAGGAATGGGTTCCATACCGCTGAGCAGATGTGCTGGGGATCATTCCTTCCACGCTTGAACAAGTACACACATTTGTAGTCGACTTCATCCCTTGCAATAACAGTACCAAATACATTGATCGGGTAGCCTTCATCGGATTCAAGCACCTTCAAGGAAATGACATTAACCGATGACTGCACAATTGACCTCCACTGGGAATCACTTAGCTCTTGAAGTGGCGGTCCATGGATAGCCTTGGCTGTAAAAATAATCCAGAAGAAAAATCAAAAGCAACAGGAGGATGCATTAGTTATTGCTCGGATATGGACAGACAGACTCAAACACCCTATGTCTTCCAATGGGCAGAGAAAACAAACTAATATACCCACCCATCGGAATCTCTGCCTACAGGAGCAATAGCTAAATGAGATCAATGAAATGGTTAGTGTTAAAATACTCACACTCTTCATCAAGGTCGAAAAAGGCGATGTTGAAGCTGCAGAAGCGGGTGCAGACAAAAGCATTCTTCCTGGGATCATACTCAGTGAACTCTTGGCAACAAGTAAGATGAAGACCCTGCAGCACCTTCTGCTCCTCTGTGAGCTCTGGATCTGGTAAAAGCACTTCCAACATCTCCTCCGCTGTGAGCTCTGGTTCTGTTTCTATCTCAGACTCCGTCTCTGTCTCTGTATCTGTTTCTGTTACCGGCTCCACCGGCAGCGCATTCTCATCCAATGTGAGCTCTGGTTCTGTCTCCAAGACCACCTGCAGTGCATTCTCATCCAAAGTGGGCTCAAGCTTTTGCAGCAGATTCTTCTCCTTGAATGTGAGTTGAGGCTCTGTCTCTGTCAGCAGCAACTTGTCCTTGAATGTGAGTTGAGGCTCTGTCTCTATCAGTAGCAACTTCTCCTTCAACTTGAGCTCCGGTTCTGGAACTGTCAGTAGCAACAACCTCTCCTTCAACCTGAGGTCCGGTTCTGGCGCTGTCAGTAGCAACTTCTCCTTCAACTCGAGTTCCGGCTCTAGCTTTCTAACCAACCTCATCATGTCCGTCAGCGCCACTGTCCGTTCCGCCTGCAGCTTCTCTTTCTTCTCCTCCAAGGTGAGCTCCGCCTGCATGGCCTCATCCGATTTGAGGAGCTCGTCATGCTCCTGATTCTCCCTCTCCGACCACAGCGTCACCGGCAACGGCTTCTCGCTCGAGCCCGACATCTTGCCCCCGCCCACAGAGCACAGGAAGAAGACACCGATGTGAGATTCGTTGTCCAGATATGCAAAAACGAATCGTAAAACAGCATTTCGTTGAGCAAGGGACCGATCCAGGAAAGGGGCGTACCGTGATATTCGATTCGCCTAGCGCACCGCCTCCGGACGCTCGACTCCGACCTGAGGAACCCGCCGCGGCCGCCGTCGCCGCAGAGGGAAGAGGCTAGGGTTTGGCGAGGATGTGGGGTGGGGGGGATGAGGAGGATAAAGATGAACTATACGAGAGGAGGGGCAAAGGTTACGAGGGAGAAAGGGGTATCGGGTCGGAATTGTTCAGTCCAGATTGATCTCTTTCAGGTTTCAACCCACCGTGTTGTTCTGTCACTTGGCGAGAAACACCAGATTATTCCCTTCTCTCTCATCATACTATAATACACACATATCTGAAATCCCCGAATCTCTCGATAGTCGATTCCCAAACCATACGCCCGATTGGGTACACCAGATTCGCATCGTGATTACCCAAAAGTCTTGTACTACACTTGGGTACAGGTTGGTTAGATTTTAGATAACATGCGCAGGCTGCCACGCTTAATCCAACACGACATAGACACCAGGCCCTTGTGGCTGGTAGATTTGGATCATATAGGTACGGTGTCATGGTATAGCATCCCGTCGAGCAAAGTGCTCTCATTGTTGATGCGCGTGCTAGGCGAGTAGCATACACACAAAAATAAAAAAGACCGATTTACTCGACCTGACATTGTTTCGTCACTACAAACCGCTCAGGAATTCGGATATTACCAGGGCATTATATTATACTAAAAAAAACAAGACTGATAGCACTTCTGTGAGAGAGAGAGGGGTGGGACGGAAATGCTTTCAGGACGGTGAATCCCGCTACCAAGAATCCAGCACCAACAAACGGATGAACCGAGATTCTATATCTTGTTGAAGGAGACAATCTCACACGACTGGATGTATTCGTTGTGGGGCGGCTCTTGGAGTACTTCCTCAACCAGAGTGTCAGCAGACACGAGATCATCCACGATTGTCATCATAATCTGCAGCTTCTTGATGCCATAACCCACGGCAACGAGCTTTGCTGCAAGTTGAAGAGCAGTGTGTTAGTTTCGTGGATCTGTTATATCGGTGCTTTATAACAGAAGATGGAGATTTGAAGAGAAACAAGTTCCTCACATGCACCCCAAGTGAGACCCTCCATCTGAACACTACGGACAGTCTCCTCTAGCTTCTTCATATCGGTCTCATCACCCCAAGGCTTAATGTCCATGAGAATAGAGGATTTCCCACCTAAATAAGCTTGGTGTTAGCAAATGAACCATACAAAAACAAACCAGCCAGTGATAATAAAAGGCAGACTACATAAGTGCAACAAGTAGCTTAACACTCAGCAGAAGCACATAAAACGCTAACTAAGCTTACTTTCTTTCTTCTTGGCAGCCACACGCTCGGCTGCTGCTTTCTTGTCCTCCTCGGTCTCATCACTGAACTCCAAGCCATCATCATCGCCAATATCCTGTAAGAAGGTCAACCGCGCAACACAAAACAATCACAATATGGCAACATCATTATGTTTGTATCCAGACAAGATTTACGACAGTTTATAAAATAGTAAGGGACACAGTACTGTGGCAAACATTCACCATGTAAAGTATCCGGAGCTGGAAAGGCATACAATACAATGTCAATATGGCAACATCGTTATATTTGTACCCAGACAAGATCTACGACAGTTTATAAGATAGTAACGGTCTAACAGACACAGTACTGATGTAGAGCATCTCTAATTGCTAAAATAATAGCTTTACCATTCCCATTTAACAACAAGTTAGCTGCATACACTTCAGCAACTATTGAGTGTACTAAGTTAACTATGAAGCCTCCGGGTACAAATAAACAAGAACCGAGTCAATTTATCAATATCACTACACAGTAGTTGACAATTTGACATAGCTATCATGACAAAGGGTTGTAGCAAACCATTGCAAATTCGGCGGCAGGAGCAGCGGATGATACACTCACACCAGCAGCCTTGCCAGGGAACCTACAACCAGCACACACTCTTAAGCAACCATCCATCCAAATATCTTTACTCATAGGAAAATCCACCATGCTAATAAGTTACTACATACTCTCATAGAGCAGAAAGCACTAGAGATTGTACCTTGACGCAGTAGCCGTGGCGACGGTGTCGTACCAGCAGGCAGCATTCGGGAACTCAGTTCCGGGCTTCGTGGGCACCGTCGCGAACACCTTGATGTCGTCCTTGCTGAGATCATCCCTGCAGAGGCATAACAAACATGATGAGTAAGCACACACATCAGCATCTTCCCAAATCAAATCGCCAGATTCGCTGAATTCGAGGCGAAGGATACAACATCCCATATCATCGGCCATCAAAATCGCAGCCCTGATCGGTTCAAACCTAAGTAATCTAATGAATACCACTACGAACTAACATGTCTGATCGCCTACAGAAGTAAGTTAGGAAACTGTGCTCACCCGGAGATGTAGGTCTTGCCGGCGAGATGCTCCTCGAGGGCCTTTTCCATGTGATTTGTGTTGCTCAAAGGGTTCACATCCATCAGAACAGGGTATTTTACACCTAAAACGATCTTGGGGTTAGTTCATAAATAAATCATGCAAACTCAACAGATCCAAAAATAACTGCAAGCCAAACAATGATCATTTTCTCATAACATAGGCGACATGTTAGCTCCTAGCTTAGAACTTGTCAAAGAACTTGAGCATGCAATGGCACTAGCGTAGCTCACTTTCATTCTGCTCCCTGAAGGCCTTGCAAACTGCATGCTTACCTGCTGTTTTGTTGCCCTCCTTGGTCTCAACCCCGAAAATATGCAATTGCTTATTACCCTCACCATCCTGCAAGGTGAAGAGCATATTATAGAACAACACTCGGTCGGAACAATTGATGCATTAGGATCCAGAGAGCATTAACGAAGACTAGACCAAATTTAAATATTGGATTTTCCGAGCTACTTACGTATTCACTAAGAGAACATAATAGTGTGGCAAGCATCACATAATCAAAAGCATCCCCAGCTTGACAAGACACACAAAGCGAAAGTTAAACAGGACAACTTACGGTTATAGCAAGCATTACTGCCGGTCTGTCACTACCAACCTGGAGTTAACCAGAAAACGTCTGTTATATCACTCCTATGTGACAGTCTGTTACAATTTTGAGGTCTAGCAGACGTTGCTGCCACTATTGTTTACCAAGTTAACCAGAAAACGTCCAGGAACAAATAAACAAGTGATGACTCAATTCCTAAAACTGACCTGCCTAGAAATTGACAACTACCATGACAGGTGTGGGAGCAAACCTTTGCATCCCCGTCAGGAGGGGCAGATGGAGCAGGAACAGATGTTGCGCTCACACCAGCGACCTTGCCAAGGAACCTACAACCAATGACCACATTAGGCGAACATGCATAACAATGTTCCCACCATTGAGGAAGCTGCCATGTTAACTGACTACACAGTGTCGTACCGCTCTGATGGCACAACGCCAAACGCCTCTTTATCATCCTTGTTGATATCCTCGCTGCAGAAGTATAACAAACACTACTAATAAGCAAATGCAGCCACATCTTCCCAAATAAAATAACCAGAAAATGTAAGCCGCATTCAGCAATACACCAACTGACTGGAATTTAATCGACCATAGAAGGGCACATACTAGTCTCCTGGAGCATTAGCATTGGCACTCAGCCTTTTAATCTTTTGTTCTTCCATCTCCATTCGGACCAACTACAGCAAGACGTAATTAATGTTAGTTATCTCAAGAATGTGCTATCTTGCCTACACAAGTTTATGACTAACACATGTGTGATAATAAGTTACCTCTGATTTTAATGTTGATGCACTACCTCCCCATTTTCGCGGGACTGGATGGACAGTACTTCTTAGCAGAACTCCTAACATTGCTTCAAGCATAGGAAGAGTGACTTCGCAGTAAGCTTTACCAGCAACATATGCTTCGCAAAGCTGGGAGTAATTAGTGAAATGAGGACGGTATCTTTGGGGGACAAGTTGAGCAGAAGGTAATGAGATAGCACTTTGCACCCAGCCTTTAAAGCGTGGGAAGCGCAGAGCCTCCGCAATGCCAACTATAGGCAAAGCGAATGGGCCAGACAATAGAACATTCTGCCCCTTCGCTGTTTTCAGGAGCTCAGCAGCATTGTCTAAAGATTTGTGGCAATGAATGAACATCTCTTCGCCCACCATGACACTTGATCCGCCGACGTGATCATAGCTGCTGGGCTTATTCAGTTTCTTAATACCTCTGTCATCTTTTACTTCGTAAAACACCTGACTTGGTAACGGTAATTCTTCCTTTTCAATACCATTGAACAGGTACCATATTCCTGCAGATCCCACATCGCTTGTTTTCTATTAATAAATGCACATTAATAAGCAAGGCATGCACGTAGTAAGGCAATAGGTCAGGAAACAATTACCTCTTGCATTAAAGCCCATGAAATATAAATTGTTCCACTGATACAGCAGGTGCACCACACGCCCGTTCAGGGACATCCTAATCAAGAAAACACCCCCTTGAGGAGTGTAGATCTTTCCGTTAACATCATTAGGCATCTTGGAGAGAGCAGGTTGCCTTTTAATCTCGTGACTCAGCTTGTTGCGGATTCTCTTCAGAATCTGAGCAATTAGCTTTCCGTAACTTGAGGTAAGGTTATTCAAATCCAGGTCGAATATGGGGACCTCCTTACTAGCCATTGGCGCCTTTCCCTTCCCAGACATTTAGTGGACTTCTTACTGCTAGCAGAAGAGAAATAAGGCAATGTTTCCATCAGGTTGCATAATGCCATCATGTTGTATACATCCACACACAAGTATGAGCATAGATTAACTTTTTCATCATCGAAACAACAGCCTGCTATGAGCATAATTACTTACAATGTGATGTGAGTACAATTTCATCACAGAGTGTTGGGTTGGTTAGAATATAAATGTCATGAAACATTAAACTGCATCCAGGGTGTCCAAAACTCCATAAAAGCTACAACCCAGACCGGATATGAATCTCCGACACTTCACAAAATGCTGCGAACTTAGAAAAACAGTACTAAAAGATTCATGACAGAAAATCATGCAACCTACACCCCCCTCCTGAAACACCCCGGCATAACCAGGCAGCAAAACTGTCACACTGTCTACGAGGCCCGCTTCCCTGAATGAACTAATCTGATTAACATCCCCATAAAAATGGGCGTTGCAAGTAACAGAAACACACCTGAGGCTAGATCAGAAACTGAGTCGAACAGAAACCCAGTCAAACGACCCAAGCAAACACCACGTACGGCACAGTCTCAAGTTACAAATGCAGTATCCGTCTGTTATTCCACGGATGAAGCCAAAAAATGGGACACAAAACAACACAAGGATGCGACACGTACTGACCCGCTGCAAAAAAAATCCAAAGTCCAGCGCGGGTGACCAAAATATGAATTCGCTGAAGCGAGCCGACTGGACACCTACTCGAGCTCGGAAGGTCATGTCAGCGATCGGTCACGTTGTGGGCAAAACTCAAACACACGGGATCAGATGTACTCACGGGGGGAGTCGACCGCGAGCTGTAGAAGCAACCTTCGTCCGCGATGAACCCCCGAACGGAACCACGCGGGGGGTGGATTTCAAAACCCTAGGCGAAGAACAATTAAAACGCCGCATTAGCGATTTAAGCCTCGAGCAAATCACGCGCGCGCGCGATGCTACCCACCGAGCACGTCTCGGTGACGGAGAACTACCGCGAGCAGTAGAATCACCCGGCGTCGGCGACGAACCCCCGAGTGGAACCACGCGGGAGGTGGATTTGAAGACCCTGGGGCGGAAAAGGAAGGTCGCATTAGTGATTTCGTTCGCGAAACCTCGAGCAAAGCAGCGAGATGCTTCGCACCGAAGGAGGCCGTCGGCGGCGGAAGCTGGGACGACCACCAATGCAGCACGGAGAGGGAACAGGTGGAGGGGGGCGGTGGGGGAGGGCTAATCGAGAGGGGATTTCGATTGATTTGTGACGGCTGGGCGCGTGGGCTGCGTGCTTTTCACACCCGCTCTCTCTCTCTCTCACTATGGCGCAACATTCTGAATTTCTGATGGAACAAAGAAACACCACGGTTCATTCTTCTTCACCTAATCAATGACGTGTGGGCCCTCCGTGGCTAAATTGTACTACTACTTTTTCCTTCTAGAAGTTTTTTTTTTTTGCAAGGTTATCGAAGTTAAAAACACCACAGTTCATTCCCCTACACCTTAAATTGTACACTTGTTATGGACGCGCACGCACGCCTAGGACACCACGGTGACGGTGAGCAAGAGTGGGACGGTATCCGAAGCACAATAAAAATTTCTACTCCCTCCGTTCCTAAATATGTTTTAGCATTTCTCTTTCCATCCGTATCTATACATGTTTTAGTGTAAAGTTTAAATGAATATTGTACTAAAACATATATAGATACGGATGGAAAAAGAAATATTAAAACATCTTATATTGTGGAACGGAGGGAGTACCTAAGTCGTAAGTGAATCTCCATCAGCGCCTCCCAAAAGACCAGACTGGGATCAAGTGAAATGATTGTATGGGCACCTAGAGAGGGGTCAATTCCGGATGGCACCCGCCGGGTTCGGGTACGGGTTTGGCACCCCCATACCCGTACCCGCCCCTTCTCCCCGCACCGCCACCCGCCCCCATACCCGCTAGCGGGTACAGAGTTCAACCATACCCGCCACCCGCCGGGTTTGCGGTACCCGACGGGTACCCGCGAAAGTGCACAGTGACTACAGGAACGGAGATTGCTAAGATAGGTGGAGGTCAACGAATGGCGCAGCGAGCAGGCACTGCGGCCATGGCAGGGTCGAAGCAGAACATAGCAGAGGAGCAGCTCCAGCCCGGAGGCGCGACCTGTAGCTTGGACGGGAGGAGCTAGAGGGCGTCAAGGACGGCGGTGCCGGCCAGTGCGGCGTCGAGGCGGGGCAGTCCAAGGTTAGGCGAGGAGGAGGAGCCCGGCGCAGCGCTGGCGAGCTCGGAGACGAGCTTGGCCGAGGCGGCCATGGCGGGCGAGTTAGAGCGCCAGGAGGAAGACGGCGAGGAGCAGGGGGCCGGGAGCGAAGATGCATCGAGGAGGACATGGCCAGGTGGCGGCGCGGTGAGGAATTGGAGATTTGGGGATGGATAGCTAGGTTTACTCGTGTGTGCATCGTGTACTCATGTGTGGTGTGTGGCCTGGGTGCGTACCGTGCATTTGTGCTTAGTGCGCTAGGCTAGTTGGGCTGGATTTGGGGAGTGCGTTAGTGGGCTAGGTAGCTGGGCTAACTTTGAGGGTGGTGTGTGAGGCAGTACCGTAGTAACATGTGGGGACACGTATTCTTGTCGGGTCTGCGGGTTCGCGGGTACGGGTTTGCCATCCCCATACCCGCCTCCGCTAGACCCGGCGGGTCTGGATCTTTACCACTAAGCGCACCCACGGGTTTAAATCGCCACCAAACCCTCCCCATTTAGTGCGGGTACCCGTCGGGTTAGCGGGTATCGGGTACCCATTGCCATCCCTAGGGTCAATAGGTGCTACACCAAATTTTAATACTTTTTCAATTTTAGGCTTAACATAAAGTTAAATTCTCTATATATGCAACTACGGTGAATTTACCTAAATGATAAGCAAGCAACTACGACTAGGCAAGTAAACACGATACAAGTAAAGTGAAAAAGGGATAGAGATAACTAAACATAGAAGCACGCGGAGATAAGGATGTATTCCCGAGTTCCTCCTTCTTAAGGGAGTACGTCTCGTTGGAGGGGTGTGAGCTCGCCACAAGAGGCCTACTCAAGATGCCACAAAAGACTCACCATATTCTCCGATGAACCGCACCCAAGGGCTTGGTTCACCTTCCACTATCGGAATCCTTCAAGACGGAATCCGGAGCCTTTACAACGTTCTTGGGGCACACACCCACAACATAATCGGGGGCTCCCAAATCAACCAATCTGTCACAATTACAACAAGTAGTAAGCAAGAGAATCTAGGGTAACACAATGCTAACCCTAGAAACGAAATCCCTCAAGTGAATGAGGGGGAAATGAAGAACGGCTTGGTGAAGATGTAGATCGGGGCCTTCTCCTTCAATCCTCCAAAGATCAACGAGTTTGGGTGGAGGGATTGAGAGGTCTCTTCGATTTGATCTTTCGCTTGTAATGGAGGAGAGAGAGTTGCAAGAGCTAAGTGAACCAAGGTAGGTGGAGGGGTATTTATACCCCTCCATAAATTCTGCCCATTGGAGCTGCGAAGGGCCAGAATTTCCGGTGCTTACACCGGAACTTCCGGTGGGCCGGATATCTCCGGGGAGAATCTCCGCCCAAAACCTCCGGGACCCCTCCCGAGTGGAAACCCCAAAATGACTTAGCCAAAATTCCATCGGAAAACTTCCAGGGCCGGAACTTCCGGCCTGGAGGCCGGAACTTCTGGGCCACCGGAAATTTCTGGGGAGAAATTTCGGGACCCCTCCAGAGAGGAATCCCAAAAATGACTTAGTCGATTTCTCGCTTGGCCGGAATTTCCGGTCCAAGAGCCGGAACTTCTGGTCCTGAAAGGGTAGAAAACCTACTCCCAAGTGATTCTCTTCTCCGTCTTCGATCTTGACTTCGATCTTTTCACCTTCTGGGCCTAACCACCTAAAAAACCTGACATGACACTTTACCAAACATGATTAGCCCACAAAATGTGTTGTCTTTATATCACCAAAACTAAGTGATGCTCTTCCAATCTCCCCCTTTTTGGTGAATGACGACAACACACAAAACACGATATAATTAAGCAACAAGAACTCGAAGCTCCCCCTCGAGAGGAGCTCCCCCCTAGATATGAGCATGCTTAACCAAGATATAGAGAGCAACATAATTAAATAGACAGGAAGTAGATCATCACAAGTTGCATGTCTTACACCACACATAGAGTTCAACGGATAGAAAACAAAGATACATAGGCACAAGCTCATAAGAACGAACGAAAGACGAGAAAGCTTGTTCCCAACCCATGCAACACCCTCGAAAGCCTAAATAGAACTACTTCTCCCCCTTTGGCATTAAGACACCAAAAAGGGGAAAAGAGCGATGCTAACGTCCCTAGGAGATCACTCCGACACCGTGGCCTCAGACCCATCCTCCTCCGCCTCACTGTCGGTCTCAATGTCATCCTCCTCAGGCACATGATGATCCCAATCCACATACTTGTTGTTCCAGTTCTTGTAGGCAACCTGGGGCTGAATGGCGTGCTCAGGCGGAGGTGGAGGCATATTCAGCTTTGCCATAATCTATTGCTAATTCTACATAATGATCCGGCGCTCACAATAAGCAGAGTAGTTCTCCTTGTGGATGGCAACATTCATACAAATAACCTTTTCAATGGCACGCTTGATCCATGACCGCTTAGGAGGAGCCGCTGCAGCAGAAGTAGAACCCTCAGGAGCAGAAGAAGAAGGGCAAGAAACACCTCCCGCATGGCGAGCAGGAAGAGGAGCACCAAGGTGAGCACTCTTCCGATTCATCTTGACCCGTCCATGGGGCTCACAGTTCAGCTCCACATCAATGTCAACCACATCATCACCAAGAGGATACTTGGCCTTGATAAGCTTCATCATGTAAGGGGTATAAGGGGGCACTTTCTTGTGGATCACGGCATCGTAAATCTCATGGAATATGTAGTCCATCACATCAACGGGACACTACCAAGAAATTGGCAAGCCCCGGAAATTGATTTCCTATCATCTTGATCACCGGCCCAATCCGAGTCCGTGTACCCACAAAGAGTGAAAGATGAATCCCTTGGGTACCACAAACCAAACCTTGGGGTATGAACCAAATATCGTAGGATTCTCTTGACCGCCAACATGTGGCTTTCCTTAGGAGCCGCTTGATACCTTGCACACACACCTACACTCAACACAATATCGGGTTTAGATGCACAAAGGTAAAGCAACAAACCAATCATGGAGCGGTAGAGCTTTTGATCCACATCTATACCCTTTGGGTTAAGTTGTAGATGGCATTTGGTATCCATAGGAGTCTTCTTCTCCTTAGCGTCCGCCATATTAAACCTCTTGAGCATGTCTTGAATATACTTTGCTTGGCTAATGAAAGTCCCTCCTCTCAGTTGCTTGATCTCAAATCCAAGGAAGAACTTCAACTCACCCATCATGGACATCTCAAACCTTTCGGTCATAAGCTTTGAAAATTCATCATTAAAAGATTTGTTAGATGAGCCAAAGATAATATCATCAACATATAGTTAGCATACGAAAAGCTCCCCTTTAACCCTCTTAGTAAAAAGAGTGGGATCAATTTGCCCAACTTCGAATCCACGGTCTAACAATAACTCTCTAAGGTGCTCATACCACGCACGTGGGGCTTGTTTAAGTCCATAGAGCGCCTTATCAAGCTTGTAAATATGGTTAGGGAAGTTGAGGTCCTCGAACCCGGGGGTTGCTTAACGAATACCAACTCCTTTAAGGGACCATTGAGAAAGGCACTTTTAACATCCATTTGTTGCAATTTAAAGTTATAACGGGATGCATAAGCAAGAAGGATACGGATGGATTCAAGGCGAGCCATGGGAGCATAGGTCTCTCCAAAATCAATGCCTTCAACTTGAGAGTACTCTTGAGCCACCAATCTATCCTTGTTCCTCACAACCATGCCATGTCATCTTGCTTGTTCTTGAAAATCCATTTTGTGCCAATAACATTGCGGCACTCCTTTGGCTTCTCAACTAACTTCCAAACTTTATTGCGCTCGAAATTGTTGAGCTCTTCATGCATGGCTTCCAACCAATCCAGATCTTCAAGAGCTTCTGACACTTTCTTCGGTTCCACCATGGCAATGAACTTGATGGTCACTAAAGTTTGCCAATTGCCTCCGGGTGGACACTTTGCCTCTCACATCACCAATCACCTTCTCAAGAGTATGCTCACGAAGTTCCATGGTTCTTGCAACTCTAGCTCGACGACGGGCTTCGATATCCTCATTGCATCTTGGAGGTATCACTTGATCATTTGAGTCCCCGTCTTGACCGGAAAGTTGACCTTGATCATCAATAGGCATGGCTTCAACATTTGAAGAAGAAGATGATTGAGTAAGGTCTTGATCATGGCTAGCATCACGAATAGGTGAGATGGGCTCTTGCATAGCAACTTGATCAAGGGGTTGAGGGTCTTCAACTTTTTCTTGGGTTGGTGCAATAGACTCTTCATTAGCAAGATTTTCTTGTGTAGATGAAGGATCCACTTGAGTAGAGCATTGTCCTTCTCGATCCGCCACAAGGGTATCCTCAATGGGGCGGAAAAATCCCACACCCATTCTTCTTATGGCTTCTTGAGGAATTTCATCATCTACATCGGAAACATGAAATTGCGCCACTTGGGAGCCGTCATTTTCTTCGAACACCACACTACAAGATTCTATGATACGCCGTGAGGCCTTGTCATAGATTCTATAAGTGTGGGATTCGGCACCGTAACCAACAAAGATACCCTCTAGAGATTTAGATTCGAATTTAGCTAAGCGACAACCTTTGATCAAGTAGAAACACTTACAACCGAAAACACGGAAGTAGGAGATGTTAGGCTTGTTGCCGGTGAGAATCTCATATGGAGTCTTGTTCAAACCTTTGCGGAAGTAGAGCCGGTTGGATGAGTGACATGCTGTGGATATAGCCTCCGCCCAAAAACTCAACGGAGACTTAAACTCCGCTAACATGGACCTTGCCATATCCATAAGAGTCCGGTTCTTCCTCTCGGCTACACCATTTTGTTGAGGGGTATAAGTTGCGGAATATTGGTGACGAATACCCTCTTCACTAAGAAATTCATTGAGGGTGTAGTTCTTAAACTCGAAGCTATTGTCACTCCTAATTGCCAATATGGGAACATTGTGCTGACGTTGCATTTCAATGGAGAAGTCGATGAAGGTTTGTTGGGTCTCACTCTTCGACTTGAAGAAATAAACCCAAGTGAATCTTGAATAGTCATCAACAATCACCAAGCAATACTTCTTCCCACCAAGACTAGCTTCGGGAATGGCACAAAAAAGATCCACATGGAGGAGCTCCAATATCCTTGGATGAAATAATAGTCTTGCTAGGATGGGGAGAATCATGCATCTTTCCTTCAACACATGCCCTACAAACACGATCTTTGGCAAAAGAGACATTTTCTTTTAGTCCGAGAATGTGGCCACCCTTGTGAAGACTTTGCAAAGTTCTCATGTTGACATGGGCCAAGCGGCGATGCCACAACCAACCCATGTCGGCCTTTCCAAAAAGGCAGATCGAATTTGAAGTGGTTTCCCCCGAAAAGTCAACCACAAACAAATCATCTTCGACGTACCCGACGAAAGCGACCTTTAGAGTCTTGCTCCACAAGAGTACCACAACATCAATATCAAGAAAGAGGGTGAAGCCCATCTTATTAAGTGCACGAACGGAAAGTAAATTATAACCAAGGGATTTGACAAGCATGACATTCACTAGGGTGATATCCCTAGCGATTACCACCTTGCCAAAACCCAATACCTCATTTTCAAAAAAAAAAACCCGATACCTCGGATTTTGATCGATCTCCAAAAGTGACGGTTGCTTCATTTAGATTTGGTCTTATCTCCGTGATGCATGTAAAATACATACATGAACTTTGCATTATAATACTCATATTTGCATCATATAAGGGTTATATCATTGTTTTATAAGGATTTTGGGAAGATTTCACAGTTTTCCTATTTTTCTGAAATTAACCCTGCACTGGAAGAAAACCCTATTTTCTATATTTTGATATTTCATGGACCCAAACGACGTCCAAATGACCTAATATTTTGCGGGGATCATTTTTTGGAAGGAACGAAGCGTAGGAGCGAAGGAAGCGAACAAACGGAGACCCGAGGGCCAAAAGAGGTGGGCCCACGCGGCCAGATTCCTTGGCCGCATGGGACCCCCCATCTTGGGCCTCGTGGCTCCGATGCCGTCCGTTTTCGTCTCCGTGGCTTCGTCTTGACCTAAAACCGACTATAAAAATAGTCCACCGAGGAGTTTCGTGAAGAGGCGGCGGAGAAACACAAAACCAAGAACCAGGAGACAGAAGGCTGGCGCCGGATAAGATCGGAGGGGGGGGGGACACCGCCAGAATCACCTCCGGAAGGCTCCTCCATCCCCCCTCCGGAGTCTCCATCAACACCACCGTCAAGACCAGCACCATCTCCATCACCATCTTCGTGATCCACTTCATCCCCCTCATAGTTTGAGATAGTTCGAACCCTAGCTATTGTCTAAGTACTATTCTACATGTTTGTGAATTGCTACTTGTCATTGTTTTGTGGGGAGATTATATTTTCAGATTGTGTTGTATCACTTATACCATTGAATCCTATCATGTCTTCGCGTTGTGAGTAGTTCTCTCATGTTCCTGGGGGCATAGGATGGATTGGCAATAATTTTCACTTAACTTGTGTTGAGTATTTGGTCAAGTTTTTATCTTTTATGATTGTCTTGATGTACAATGTATGAAGTGCACCATATATTGAGTAATGCATGAAGGTGCTATCACACTAGTGTGATGGAATGGGTAGGACCTAGGAGGACACGTAAACCTTCGTCTAATACATGAAGTTACATTAGGAGGGGATTTATATCGGGGACCTTAGAGTGTAATGCTATGGTGGGACTTTATGTCTTAATAATTCTTGTGCAGTCATTTACTTGGACACATGATCCATCATAAGGGGTTTAGTTTATTTATTTAACTACACCTAATTATGGCTCCGTCCAAAAAAGATTAAAACTTGACAAAACGTTTACCTTGTTGTTCTAGAAATATTTATGCCATGAAATCCATGTAGCCCCTGGGAACGTTTTCCACCTATAAGAAACACACCACTCAAGCTTGTCCTCTTGCTGCATAGAGGATTGGGCTTTCTCTCTTTGAGAGCTTTCACTTGTCATATTTTATTTTCAGCTTTTTACTTGATTGCAAACTCTACACCAAAAACCCAAAAACACTTGCAATCATCTAAGCTTGGGGAGGTTTTCCTCTTTAACTTGTTTGGTTGTGAGTTTTTCTTATATTTACTTTCAGTTTTGCATTTAGTTTAGTTTTATTTTCAGTTTTATATATCAAAACACAAAAAAAAGATGGAGAAACTTTCTGGAATGTCTATGCCTAATGGTTATGTTAAAAATATGGAAGCCTACTTTGAATATGAATCAACCAAAGAGGGAACAAGAATGCGTAAATTGCTTGAAGCTCTTCACAAAATGGATATTCAGTTTTGTGAATTACATGATGTAACTTGTTGCAATAGAAAAGTTGTTAAACATTCCCACTATCAATGCAAGTATAATAGTGATCCTATAATTGCTTGTTATCGTGAAGATAAATTTTCATGCCCTGATATAGAACAAGTTGAGAAATATATTGCTTATGTTGGAGCCCATGAGATAGACTCTCTTATTGATAAATGTCGGAGATTGTCCCCAGGAACTAGGGGTGTCTCCAAGGTGTCGTGTAAGGGGCTGAACACGGAGTCAAACAGTCCACAACGTGCTCCGGCGACGGTGCTCGTCAGGCTCGCTGCGGACGACACTGCAGAGATTGACACGAGGTATTACCCAGGTTCAGGGCCCTCTTGTGGAGGTAACACCCCTACGTCCTGCTATGGTGTATTGCACTGCTTGAATAGTTTACAGTACAAGGAGAACTTGTCGAGCTCTAGGTGGCCAACAATGGCTATTTGCTAGTCTTTAGATCTAGGGTTTTGGACTCTGGGATCTTGGAACCCCTTGCACAGGAGTGCTCCTCCTCCTTTTATAGGCGTCCTGGGCCTCTTCTGCCCAAACATTTGGGCGGGAAGGGCTACCACATGGCGACGAAGGAGGAGGCGCGGTGCACCGTAAAGGTGAGGTCTACCATAAAGGTGAAGATCGTGGACGCGGTCCACGGCAGGGGAACGGCGTCACCAAAGCTGAAAAGGGGCGCCGACCAGCTGGACAGCGGGCTGGCGCTTGCCGAGGTGGGAGGTGACCCATGGTGACGTCGTCCTTGGAGCGTAGCTGCAGACTGTTCCCTCGTCACCAAAGAGGCAATACTCGTTGTCCGCTTTGCTTGGCTCCGCTTTGTTGACTGCTTTATACATGGAAATGGCAACTGCGGCGTCGTCGTCATCGCGCGTAGGCACGCGCGTCACTCTGCGCAGGGCGCAGAGTCCATGTGCGCTCTGCCGCGGGGGCAGAGATGGCTTCACGAGGAAAGCGCTTGTCGAGGCGAAAGGCCTCGCCAAGCCCTTCAGCTTGGTCCTTAGCAGAATTGCGGGCGGCGTCGAAGACGCCTTGTCGAAGAGCGATCCCTCGCCAAGGGAAGGAACCCTTGGCGAAGAGAAGAACCCTTCGCGAGGAGAGAAATCCCCGCGAAGCTCGCCAGGCTTGGAGAGCCTGGTCCTTAGTGAAAATCACCTGAGGAATCTTGTGGGCCCTGGCAGGCCGGCCCGTGGTACCCTGGTTTCCACTGTGCCGACAGTAGCCCCCAGGCCCGCGATGGGCACGCCGAGGCCCATGACGAAGGCGAAGCGTCGAGGGGCCAAAGATGCCTGACAGGGCCGCGACACGTGTCACGCAGCGGTTGCGCCCGCGGCCGCGGCCTCCTCGGCTCCAACGGGCGACGTGGTGGGGCCCGCCACGACTCGAGTGCTGGTCAATAAAGCCTGGGGCGCGCAGGCGGCGCCCATTACTTCTCCCGTAACTCCTCCGCACACTTCCCCCCACGCCTCCAAACTCTCCAGAGAGCTCCAACCTCCAGAGTGCTCTTCTCCTTCCCCGGCGACCATGGCGCCCAAGAGAGCAGGTGCCGACTTGAAGGGCAAGGCCACCGTGCAGGCGAGCTCGTCGGCGGCACGTCCGCGGCGATGGTGCGCGCTGCTGCTCTCGAGGGAGCGCTGCCAAAGACGCGCGTCACCGCCGCCACGATAGCGACGGTGCTCCACCTGGCGGCGGCGAAGACCAACGAGCATGGCGCCACCGAACTGAGGCCGGCCGGTAGCAGGCTCACCGACACCTTCTACCCCATCTTCATTCATACTCTCTACGCCGGCCTGGTACCACCGTTCTCTGATTTCCTCCTGGCGATCTTGGAGACGTACCAGATCCAACTCCTTCACCTTCATCCCAACTCCATCCTCATCCTTGCCATCTTCGCCCACTTCTGCGAGGCCTACGTCGGCATTCGCCCCTCGGTGGCGCTCTTCCGCAGTTTCTATTCCCTTCGGAACTCCGCCAAGGGCGAGCGGCTCGGATGCGTCTCTTTTCGCATCGTCGACGCCCGGAGCGACAACTACATCCCCATCGCCTGGCTTGGCGAGGTCGCCGTCACCAAGGTGACGAAAAAGGTCGACAAGTTCCGCGAGAAGTGGCTCTTCGTCGACGCCAAGACCACCAACCCTCTCCTGGAGGTGCCCGAGGCGCCGCCGAGGAAATGGGCGCGCTGGTCGAGCGCGGACTTCAGGGGCTCAAAGCTTGACGCGGTGTACGTGTACTTCCGTCACATCCGCGAGGCAGGGGTCACCGGCCAAATGGTGGCGAAGGACTTCACCAGGTGCCGCATCGCTCCTCTCCAACAGCACGCTGAGCCGGTGTGGCGGTACGACGGCAAGGACGATGCCATGCGGCTAAGCAGGGACGGCTTCGAGCCTGATGTGCTCCGCCAGATCATGAATGTTCTCTTCACATCGCCGGATATCCCGTCCGCCAAGGAAGAGGCGGCCAAGCCGCTCATCGTCTTCGCCGAGGAGAGCATCGCGGAGCAGCGCTCGCATATGCCCACATTCGACGAGTGGGGAATCGTGCCCGCGGGGCACAGCGGGCCTCGCCCTAACCCGTGGGCGGCGGAGCCGGAGTACGTGGACGAGGCTCCCGAGGCTGAGGAGGCCGAGTCCGCCGAGGAGGAGGCCTCGAGAAGCGAGGACCCCCTTGGCGAAGACGAGGCTTCAAGGGGCGATGACCCCGTCGGCGAGGGCGCCGGATCCTCGAGGAGCGCCCACGCCGAAGTGGACCTCCAGGTGCTATCCTCCGGCGACGAGGAGGACGCCTTCCGCATCGTCCGCTCCCAGCGCGCCGATGAGGAGGAGGAGACGAGCGGCGGCGGAAAAGGGCGTTGCGAGCCCCGCTCCAAGGCCGTCCACGACAGGAGGGCCGCAACCGCGGGAGGCATCCCTCGCGCGGAGACAGGCGCGGCCCGGGAGGAGGCCGGAGCAAGCCTCATCCAGCCTCCCAAGGCAAAGAAGAGGGTGTGGGTGATGGCCGGCGAGTAAGCCCTCGATTTCTCTTTCTTCTTCAAGATTTCACTTTGAGAATTCCCCCCTTTGAAGGATTTTCGACTTGTCTTCTTTTCAGGCAGCCTGCGGGGCCAAAGAAACGGCGGCTCGGCGAGGCTGGAGAGACCACCAGCGTCGCCATGGAGACGCCTGCAGCCGGCGAGCCGCAGCAGGCAGTTGCCTCTTCCGCGGTCGAGCACCGCGCGGAGACGGTGACGGCCGAAGAGAATGTGGCGTCGCCGATTCGGGCGGCGACCCCTCCAGCGGCGGAGCACCACGTGGAGGAGGAGACCGCAGAGGCGGCGACGTCGCCAACCAGGGCGGCGACTCCTCCGGTCCAGCAGGAGGCGGAGGAGGAACCCATGGACGAGGACATCGCCGCGGAGTCGCCTCCAGAGGAGGGGGCCTCGAGAAGGGCTGACGCGCCCGAGGCCGCGGCGGGCGCGGCCGCTGCAGAGGGGGCCGGAGGCGCCCCTGTGGAGCAGGAGGTAGAGATACCTTCGGAGCCCCCGAGCGACGGGGCCAGGGGCGAAGGGATGCCCAGCCCCCTGAGGGCTCCCGACGCGGGCGGCGAGGGAGACGTCCCCACGAGCCCCCACGCCGCGGCAGGGGCCGCCACAAGTTTGGGGCAGGATGCCTTAGGCGCCTCGACAAGCGTCGAGGCCTCTGCGCCCCACAGCAGCGTGGGGATCTCCTTGGCGCTGCAGGCGCCGCATCGCCAGGCAGCGCATCGCCGGATCGTCCTCAACCGGGCGCGACGAGCGCTCGACGGGCTGGAGGAGCAGCTCGCCAGGGAAGAAGACGCCTTGGCGAAGGAAAAGGCGAGGCTCAGCGAAGCCTGGGCCCTTCTCTTCGAGAGGGTGGAGGTGTGCCGCCGGTGGGACGCGGCGGCCCAGGCGGAACGCCAAGAGGCCCTCCGCTTCGCCAAGGAGACCCGCGACAGCGTCAAGCGGGAGGCGCAGGAGGTGATGGAGGAGCTTGACGCCGCCAGGGAAGCGCTCGAGGCGGAAACCACCTCCAAGCACGACGAGCTGGCGGCCGCGAAGCAAAAACTCGCCGCCGACACCGAGGCCGCCAAAGCCAGCCTGAACGAGCTCCGCGAGGGGCTGGACGCCCGCGAGGCGCAGCTGGCGCCTCGTGAGGCCGAGCTGAAACAGCGCCAGGAAGAGCTTGCCCTCCAGGAGAAGGAGCTGCAGCGGCGCGAGGAGCAGGTCCAGCTGCTGGCGAAGGACCAGGCCACCCGCGAGGGGCAGCTGGAGGAGCGTGAAGGTCGGGTGGCCACCGACGTGGCCAACCTTGCGGCGGAGCACAAGAGGCTCCAAGAAGAGGCTGACCTCAAGGTCAAACTCGTCGCGAGAACCTCTCCAAGGAGTATGACGAGAAGGTCGCGAGGCACGAGGACCGCCTCAAGACCAAGCGCCAGGAGCTCGAGAAGCGCATCAAGGAGCTTGAGCAGGAGGAGAAGCGGTTGACCTCTTGCCTCGAGGTCTCTCGGGAGGCCCAGACGCGCGCTGAGGGGAACGCCATTGCCCTGGAGAGGGACCTGGACGAGCTCCGGCAGCAGGTGGGGCCGGTCACGGCCCTGGTGGAGCAGGCACGAGACCAGCGCCAAGTTGACCGGTTCATGACGCGCCAGCGTCAAAGCATTCTCCAGAGCTTGGTAAGCCGCGTGCGCGCCGTCGGGAGAGATCTGAGGATCGACGTCCCCTCCTTCTCCGCAGCGACCGACGACGAGACCTCGTACTCGCTCTTCGTCGAGCAATTCCTTGGAAAACTTGAAGGGGTCGCGAAGAGCTTTGACAAGCGTGTCGTGGAGGAGAGTCGCGACCTCCTTGTCGTTGGCGTCACCAACATCTTCAGCAACCTCGTGAGGCTCCAGCCCCCACTTGACCTTGAGGACGTGATGGCGCCACCACGTGCCATCAGCGACAAGGCGCGGGAGACCGCCAAGCAGGCCGCCATCGCGTACGCCAAGAAATTCGACCAAGCCTTGGTCGATGAAGACGAAGGCGACGACGAGGAAGCCCTGGAAGGGGCGGAAACCACCGTGGATCGCGCAGGCACCTCAGGAGGCGCGACGGCCTGAGCTCCTTGGTTGTTGCTGGACGTGCCGAGGGCAAATTTATCTTAGTCATTTTGATTGTGAACTTTGTAAAAACTTGTTAAGTTATTGGAGTATGCTTGTGGACGTCCCTCGGGAGGCTTTTGTCTTTCCCCTTCATGTCTTTTTCGCTCTACGTTTTAGGACCCTCCCTTAGCGCTACACCACCGCCGCTTCGGTATGTGCGAGTCAGTGCTCCACAAGTCCGGGGGGTGCGTGAGGCCTCGAGAAGTAAGAGCTCCGCGAAGCGCGATGCTTGGGGCTCCCCTTTGACGTGCAAGCAGTCCATGAGGCATAGGAGAGAGAAAAGAGACTCGAGGGGCGAAAACTAGCGGGAAGAGATTTGAACAAGTGTTTAGACTTAGCTTGCCGAGGTGTTTTTGCCTTGGGAAGGGTGTTGGTTCCCTGGCGAGGCGTTTTCGCTTTGTTGTTGCCTGCGGCTTGGAGAGCCTGTTTTCCTGCACTTGGAGAAATAGGCGTATCCACAAGCAATAGATAGCTAAAGAATCTTATGGTGCTCGTAGGTTCCTTCATGTGTGTCTCGCGAGGAGAAACAGGCACCAAGGTTTTGGTGATCCTTGGTGAGTTGACGTGCGCGGGAGCTGACCCATGAGTTCAGAGCTCCTTGGGAGTTGACATTCATGAGAGCTGGCCCGCAAGTTCAGAGCTCGGATCCCTTGGGTTTTAGGCGCTGCCGGGATGCTCCCGTGGCATGGCACCCTGCTAGCCCCCGCTCGTGAGATACACAGGAGGGATCATACGAGCAGGAATAAACAATAATAACAGCTTTGCCGAAGTTCGCAAAACATGCTGGCGCGATGCGCAAAGGTTCAGAATGACCTGGAATAGGTGTTCATTACACTGGCGTGGCCAGGAGTTTTTCTTCTTTGATGATGAAGCGTTGCTCCTCCGGGAGCGCGCTCCCCTATTTAGGAGGCATGTTGGCGCCGACGGCGACACAAGCCCCCTAGCCACTCGCCTCCAGAGACACTTGTTTTGTCGCGGCCTTCTCCTGGGAGAACAGCTGCTTCTTCTTCGCGGGGGGCCTCGGGAGGGGTTCCTCGTCCTCGTCAGCGGGTGACGCCACCGCGGCAGCCTTGTAGGCCGCTTGCGCAGCGTACAAGGCGTCCGAGACCACGCCGCGGATGACAATGGTGCCACCCGAGCCAGGGAGCTTGACGAGGTTGTAGGCGTGGTGGGTCACCGCCATGAACTTGGCGAGGGCGGGGTAGCCGAGTATGGCATTGTAGGGTAGGCCGATGTGCGCGACGTCGAAGTCGATCAGCTCGGTGCGGTAGTTGGCCTGGGTGCCGAAAGTGACGGCGAGCCTCACCTGCCCCAAAGGGGTGGTAAGACCCTCTGTCACTCCCGAGAAGGGCCTGGTAGGCATGAGCCGCTCGTAGGGCACCTGCAGCTTCTCAAATGTCTCGACGGAGATGACGTTGAGGCCGGCGCCCCCATCGATGAGCGTCTTAGAGACGGCGATGTTGTTGATGGTGGGGGTGCAGACCAACGGGATGGTGCCAACGGTTGACGTGGACTTGGGGTGGTCGCCGGAGTCGAAAGTAATGGGGTACTAGGACCACTTGAGGGGCTTGGAGGCCTCGACTCCGGGGAGGGCTGCCGCGACCTCGCGAGCGAGTTGCTTGAAGTGGCGGTTGGAGCGAGGGGCCTGAGCCCCGCCAAGGATACAGGCTGCCCCGCGAGGCACCTGGTAGCCTTCGTCAGCCTCGGCAGGCAGGTTGTCGTTTGCGGGCTGGGCGGCGTTGGCCTGGGGGTTCTGCTGGTAGTTGTCGTTGTAGTTGTTGTTCCAGCGTCGCCCCCCGCGGCCGCTGCGGCCTCCGCCGCGGCCTCCGCGGCCTCCGTTTGCCTCGCGAGCCTCGCGAGCCTCGCGAAGCCTCTTGATGTCGAAGCAGTCCTCGGTGGCGTGAGAGTGCCTGTTGTGGTAGATGCAGAAGGGACGATCATCCTTCTTCTCAGGTCCTGCGGCTGGAGTGGCAGCTTGGCGAGACTGCTTGGCGTCAGGCTCTGCCGCGAGGACCGCAGTAGTCTTGCGCTTCTCAGAGGATTTCTTCTTTTTGGACCCCTCGGCGGGGTCCCCTGGCTCGTTCTTGACGAACAAGCGGCCCTCTTCAGCCTTGGCGCACTTGTCCGCCAAGTCGAAGAGCTTGACGACGGTGGTGATGTTGTCGTGGATGCCGAGCTTCTCGAGCATCCGCACGTCTGTGACCCCAGCCTGGAAGGCCGAAATGACCTGTGCGTCGGTGGCGTTGGGGATCTTGTTGCGCACTTGGCTGAAGCGCTGTATGTACTTGCGGAGGGTCTCGCCGGGCTTCTGACGCACGGCGCGGAGGTCATTGTAGGTGAGGCCGCGCTCATACGTGCCCTTGAAGTTGGCGACGAAGCACCGGCAGAGCTCCTCCCAAGAGTTGATGGACTCGGCGGGGAGGTTGGTGAGCCATGAGGACGCAGAGTCCTTGAGGGCCATAGGGAACCAATTCGCCATGACCTTGTCGTCGCCCCCGGCGGCCTGGATGGCCAAAGAGTAGAGCTGCAGGAACTCCAGGGGGTTGTTCTTGCCGTCGTAGCGCGGAGGGAGGTCCGGCCTGAACTTGACCGGCCAGACGACGCGAGGAAGGCCGCGAGTGAACGCGGCCGTCGTGCCGTAGGTGACCGTGCCGTTGGCAAGGGTGGCGCGGAGGTGGCGCCCGGCGGTGGCGATGTCCTGGACAGCGCGGTTGCGGCGTTCTTGCCCGCGCTCGATGCTCACGCGTGCGTCCTCAGGGGCTCGCTACACGATCTGGCAGTCATGCGGCGACGACGCGTGCGATGCAGCGCGGCCGTCGCGAGGAGGAGCCCCCGCTGGAGCAGGTTGCGGTGCAACCGGTGGAGCCGGGGCGGGTGTGGGTTGGAGAGGAGGCGCGGGAGGTGCGCCGTGCGCTACGTCCCCCACGAGCGCAGAAGGAACCAGGGAGCGAGACGGCGCAGGTGCCGCGGCGCGAGCGGCGCCGATGAGCTCGGCAACGCGGTTGAGCCAGGCCTCCTGAGCCGCCGGCGTGGGGCGATACTGCAGCAGCTCCTGCGCCATGAGGAGCGCAGTCGCCGGGCTGGGCGCAGGGCGGCCCAGCGAGGAAGCAGCACGGTCCCGCGACGGGGGCAGGGAGGAGGCCTCCTCTTCGCCAAGGTCGTCCTCAGCGTGGTCGATGTCGTCGTCGTCAGGGTGCTCGACGCGGGGCTCGGGGTCGACACGGCGCTCCGGAGCAGAGCCCCCACGCGGGCGGCCACGCGGGCGGCCTGCGGGAGCGGTGGCGGTGCTAGCCGTCCGGCGAGCGAGACGTTCGGCACGAGAACCGGCCATGGCTGTGTCGAGGATGAAGACGCGCCTCAGCCCCCTACCTGGCGCGCCAAATGTCGGAGATTGTCCCCAGGAACTAGGGGTGTCTCCAAGGTATCGTGTAAGGGGCTGAACACGGAGTCAAACAGTCCACAACGTGCTCCGGCGACGGTGCTCGTCAGGCTCGCTGTGGACGACACTGCAGAGATCGACACAAGGTATTACCCAGGTTCAGGGCCCTCTTGTGGAGGTAACACCCCTACGTCCTGCTATGGTGTATTGCACTGCTTGAAGAGTTTACAGTACAAGGAGAGCTTGTCGAGCTCTAGGCGGCCAACAATGGCTATTTGCTAGTCTTTAGATCTAGGGTTTTGGACTCTGGGATCTTGGAACCCCTTGCACAGGAGTGCTCCTCCTCCTTTTATAGGCGTCCTGGGCCTCTTCTGCCCAAACATTTGGGCGGGAAGGGCTACCACATGGCGACGAAGGAGGAGGCGCGGTGCACCGTAAAGGTGAGGTCTACCATAAAGGTGAAGATCGTGGACGCGGTCCACGGCAGGGGAACGGCGTCACCAAAGCTGAAAAGGGGCGCCGACCAGCTGGACAGCGGGCTGGCGCTTGCCGAGGTGGGAGGTGACCCATGGTGACGTCGTCCTTGGAGCGTAGCTGCAGACTGTTCCCTTGTCACCAAAGAGGCAATACTCGTTGTCCGCTTTGCTTGGCTCCGCTTTGTTGACTGCTTTATACATGGAAATGGCAACTGCGGCGTCGTCGTCATCGCGCGTAGGCACGCGCGTCACTCTGCGCAGGGCGCAGAGTCCATGTGCGCTCTGCCGCGGGGGCAGAGATGGCTTCACGAGGAAAGCGCTTGTCGAGGCGAAAGGCCTCGCCAAGCCCTTCAGCTTGGTCCTTAGCAGAATTGCGGGCGGCGTCGAAGACGCCTTGTCGAAGAGCGATCCCTCGCCAAGGGAAGGAACCCTTGGCGAAGAGAAGAACCCTTCGCGAGGAGAGAAATCCCCGCGAAGCTCGCCAGGCTTGGAGAGCCTGGTCCTTAGTGAAAATCACCTGAGGAATCTTGTGGGCCCTGGCAGGCCGGCCCGTGGTACCCTGGTTTCCACTGTGCCGACAATAAATTTCTTACAACTAGTCATGAAGCTCGTGTAATGAAAGTACAAATTTCTATTATTCTCCAACTTTGCAAAAAAGAATTTAGTGACAATGTTTATGTTAAAGAAAGAATTCTTGCTTCCATGGAAAGTACTAATATTTTGCAGGAAGAGGATGATGAAAACATAAGCTTAGAAGACAAAGAATGTGAAGAGGAGATTGAAATGGATATGTTCCAACCTAAGCTTGGGGAAGAATTGGATCTCCCAACTTCACCATCAACATTTGATAGTAGCACTCAAACTCAAAAATCTTTTGTTATTTATGAGAACCCATGTTATGATGAGTGTCAAACTGAAAATTCTATGGTTATATATGATAACCCATGCTATTATGATGAAACTAATAATGCTCCTTTACTTTTTAATGATGCTACTAGTGAACTTATTGATGATAATGAGGAGTGTTGTTTAAATATGCTATATGATAATGCTTTAGATGATGGTCCTACGCTTATTGATAATTCTCAATGTTTAGAAGTTGTCACCAAATTATGTGGGGATAAAAATGATATACTTGCTGCTTGTGACAACACTCTCACTTATGAGAGTTCTACTTTATTTTTGAATTCTCCTATTCACACCATGGAGGAGAAGCTTTTATATGTTGAAAAGTACATATGTGGGCTGAAATGATCTTGCACTAATAACCATTACACCCACAACAATAATGTTTATGATGTTTCTTGCAATTATTTTGAGAAAGGAAAACATGCTAATATCTTACATGATAGTTTTAATAATCCTTTATATGTTACTAAGTTTGCAAAGTTGCACCAATCTAATAGTTGTTTTATCAAATTTGGTTCCACTACTTGTAACTATTATGAGAGGGGAAAACATGGTTATAAACATTTCAATATTATTACGTTTCCGCTCTTTAAGTTCAAAGCCTTGAAATTGCTCTTGTTTTATCTTCCTATGCTACTTGCTTTGTGTTTCAATGATTTATTTTCTTAAAAGATCCCAATGCATAGGAAGTGGGTTAGACTTAAATGAGTTTCATATTTTTCTCTTGATGCTCTCTTTTGCATTTCAATTCTTATTACTATGTGAGCATCATTAAAACTATCATGCCTAGCTACATGGCTATAAAGAAAGCGCTTTACGGGAGGCAACCCAGTTGTTTTTATTTTTGATTTTCTTTGTGTCCTCTTGCTGTAACAAGAGATTTAGTTTTTAGTTTTGTTTCTGGAATTTTTAATAAAGTTCCAAGTTTTACCCATTTTGGATTGAAAAAGTTGCTTATTGTATTCGGAGATTTTATTCCAGCACGAATCTGTGCACAGTATGATTTTTCACTCCTATTCTGTAACTCCGAATGAGCTGATATTTTAACTGTAGTTGCAACTTTTCATCCTCTGTAAGCATGAATTGTTTCAGAATTTTTCGACATATTTAAGTAGTGTAGAAAAATGCGTTTTTCTGCTGCTATTTTTCTGGACAGATTCTGTCCCATTTTGTTTGATGCATTCTTTGAATTTTAACTTGAATCTTTTTTATCCAATTAAGTTTATAAGTAGGAATACAACATTATACACTTTCTGGACATTCATATGAATTTTTTTAAGGATTTTATGCAGCAAGCAATTCATTTGTCTATCACTACTAATGTCACCCCACAGAAAAGAGATGGGAGAAAATTTTGTGTTGAAGTTTTTTCACGGGGATTAGAGGAGATGCACCAAGAGCTATCCAAGGATGGTGAAGAACATAAGCTTGGGGATGTCAAGGCAACCCACTGGACCAAACACTCTCGGTTTGCACACGTCTATTTTCTGTTTTTCTATCAACGCATTACTATCGCATAAACTTGGAGCGTCCTTTTATTGTTCTTTTTATTTTTGTTTTGCTTTTTCGTCAGACCACCACCATCATTTTTACATGAGAGAACTACTGGAAATGTGGGTTGAATTAAGTTGGATGCTATTAAAAAGATTGGGAAAGGGATGTTTGAGTTGATTCAATAAGATACACATAGTTGCATGAATCATGTGCTTTTAATGAGTATTAATTTGCAAGTGTTCTATCAAGAGCTATCTTTTATTCATGTTTTGATGTTGAATGTTACTTTACTTTGTTTAACATGGATTGGTTAGTTCTATGGACACTTGTGCATTCATTTAGATGGTCAACTTTCTCCCTTTTGCTAGCCCAAAATTCCAACAAGTAAAAACTTTTTTTTCCAACACCTTCAACCAAAGCTTTTCCAGTGAGTCCACCATATCTACCTATTAGCTTTATGCTATTCCGAGTATATTTATCATGTTATTTTGTATTATCTATACCTCTAAATTAAAATGCTTATGTTATTGATTGTTATGGGAAAAGTTGGTTAAAGAGCTCTCACGAACTTGATGCACACCTTACTTTTATTGCACTTAATAAACATGAACCATTGTGATTAAAATTATGATGTTCTGAGCTTGACAAGAGTCTTGGTTGGGGATTAGCCCATATGTGCTGTCACATGGCAAGCTTTCAACATGTTCTTATGATGCCTATCATAGTGCCAAATAAATGTGGAAACTAAGTAAGTTTAAGTAGTTTGTACAAATGGCTAAAGAGACACCTGGGCCGCTAATCTAAGCCATGCATCATTCATGGTGGAAATTTACTTACATGCTATTGTGAACCTTCAGTGATGCATCTCATAATAAAAAGTTATATCAATAGTAAATAAAAAGGGTGTTGAGATTGTTTATTATGTTTGTTTGTCTTGTCATTTTGACATGGGCTTGTTCCATGTTCTGGGACAAGAGGTACCCAGTTGACCCTCTTGATGACGCTATTTTTACAATGACTTTAACTTTAATTTGCTTGGTAGCCCAAATTGAGTAACACCATGGTGTAGGTACTCATATTCACGAGGCATGAAGCTTTCAACCCATACTTTGTCAAGCACACCACTCATATTTGCTTTCACTTTAAACTTTAACCATTCAAGATGTTATGATGGGGGTAATGAGAGCTTGACACCAATGAATACCACACTACAAACATTAACTAAAGTAGAAGCATTTGGAAGTTAGATGAAACTTATTCATGTTTTACCTCTACTCATTTATATATCTTTCCAAAGTGTACACATTTTATATACAGATTTACAAGAGTACTCTATGACCATCATAGGATGTTTTTACTTTTCATTATACATACATTGGTCCATAGTACTTTCTCCTATGTTGCGCTTTGTGAATTATCATTGAACATCCTTACATTGAATATTTAATATCACTTCATAATCTATCTTGCATATTGCTACTCCTTTGAAGAATGAATCATTTGACTTTATTTAGCAATAGTAATCATCTTTGATATCCATTGATAGTATTAAAATGCAAAGTCCATGTTGGTTTTATCACCTTCATACTCGAGGATGAGTATAGTTTAAGCTTGGGGATGCTGATGCATGTAAAATGCATACATGAACTTTGCATTATAATACTCATATTTCAATCATATTTGCATCATATAAGGGTTATATCATTGTTTTATAAGGATTTTGGGAAGAATTCATAGTTTTCCTATTTTTATGGAATTAACCCTGCACTGGCAGAAAACCCTATTTTCTATATTTTGATGTTTCAGGGACCCAAACGACGTCCAAATGACCTAATATTTTGCGGGGATCATTTTTTGGAAGGAACAAAGCGTAGGAGCGAAGGAAGTGAACAAACGGAGACCCGAGGGCCAAAAGAGGTGGGCCCACGCGGCCAGATTCCTTGGCCGCGTGGGACCCCCCATCTTAGGCCTCGTGGCTCCGATGCCGTCCGTTTTCGTCTCCGTGGCTTCGTCTTGACCTAAAACCAACTATAAAAATAGTCCCCCAAGGAGTTTCGCGAAGAGGCGGCGGAGAAACACAAAACCAAGAAACAGGAGACAGAAGGCTGCCGCCGGAGAAGATCGGAGGGGGGGAAACGCCGCCGGAATCACCTCTGGAAGGCTCCTCCATCCCCCCTTCGGAGTCTCCATCAACACCACCGTCAAGACCAGCACCATCTCCATCACCATCTTCGTGATCCACTTCATCCCCCTCATAGTTTGAGATAGTTCGAACCCTAGCTATTGTCTAAGTACTATTCTACATGTTTGTGAATTGCTACTTGTCATTGTTTTGTGGGGAGATTATATTTTCAGATTGTGTTGTATCACTTATACCATTGAATCATATCATGTCTTCGCGTCGTGAGTAGTTCTCTCATGTTCCTGGGGGCATAGGATGGATTGGAAATAATTTTCACTTAACTTGTGTTGAGTATTTGGTCAAGTTTTTATCTTTTATGATTGTCTTGATGTACAATGTATGAAGTGCACCATATATTGAGTAATGCATGAAGGTGCTATCACACTAGTGTGATGGAATGGGTAGGACCTAGGAGGACACGTAAACCTTCGTCTAATACATGAAGTTACATTAGGAGGGGATTTATATCGGGGACCTTAGAGTGTAATGCTATGGTGGGACTTTATGTCTTAATAATTCTTGTGCAGTCATTTACTTGGCCACATGATCCATCATAAGGGGTTTAGTTTATTTATTTAACTACACCTAATTATGGCTCCGTCCAAAAAAGATTAAAACTTGACAAAATGTTTACCTTGTTGTTCTAGAAATATTTATGCCATGAAATCCATGTAGCCCTTGGGAACGTTTTCCACCTATAAGAAACACACCACTCAAGCTTGTCCTCTTGCTGCATAGAGGATTGGGCTTTCTCTCTTTGAGAGCTTTCACTTGTCATATTTTATTTTCAGCTTTTTACTTTATTGCAAACTCTACACTAAAAACCCAAAAACACTTGCATCATTTAATCATTTTAGTTTGTCTAGTTCATAGATAATAAGAGAAGCGACACTCTTATTTGAGAGGATAAATACTTATACCTTCTACTCCTCGTGGGATCGATACTAATACTTACACATTGAAGATTTCAACGATCTCCTATACTTGTGGGTATCACTCCGTCATTATCTCCTTGCTTCCGGTTAAATGTTTTGTGCATCCACTATCAAGCACCCATTTTGACCCACCGGAAGCATAGTCCTACAAGAAATCATTGCTTTGATTTAGGTCCCCATTTTGCAATGGGTCCTCTTTTGTTAGCAACAAGGGTCTTAGGAACCCAAATATAATGAGCAATAGGAACATTTCTAGGACCAACAAACTTAGCATAGATAACCCCATAATAATCAACATATAAAATGTAGTGGGGGTTAGATTTTCCCGCAAAGTCATCACTAGCGGTTTTGCCCCTTGTGGCACCACCACTAGCAATGTTGACCTTCTTGGCTTGAGGGATCTTCTTTTCTAGAGGAGGCCTTGCATCTTTCATGAAGGTCTCCTTCTTTGATGTAGCCCCACATGTGGACAACACCATGGACACCATGCCAAATGGCCCAATGACAAGATCAAGAGTCAAGGCTCTTCATGAAAAGGTGACCTCGCTCCTCTCGATGTGTGATCTCGACCTTCCTTTGAATGGCTTGCTACTTCATGCCGGTACCTTATGCATACTCAGGATTCACCCGGATGATGACCCACAATGGAGTCAAGGAGATGACCAAGAGAAGGTCCAAGATGATGGAGAAGATAGACAAGAGGAGATCCAAGAAGATGGACAAGAAGAGGAGGGAAGATGCGAAGACAGGGTGGCCGGACTCCCAGCCGGCCTAGGCCGGCCCCAAGGCCGGGCCCCAACCCGAGGCGACCGGCCTCCCAACCGGTCCAGGCCGGCCTCCAGGCCGGGCACCCACCAGAAGCCACCGGCCTCCATACCGGCCCAGGCCGGCCCCCAGGCCGGGCCACACCCCGACGCCGCCGGTCCCCGCGCCGGCCTCCCAGCCGGCCTCCAGGCCGGCCTAGGCCGGCCCCCAGGCCGGTCACCCACCTGAGCCGGCCGGCCCCCAGGCCGGTCACCCACCCGAGACCGCCGGCCTCCAGGCCGGCCCAGGCCGGCCCCCAGGCCGGTTCCCCACCTTTCCTGCCCCGTTTTGTAATAGACTATAAATAGCTTTCCACTTTCCCCATTTCGAGGTTAGACTGAATCTGAGACTTGTGAGAGCTATGCTCCTCCTCCCTCGTAGCTAGGGTGCCTCGTTGAGGTAGATCTTGTTGTTGCTACTCTTTCACTGCGGTGTCTCTAGTAGTGCAAACCAATCTTTCACTGCGGTGATTCTATTGGATCGGTGGACCGGTTGGTAAGAGCAATCGGTTTCAACAAGAGTAAGTTTGGCTTTGATTCTTCGATCCAAAGGCTACCTTTTTGAGGGTTTGTTGTTGGGTGGAGTTCTTAGCAGGATTTGCTAGTTATCCTTGTGTTTTGCCCACGAATCTCCCTCGTTTCCCCTCGTGTTCTTCGTGTTCATCCCCGTTTTCCCCTCAAATCCGTGAAGATCGGGCCTAGCCCTACAACATTTGGTATCAAGAGCAAGGGTTTCCATGGATTTGGATCGTGTTTCCACCGTTTATTAGCCATTTTCCACCAAAATTTTTCTTTCCCATACCAATTTCGAAAATTCAAAAAAAAAATAGCCCATATGGATTTCGTTCGATCTTTCGATTTGGTGAGCGATTTGTGGTTTTGATCCACGGATCTCGTGCTTAAGACCTTTTCCCCACTTTCCGTTGGTGTTTTCCGGAGCCCTTTTCCACTCCAAGCCCAAGCATGCCGCGCAATTCGTCACCGGCGGTACTACCGTCCGAACGGCCGTTACTACCGCCCGCAATCGGTCTTACCGCCCGTTCGGCCGGTGCTACCGCCGCACAACTATTCACCGACTTCATCTTCGTGTCGCTTCATCGCTACCTCGACGACATCAAAGGTATAGCTTCCGACACATCCCCTTCCATTTCGCGAAACTTTTCCTAGGAGCTAGCTCTTCATAGTGTGAGCATTGCACTTGTGTGACACCAAGTGACCATATCATAATCTTGTGAGCATCTAGTTGTAGCGGACTCGGCTCGGGCAAAAGCATAAAAGCAAAAGAGAAATAGAAAAGATTCAAAAAAAAAAGGAAGCCGAGCCGTGATCCTAGCCATACTCAAGCTCCAATAACCAATAGAGAAATGGGCACACTTGTGCAAATCGGGTGCTCTTTCACATACACTTGAGCTAGTTGTCCTTCGAGAGGTGGTGCGGCACGAGCATAGTCTTCGTTAGGTCCAAGTTGCTCCTCCCTATAGTCGCACCATCCACGTTTGTCTCCACGTGTGAGTCTCTTTTGTTTCTCGGATTGTGTGGTTAGTCTCTTTTGTTTCGTGGTCCTTGTGGTTATCCTCCACTTCTTGCAATAGCCTTTTCGTTGGTTTCGTTTCGATTTCTTGCCACTTTACCATACCCAAGCTCCTCATAAGTGTGTGTGTGGGTCGCTTTTGGATTGCTAATCAAACACTCTTACTCTTGTGACACCATTGTTTCGGACGGCAAGCCCACTTGTCCAATATTATCAACCAAAGGTAAGAGCGGTTTTTAGCCACCACATATTCCACATATCACTTGTGTTTGCTTCTCATGGCTAGGGAAGAACAAGACGTCGACTTCGGCAAACAAGCGGAGGCCCTTAGGAGGTACATCGACGACAACACACGACGCTATGAAGAGCGCCATCAGGCCACGCAACGTGAAAACGCTGAGCGCTTCGCTCAAATACAAGATGACCAACGTGAGAACAACGCGCGTTCCATGCGTATCGAGGGGTTGCTTCTCGAAAGACAACACCGGCACTCTTCGAGATCAAGCTCAAGGTCTTCACATCGTTCCAACGCAAGAAGCAAAGGTCCAAGTGAGATTGGTCAAGGTCAACACCACGACATACCTCCTCCACAAGCGAACTTGGACCATCACCAACACCAAGACCAACATCGTCAAGAAGCGCCTCGTCCTCAAGCGAACATCGACCCTCCACTTCATCAAGCTCGTCATCGACAAGAAATTCCAATTCCAAATGTTAACTTGGACCCCCTACACCTACATGGGGACAATCGACATCATCGTCATGAGCTACCTCCACATCGAGCCCGCCGAGTGCCATTGGTTGACAATCATGTTGACATTGAAGATGACGAGGATTATGTTCCACGCCCCCACCCAAGACATCGTCACCGAGACCGCCATCGCCACCATGATGATGATGAGGATGATCGCAAGAACCGTTTCAATCCTCCCAAGCTTGTCATTCCTAAGTTCCATGGCACCAACGACCCGGAAGACTATATTGCATGGGAATCCAAGGTCTCCAAACTATTTCGAGTCTACAAGGTGCCGCAAGACAAACGAGTTGACCTCGCATCCCTCGAGTTTGAAGGCTATGCGCAGCTATGGTGGGAACAACTCCAAGCATCCTTTGAAGACCCAATAGACACATGGAATGACATGAAGAAGGAAATGCACAAGCGCTTTGTGCCACATCATTATGCACGCGATTTGTACAAGAAGCTACAAGAACTCAAGCAAGGTCTCAAGACGGTCGACGAGTACTACAAGGAGATGGAGTCCACTCTCTCCCGTGCACACATTGTAGAGTCCGAGGAACAATCAATGGCACGTTTCTTGAACGGCCTCACGTACCCCATCAAGAAGATAGTGGAATTCCAACCTTATGAGAACCTTGTTGAGCTCGTTCATCAAGCCATGAAGGCCGAGCGCCAAGTCGCTGAAGAGCTCAAGTATGTCAAGGCCAAGTCCTTCTTCGCCACTAGAGCTTCATCACCAACACAACCCATGACTCAAGTCCAAGCTCAAGGCAATGCCAAAAGTTCTACACCGCAACCCACTACCACTTCCAAGAAGACGACGCCCTCACCACAAGCCGTCAAGTCATATATCACTTGCTACAAGTGTGGAGGTCAAGGACACAAGTCATTTGAATGCACCAATAAGAAGGTGATGATAGTCAATGACAATGGAGACTATGAGTCCATGAGTGAAGATGAGTACCATGCATTGAACAAGGTGGCCACGATGCAAAGCTTGGATGACGACGATGACTACATCTATTGTGATGGTGACCCCAACCCCACTCTAGTTGTCACTCGAGTCTTGACTACAATCAACCAAGGTGATGACGCTCAAAGATGCAACTTGTTCCAAACCAAGGCCGGCATCAACGGAAAATCAATCAAGGTAATCATTGATGGTGGGAGTTGTCACAACTTGGCAAGCAAGGAGCTATGTGAGAAACTCAACTTGACGTACAAGAAGCACCCCAATCCTTACCATGTGCAATGGCTTAGTGACTCCGGCACCGTGAGGATCCAACACACGGTTCAAGTATCCTTCAAGATTGGCTCTTAGGAGGACACGGTGGATTGTGATGTGGTACCAATGTCGGTTTGCCACTTACTTCTTGGCCGCCCTTGGCAATTTGACAAGGCCGCTACTCATGATGGGCGCACCAACTACTATAGCTTCAAATGGAACAATAAGATCCTAGTGCTCCGCCCAATGACTCCAAGCCAAATCATCGCCGACAACGCCAAGACAATTGTACGAGCGCAAGAAAAACAATCCCCTAGTGAGTTGAGTGGTGAGAGAGCGAACCACATTCACGTGAGTGAGAGCCACAAGCCAAATATGAGTGAGAAAGGGAAAAGAGTGAGTCCCGGCATAGTCTTGTTAGCCACCAAAAGTGAGATGAGAGAAGTGAGAGCAAACCCATCCACTTTCCACTTCGTGCTCTTATGCAAAGGAGATGGCAAAGACACTAACGACTTAACCCAAGTTCCCCCGTCTATGTTGTCTATTTTGCAGGAATTTAAAGATGTCTTTCCGGATGAGCTACCTCAAGGCCTTCCTCCCCTCCGTGGAATCGAGCATCGCATCGACCTCATTCCCGGCGCCCCTCTACCCAATAGAGCGCCATACCGCACCAACCCCGAGGAGACAAAGGAGATCGAGCGCCAAATTCAAGAACTCCTCGCCAAGGGACATGTTCGTGAAAGCTTGAGTCCGTGCGCCGTTCCGGTAATCCTCGTCCCCAAGCAAGACGACACACTCCGAATGTGCATGGATTGCCGTCCCATCAACAATATCACGGTGAGGTATCGACATCCTATCCCACGACTTGATGACATGCTAGATGAGCTTAGTGGTGCCACTATCTTCTCCAAAATTGATTTAAAAAGTGGCTATCACCAAATCCGTATGCATGAAGGAGATGAATGGAAAACCGCATTTAAAACAAAACTTGGTCTTTATGAGTGGCTTGTCATGCCCTTTGGTCTTTCAAATGCTCCTTCAACATTTATGCGTCTTATGAATCACGTCTTGCGGACTTTCATTGGCAAGTTTGTGGTTGTCTACTTTGATGATATCCTTGTATATAGCAAATCCTTGCATGAACATGTCGACCATGTGAAGCAAGTTTTGTTGGCCCTTCGTAATGCTTCCCTTTTTGCCAACCTCAAGAAATGCACCTTTTGCACCGACAAGCTTGTGTTTTTGGGTTATGTAGTTTCTTCAAAAGGAATTGAAGTTGACACTTCTAAGATTGAGGCAATCACAAATTGGCCACCGCCAACTAACCTTGCTCAACTTCGTAGCGCTCTTGGTTTGTTTGGGTTTTACCGTCGCTTTGTGAAAGATTTTAGCACAATTGCTTGCCCCTTGAATGAGCTTACCAAAAAGAATGTACCCTTCATTTGGGGCAATGCTCAAGAATCGGCTTTCAATGAACTCAAGAAGAGATTGACCGAAGCTCCTTTACTTGCTTTGCCGGATTTCTCCAAAACTTTCGAACTTGAGTGTGACGCTAGTGGCCTTGGCATCGGTGGCGTCCTCATGCAATGTGGCCGTCCCGTTGCCTATTATAGCGAAAAACTTGATGGTGCTCGCCTAAACTACCCAATCTACGACAAGGAACTCTATGCCTTAGTACGTGTTTCGGAAGTGTGGCAACACTACCTTTGGCCCAAAGAGTTTGTTATCCATTCCGATCATGAATCTTTGAAATATTTGAAAACCCAAGCCAATTTGAACAAAAGGCATGCCAAATGGGTTGAATTCATCGAGTCTTTTCCCTATGTGGTGAAGTACAAAAAAGGCAAGGACAATATCGTTGCGGATGCTCTTTCCCGCAAGATGATCTTACTCACCCAACTTGAAATCAATGTTTTAGGTCTTGATGACCTTAAAGAACTCTATGCTTCCGATTCTTTCTTTGGTCCTATCTTTACCAAGTGCACAATTGACAAAGGTTGAGATGATTTCTACTTGCACAAGGGTTTCTTGTTTAAGGCTAACAAACTATGCATTCCCGAGTCCTCGCTCCGTTTGTTACTTCTATAGGAATCACATAGTGGAGGATGATGGGGTCGCAGCATGGAAAACAAAAATTTTCTACGCGGCAAAGCGGAATAAACCCCAAGGATCTAGATCTACGAGATGAAGATAGCGAAGATGAGATCCAATCTCTTACCCTCGAAGATCAACAAACGCGTTTTGTCGGTGCAGGGGTTGGCTAGTCGATCCCCGCAACTAGACTCGTCTAGTCGCGAGGAGATGTATTATCCTCGAGATCCAATCCGGCGAAGTGCAGCAACGGGCAGCACCTCCGCGGCGTCCACACGTACAGCTCGATGAAGACGTCGACTCCTTGATCCCGCAAGCGAGACGACGTGGCCTTGATGATCTCAGCAGCACGACGGTAGTGCCGGTGATGATGACGATCTCCGCGAGCAGGGCTTCGCCAAGCCAAGCAAGAGGAGAGGGAGAGGACAAGGCGGCGCAGCAGCCCTAGGGCAAGGGGTGGTGCGGCTAGGTGAGGTGGTTGGATGGCGGCAGCCCTCCGGGAGAGGAGGGGTGCGGCTAGGGCTTGAAGGGAGAGAGAGGGAGAGGGGTGCGGCTGCCTCCAAGGGTGTGGTGCGCCTCCCCCCCCTCCCCTCCTTATATAGGTGGCGGCTAGGTCAAGGGGAGGGGGCCGGCCGGCCCCTCCTTGCTTGCCCCCCAAGTTGGAGTCCAACAAGGACTCCTCCTTGGGCCCTTTCCTAAAGGGGTGGGAGCCCACCTCCTAGTCCAACTAGGAGTGGGACTCCCCTCCTATGCCGCACCAGCCCATGGGCTTAGGTGGTGCGCCCCACCAAGTGGTGGCAGCACCCCTTTGCACCATGTGGGCCCCATACAAATTATGCGGTCCCACTTCTAGACTCTTCTAGAACATTCCGGAACCTTCCGGTACCCTTTAAATAATTTCCGGAACTTTTCCGAAACCTCCGGAAACCACTTTCCATATATGAATCTTATTCTCCGGACTCCTCCGGAACTCCTCGTGATGTCCGGGATCCCATCCGAGACTCCGAATCACCATTCGTTCACTTCATCATTTAATTCATCGCAAAACCTAATTTCATCGGAACGTTAAGTGTGTGACCCTACGGGTTCGAGAATGCATAGACATGATCATATCAATAATTAATAGCGGGACCGGGATGTCCATATTAATTCCTATACACTCAACGAAAACCTTTTCTCGATTGAACCACAATGCCGGAGATTCAATTAATCTCATATACGATTCCCTTTGTCTCACGATATTTTACTTGCCCGAGATATAATCGTTGACATCCCCATGTCTAGTTTAATCTCGTTACCGGCAAGTTCTCTTTACTCGTCCATAATATAGGATCCCGGTGATTACAACTTAATCACATGTCTGCAGACTCTTGATGCTATATTACCGAGAAGGCCTGGAGATATCTTCTCCGTCACATGGAGGGACAAATTCCACTCTCGATTCATATCACCCAACAACCCACCATCGGAGATACCTGAAAGCCACCTTTATAATCACCCAGTTACGAAGTGACGTTTGATGTCCACAAAGTATTCCTCCGGTGAACGGGAGTGATATAATCTCATGGTCTAAGGAAACTATATTTGGCATATTAAAAGTGTTGACAACAAAACTCTTTGTGACACGATTAATTGCAACTCTTTATTTGGGTCATGTCCATCACACCATTACTCCTAATGATATGACTCCGTTATCAAGTGACTATAACAAGTCCATAGTTAGGAAACTCTAACTATCTCTTGATCAACGAACTAGTCCTGTAGAGGCTCACTAGGGACTCCGGGTGTTTATATTCCACACATGTATTATGTTTCCATTTAATACAATTATAGCATGGATAAT
>QRDG01000471.1:0-179583 GCA_012064385.1 Puccinellia tenuiflora
TTAGCCCATTGGAGAAGAAAGAAAAAATGCAAGAGAGAAGGGAAGGAGAGAAAGTTGAAGGAAAAAACCTCAAATCAATCTACAAGTGTTCTCCAAGATTGTGAAGTCCAGATCCACCACATTGTCTTCATCAAGTTATGATTCAACCATCTTAGTTGATTGGTCCAATTACTAACTCTTGTGCTCTAATTCTTATTGTTATCATCCATAATCCGTGATATCTTGAACTACGAGAGACTAGTGCTAGAGAAGAACTTGTTTAATCTCAATATCATTCGCAAAAAAAAGTCAATATGATAGTGAAAGGACATTTGGGTGGCTTCAAGCTTTCCACGGATTTACTCACTGGATCAAACATTGGCTTTGAGCGTCTGGCTTTGGCTGTAGTTTTCCGTAAAAGACCCGGTATCTATGTGTTGATTTGCTACTGCAGTTTGAGAACTTACTGGATTAGACAGTGGCTTCGTGAGCGTGTGATGTGTTGGACTGTGAGTTCGATATGCCCACCATATATGCTGCTATATATGTGTTCAATGCTCGAGTTAGTAAGAGCTATCTATTATTCTGCGTCAGATCATGCTAATTTCTCGACGATGTTTGCATGTCATATGTACAGCAGGGCTAAAAAAGTGCGGGAGATCGTATTGCACAGCAACTGCGGTTGAATTACAGACTACAGCATAGCAACTTATAAGAGGTACGTAGTATCATTTCCAAGTGGGCCGGCTAAATACATACTGAGAATAGTAAGGATTTCGCTAAGCATACAAGCATGTAAACTACTCCCTCCGTTCCATATTACTTGACTCCTAAATGAATGTATCTATATGTATTTTGTGTCTAGATACATTCATTTGGAAGTCAAGTAATATGGAACGGAGGGAGTATTAACTTTTGAACCACCCATGAGCATCACAACGGGCACACGAAATCTCCACTGTTTTCAATGTCAATGTCGTCGATATCATCGAAATCAATGTCGTCTAGATCCATGCTCCCCAGACTGGCAATCTGTCCAGCAAGCCTAAGCGCATCGTCGCCTGGTTTCCGCGCCTCCTGGATGATCGCCATGACTTCTTCAGGCTCTGTGACGGCGTGTTCATGTCTGCCAACTGCATGCTCCTCTGATACTCGTCGGTCATCTCAACAGGCAGGTTTTTGAGGAACCACGGATGACGCTTAATCTCCTGAATTGTTATCCGCTGCACAAATCGAAATGTGAGTACTACACTAAAAAAATCTTCCCTTCATGCCTAATAATTGGATTAATTTGGGATAGGAATATATAAACCTGCTCAGGATTTCCAACGAAAATGCGGGATAGCAAATGTGCACAATCTACTGAGACTCGAACGTAGTCCGGATGGAGTACTGTACACTGAGAATCCTCTGTGGAAGACACCAATTGTAAGTTTCGTAGTGAAAGGAATCAGACAGAAATGATCTAAAAGTATCGTGAAGTTAAGGTGGGAACTGGTGTCCTCACAGTGATCGTTTTGCGGAAGTTCCTTGGCTCGTCAGGGTCCTCAAAAGGATATGCCCGACAAGCATCACATAAAGTGTACTCCACAAGACCAAACATCAGCGACCTAATAAGATCACAAGATGTGGTATTGAATGCTTCAGATGTGGAAATTAAAACATTGAAATTATGCGGCAGCAAAACAAACTATACCTTTCCATCATATTCTCTTCTAGAGAGGACCTCCGGAGCGATGTACGCTGGTGTGCCAACTGTTGATTTCGGTTGAGAATGCAAGACAGAAGACTGAAATGAAAGTGAGCCAAAAAGAAGGTGCTGGGTTAGGCGATGAAATGCAACCTTCGGATATCATTATATGCAGGGAATCCTTGGAGTAACCGAAGTCACAAATCTTGAGTCGAGGTGCGACACTACCATCCAGGAGAGTATTTTCTAGTTTCAGATCTCTATGACATACTTGCTGCAGGCAAGAAGATGATGATTAGTGCGTGACGAGTGTTTGTCTTATGCCGCTATCTGCAAGGTCGCTTGACAGAGTACATACCATAGAGTGACAATAGCTCACTCCAGAAATCAATTGTTGAAAGAAGAACCTTCCCTGTTGAGAAATAATTAATGTTAGGATATGTGACTGTTGAAGTACCAAATATTTTGAAAAGACATTATCACCTCATCCTCGCTAAATCTCCCTGCATTGCAAATCCTTTCAAATAACTCACCGCCAGAGGCATATTCCATGACTATTGCCAAATGTGTGGGAGTTAGCACGACCTGCAAATTTAGGCATGTTTAAGCATGAATGCATTTTAAATATCAAAGCCAGAATAATCAGATGGACATTTCAAGACGAACAGAAGGAAAACATCTAGCGGGCATTCACAAGTTCTATTGATTATAAACACTACACCCAATAGTCAAACAAATGTATCCTTGAATGGAAACAGGTAAGTAATGTAAAGTATCCTTGATCAGGAAGCGTATAAAACAAAAAAAAGCTAAATAATCTAATGATACTTCTTAGTTCTTACCTACAAGATGATATCATGCAAGAACTTCTCACCTAACAGTTTTGGATAATCAAGTTCTGTTGTTTCGTTAAAACTAAATGAAGTTCTACCCGACCAAGAGGAAACACTCACACCATCAAAAAATACATGGATGGCATCTTTCTACTTGTCAAGTACCCACCAAATAGCCAGGAGAACTCTACGTAATAAGGTATGTCTAAATAGTCAACAGATAGGGCTGCAAATCTAAATAACAGATCAACTTGCCTCAGTAGTGCAGAACAGTGTAAGGAGCAAAGAAAATTTGAAGCCGATAAGCATTTAACCATTCAGGTGTTAGATGTGTGCATCCTATGGGGGCGGCAAGTGTTTTGCCTTTTGGGGAGTAATCCGCATGCGGCACTTTGGGCCCTTTTGGCTGTAAATCGGATGTAAAATGTTTTATCTCTTCTCTACTTATGAATAGGCAGCGCTCCTGCCGCATTTCGCAAAAAAAAAAAAAAACATTCGAAGCAAGTCCTATTAGTAGTGAAGCCAGCATGTTTGAAGTAAAATAACATAGACCAAAGTGGTAAATACATAGACCAAAGTGGTAAAGAGGCCCAGCCTCAAAATATGGAACTAAAATATTTCAGTTGCACATTCCACCAGCCATCCTATTGCAAATAAGTGGTGAACTACACATAACCATAACTTCCATACAATACGTTTCCACATGTGAGTCAGCCATGCAGAGGCCAGTGGTTATCCTTCTTTTCAAAAATAATAATATGTGAGTCAGCCTCTGAAATCAATCACTGGGATCCCCCGTGGAAGCAACAACAGATCTATAATCTTGTTAAGTCACATTTTTTTACTGAAACAAAACTACAATATGGGATCAGTTACCCTGAGTCAAATTTCATCAGGGTGTTCTTAACTTAAAGGGGTAAAGAGCTAAAGCATTACACTCATTCAACTTTTAGCCTATACCAAAGATAATCACTGTCATAGAAGACAGAAAATTACCTCCTTGAATCGAATAATATTTGGATGCTTCAGTGACCTGTGGTTCATAATCTCCCTTTGAAACATGTTCATCAATCTATGTAACAAAAATAAATGTTTGGAGTTAACTGAAAAAACATAGATCCTCAACTCTGAAACAAGGGCCTGAGAGAGAAAAAAAATACAAAAGAACTTAAAACATAATAACAGCCACATCAAGTACAGTGGGAGAGTAAAAAATCCAGTGGATCTTCAGTTTACAATAACGGCAGAGGAAGAAGAAAACAGAAATGGACAGCATGTGCAATGTGTACTATAACAGTAGCATTAACAAATGAACAGAAACATGTTCCCTGCTATATCCGAACAGTTAGTAGAGACGCTAGAAACACCAAACAAAACTACAAATACTCTAAAGTTAATAAATAAAAGCGCCTTTTATCCAAAGGAACAGAATTTAAAAGTTATAGAAAACCTTGCAATCAATAAACTTCCGTAGTATGTCCAACAATACCAGTAACCTCGGCATAATTAGAAGACCAAGATGAAGATTAAGCGCGACACAGCCCTCCAAGCGTTAGGATCGAGCCACCACGCGCTCCGAGCCATTGGACTGTGGTTGCCGAATCGTGTTGTCCTGGACTGGGGAATCTACTTAGTTAGGCCAATCATTTGTTAGTTCTTTACTAACTGTGGTAAAATTTAATCTTGTTATTACATCTGAATAAAAGATACTGCACCCAACAAGATAAATGCGTTAATGCTTTTGAAAACCAAAGCAGCAACAAACGAAGGCCTAGTAAACAGATATTATAAATTTTGTGGCACCGCGGATTGATTGTGTGGCAATGATTCTATTCGAATTTGTTTATTGGAAGGAAGCATGGGAAGCAACGGCAGGGTGGCACGCACTGGATACTTCCCCGACCTACCATGACAGACATTGTCTATTTCTAGAATAATTGGGCTCCGCTAGATTCCTTCATAGCTGAGAGAGTGCCACATATATACAAGAGGTTAGATTTTTTTGTTTTTTTTGCGAAAAGAGCTTATATTATTTAATCACGTGCGGAAAATAAAGACAAGAAGCTCGGTCAAACAAGATATGAATTGACTGGTCACAAAATTTGCAATTTAATTGACAAAAGGATTCGATTTAACGGGGGAGCTTTCTCAAATCAATTTGCGAAGATCCTGATTTTTTTGTTTGAGAAACTTGTAAGAAACTAAGCTAAAAAAACAATCACATGTGAAATTCAACAGGGAACATTCAGAAGCAGAGTGGTAGAACAATCCAGTCAGCTAAACACAAAGCAAAGTGAAGATCAGGTCCTGTCAACCCAAATCCCCAGCATTTTTGGAGATTCCCGAGCACACAAGGATTATCTGTCTAGCAGAACAATTGCTCCACTAACGCACAAAACAGAGCAGAGGCGCCCACAGAGCGAATCTATCGAGGGATTCGATTCTCCTACGGTCCTACCGTATGAGTTTAACCCAATCACGCATGCACAAGACGGAAAATAATCCACATATACATATATGTGCATCAGCCGATTAAGAATACGATCGTTGGAGAGAGAGTGTGTGTGTGGCTGCTTAATCAGTAATACCTTCTGGCCTCTCTCGATGAACTTGACGGCGAAGTGCTCTTTGGTCCTGACGTCGCGCACCAGCTTGGCGACCCCGAAGTTCCCGGACCCTATGTCCTTTATCACCTCGTACCGATCCATTCTTTTCTTGATCGCCCCTCACTGCCCTCCCTTCTCGGCAACAGGAGCTCGATCGATGGCGCAGGAGGGAGGAAGAAGGCCAGTGTGAGAGTAAGGAGCTGGCTTGGCTTCGTTCTAGAATCCTCAAGGGAAGGGGATGGGGTTAACTCGGGAGCCGAGCCTTGAGGTGGAGGTGGAGGTGGGGAGGAGACGTCAGCTTGGAGCGCGGCCATGTGTCGCCGCGGGTGCCGTCCGGGCAACCGAACGAGTGGTCGACGTCGACCTCACTATTAATTAAAACATTGAAAAGTCGGGAGCGCGCCGCCGGGAGACTGGAGGCGGTAACGCCATTGCTGACAGTTTTTTTTTTAGAGTTTGGATGTTTTTTCTTAGCCATGTTCTGGTGAGGCCGTCTGGTCTTGGTGGAGTAGTGTTTCGATCCTGATTGTTCTCGGATGTTGGTACGTAGTATATGATTTTCGCTTGCTTTTTTGCCTTCCTCTTTTGTTTCTCAAAGTGTAGGTTCAATCTAAAACTGAAATTTTAGTGTCACTATTTAAAAAAAAAACTGTACAGGTCACTACCTTTAACGTCGATATCGTCGTATTTTAAGGGGCGGTGTCACTAGAGTGTTGTCAAAAAAAGGTAACTTGACCGTCGGATAGAAATCGAGACACTGACACAAGGTAGCAGGTAACTGCACTGGTATGGAGAAGAGATGAAGCGAGTTTGTTCGTGGGAGTGATCGCCCTCACGATAGTGATTCAAATCCTTTAGTTTTTTTGTTTCACATTTACAGTTCATATAGGAGAATGATTTAAGTGCCAATGGCCTATTTGATTCAAAGGTGTTTTCATAGGAATTTTGGAGGATTGGAAACCTTAAGACTTTTTTCTGTTTCTGTCGTTTGATATGTATGATTGAATCTTATAGATTTTTTTCTAAGGATTACGTTACACTGTATTTCGCAAATGAATATGTACTTTTCCACCGGTGAACTAAAGAAGTTTAATGCAAATAAAATATCTTATAATTGAAGTAGGCATGACACTGCAATTATGGGTCCTTCTTTTTTTTTTCTAATTTTTTGAACTCTTGCCAATCAAAGAAAACGCTAATTCTACCTGTCCATAGAAGCTTTAAGCCATGCATGGAGTCTGGACCACAAACTTTAATTACCTCACACACTATGGAAATGAACCTTCAAATCATGTGCAAGCAGGTTTCCGGATCTCCGGTCGTGTATGTAATCGTTAGACATAAAGAACATCCACCTAAATGCCAATCTGCTACTGTACAAAGCCATGAGAAGCAACATGTACACACATGCAGTCGGTCCATTTTTGGGCAGGCCGGATACACTACTAGGAAACTAGCTATAGGTGGATAGCTATTCTGTGGCGCACCAAAGTTTACGTGCGCCACAGAATATATTTTGTGGCGCATCTCTGTAGGTGCGCCACAGAAATAATTTCCTTTTTGTGGCGCATATATAAGAGGTGCGCCACTGAAATGTGTTATTCTGTGGCGCACGAGTGTACATGCGCCACAGAAAACGTGTGGGCCCCACAACCCACGGCTGTATTGCATCCTACCACACCTTTTCTGTGGCGCATGGCTACGGATGCGCCACAAACAATTTTGTTTCTGTGGCGCAGCTGTACCTATGCGCCACAGAAATAAGGGTGGGCCCGGAACAAAAAATTGAAGGAGCCATTGTGTGGCGCATCCAGCGGCGTGCGCCACAGATGCGCCACAGAACTCCTGTGCAGAAATTCAAAAGTGTGGCAGCATATGAATTTTAGTATTCTTTCTTTAAATTTAACCAAAACTTTATTTTTTGAAAAGAAAAAAAATATCATTAAAAAGAATAACAAATATGTGTGTGTTCTTTCTTTAAATTTAACCAATTTTTTTTGTATTATACCTACTAAAGGTGTATATTCTTTATTTAAAAATATTAACAAATATGTGTGTGTTCTTTCTTTAAATTTAACCAAAACTTTATTTTTTGAAAAGAAAAAAAATATCATTAAAAAGAATAACAAATATGTGTGTGTTCTTTCTTTAAATTTAACCAATTTTTTTTGTATTATACCTACTAAAGGTGTCTATTCTTTATTTAAAAATATTAACAAATATGTGTGTTCTTTCTTAAATTTAACCAAAACTTTATTTTTTGAAAAGAAAAAAAATATCATTAAAAATATTAACAAATATGTGTGTGTTCTTTCTTTAAATTTAACCAATTTTTTTTGTATTATACCTACTAAAGGTGTCTATTCTTTATTTAAAAATATTAACAAATATGTGTGTGTTCTTTCTTTAAATTTAACCAAAACTTTATTTTTTGAAAAGAAAAAAAATATCATTAAAAAGAATAACAAATATGTGTGTGTTCTTTCTTTAAATTTAACCAATTTTTTTTGTATTATACCTACTAAAGGTGTCTATTCTTTATTTAAAAATATTAACAAATATGTGTGTGTTCTTTCTTTAAATTTAACCAAAACTTTATTTTTTGAAAAGAAAAAAATATCATTAAAAATATTAACAAATATGTGTGTGTTCTTTCTTTAAATTTAACCAATTTTTTTGTATTATACCTACTAAAGGTGTATATTCTTTATTTAAAAATATTAACAAATATGTGTGTGTTCTTTCTTTAAATTTAACCAAAACTTTATTTTTTGAAAAGAAAAAAATATCATTAAAAAGAATAACAAATATGTGTGTGTTCTTTCTTTAAATTTAACCAATTTTTTTGTATTATACCTACTAAAGGTGTCTATTCTTTATTTAAAAATATTAACAAATATGTGTGTGTTCTTTCTTTAAATTTAACCAAAACTTTATTTTTTGAAAAGAAAAAAAATATCATTAAAAATATTAACAAATATGTGTGTGTTCTTTCTTTAAATTTAACCAATTTTTTTGTATTATACCTACTAAAGGTGTCTATTCTTTATTTAAAAATATTAACAAATATGTGTGTGTTCTTTCTTTAAATTTAACCAAAACTTTATTTTTTGAAAAGAAAAAAAATATCGCGCATTTCTGTGGCGCACTCCTCCAACAGTGCGCCACAGAATCCTTCCTTTCTGTGGCGCACCCTTCCCGCGGTGCGCCACAGAATCCTTCCTTTCTGTGGCGCACCCTTCCCGCGGTGCGCCACAGAATCCTATCGCGCCCACTTACATGTGGGTCCGCCAACGCGCCTCCCTCACATCGCGAAAACGGCTAAGTCCCAAATTTTCGCGCGCTCTCGAGACGACCACCACCGCGTCCTCGCCGCCGGCAGCTCCCGCCCGCGCGCTCGACGACCACTGCACGTCCTCGCCGCCACTCCACCGCGCTCTACCTGCCCCGCCACTGACGGCCAGGAGCACCTCCACCGCCACGCCCGCACCGCCCCTGCCCGAACCGCACACTCGGCCCCCGCGTGGCGCCGCCGACGAAGACCTCCCACCCTCGCACCTCCCTTCCCTCCACACCGGCGACGACCTCTACACCGCGCTCGACAACCTCCCCTCCCTCCCCTCCCCGAGGTGCTTCCTTTCCCCCTCCTCCCTCCCCTACCGAACTGCTGCACCCAAGGTGTTTGTAGAAATTCCCCTACCGAACTGCTGTTAGTTGAGATGAAAAAATTGAGAAAAAAAAAATGTTAGTGCATGCAGTAGATGTTTAGGTTAGTGCTAGGTGCTTGATATATGTTGTTATATGGAAAAATGCAGTAGATGTTTAGGTTAGTGCATAGTTGCTAGTTCTAGGTTAGTGCATAGTTGCTTGCTGTTAGTGCTAGGTTAGTGCTAGTGCTAGGTTAGTGCTAGTGCTAGGTTAGTGCTAGTGCTATTGGTATTTTTTTTGTTGCTTGCTACTGCCACTATATTGCTTGCTTGCTCTAGTTGCTTGCTGCATAGTTGCTAATGCTCTAGTTGCTTGATGCATAGTTGCTAATGCTTTTCTTGTAAAAAAATTGCTACTGCCACTATGTTAATTGCTATGGTGTACTACTGCCACTATGTTAATTGCTAAATCATGGTTTTGTTAATTTATTGCAGCGCCACGAGGAGCACCTCCACCACGCCGATCTCGGACCCGAGCCTCCCTTCCCTACCCGAGGTAGTTCCTCTCTCCCTCGATGTGGATGTGGATGTGGTGATGTATATGTGCATGAGGATATGTGTCCACGACCATCGTGTCGTGGTTGTTGTGCTCCGACCATCGTGTCGTGGAGATTGTTGTGGTTGTCTGTGCTCCGACCATCGTGTCGTGGAGATGCCGGCCGGAGATGTGGATTTTTTGTGAAATGCTTGCAGGTACCCCGAGAGGCCCTTGAGATTGCCGGAACGTTGATTAACTTCCGTTCCGGCAAATTCGGGTACTCCATATGTCCCTTTTTTAGCAAAGGTCATGCCGAAATTTTTCGTGAATTTTGGCATGACTCTGCTAAAAAAGGGACATATGGGGTATTGCGACTAATGCATGGGCCGGGGTATCCTAGTACTTAATTAATTGATTTTTTTTCTTATATTTCTGTTGTACTAACTTTTTGTCTTTTTTTAATTAAGTGCAAACATGTCGGACTCCGCGGGACCTTCTAAGAAGATGAGCGTCGAAGAAATAGCTAGAGACGCCAACAAGTCGTTCTGCGAAGCGTCCCAAGAGTTGGAGGAGGCCGCCGCTGCTGGAGCTGCTAGTGGCGACCGTGCTGACGATGAGCAAGACACCCTGGAGGGCGACGATGCCGAAACCACTGATGGAGCTGCTAGTGGCGGCCATGAGGATGACACCACTGATGGCGGCGACCACACGGATGGTGGTGTCGACCCGACCGCTCCGAAGCAGAATAAGGAAAGGAGGGATAGGACACCTCAAGCGCTCGCCAACGTCACAGACCATTTCACCGAGGTCACGCCAAGTGGCCTACCAGTGGCGCCTAAGGCCTCTGCCAAAGGGTACAGCATGCAACTAGGGTGCATCCTCCGGGAAAGCGTGTCCATCAACACGAAGGACATCAGAAGCACGGCCAATAAGGCTTTGCGCGACGTCCTCCTCCAGAAGCTTCACCAACGGTACACATTCCCGGAGCCGTTCAACAAAAAGGTGGACAGTTTAGCCATCTGAAAGATGAGCACCGCCTTGAGCAGCTGGAAACACCGGGTGAAGCGGAAGATTGAGAAGGGTCTCAGCTGGCAGGAGATAAAAGCCAAAGAGCCGATGCTCGACCAAGAAGAGTTCGAGGAATTCAAGTTGTTCTTAAGAACTGAGGAGGCTAAAAAATGGACCAAGTGGGGGAAGGACATGCGGGAGCAAAACATAGGTAACCACCGTTGTGGAAGCGGCGGTTACCGAGGAAAGAAGCCCATTTGGGACAAGGAGGATGCCGAGTGTGCACGTCTCGGAAAAGAGAACCCGTGGGAAAAAATCACGGACGAGCAGACGAGGTTCTTTGTCCGGTCCCGCTACTATCTGGACATGACCACGGGGGAATTTGTTACCGACGATACCGCCGTGAAGGATTTTGAGAAGTATCTGGTAAGGAATTTAATTACCGTGGATATCTCAAAGTCCATTGCGTTGATCTAGTTAGATAACGAAGCCAAATAAATTAATGCCTAATTTGTCTGCGGGAGGCAGAGTTGAAGGCTGACGCTGAGGCCGGCGGCCCGTCGTCCCAGGGGTCGACAGAGCCGTGGGACACGACTTTCAACAGGGCGACGAACGCCTACAAGGGTAGGCCCCTGTCGATGCCGCCGACGTCAGCTGGCCGTGTGTCCGGCTTCGGTACGAGCATGAAGTTCATCAACTACTACCACTCGGACGCCGAGACGAAAAAGGAGAGGAGGAGGCCAAGTAAGGATAAAGCCGAGGTTGTGGAGCTAAGAAAAAAGGTGGAGACACTGGAGAATCAAAAAGTGGACTCCACCACGGTTGAGCGGTTAGTGGACGAGAGGCTGAAAAGTTTCTTACCCCCTGGGTTGGTGGAGGGGTTAGCTGCTTGGAATGCGGCTGGTCGACAGGGGCCGATATACGTGCCCAGCGTCAGCGGCAGCAACTCCATGAACCAAAACGTGTCGCCGGACCTGACGACCCCACAGCCCAACGCAACGACGCCCCCTACCGCAAAAGATATCGAGCCGCAGCCGGCGGCGGCTGTTCTTCATAATGCAACCGAGCGGCCGGAGAATGATAGGAAGGCCGCCGGCACCGACGCCCTTGTCTCGACAGTTGCCGAGCTCGACGCCATCACCCAGGTAACTAATTAGTTAGTCCGCAGAATCTTCTATAACTATGCCTATGATGACTGCCATCTCATGATGTCCAACATGTTTTGACTCAGGACATGCCTTGCATACTACTGCATAGGTTGGTGCCCGGCGGCGAGTTGAAGGACTGTGCTCAGGGCACTATCGTACAACCAATGAGCCGCGATATGCACCACAGTAAAATGGACGAGGACGTGATGAGGGTCAGGTTGGTTACGATAGTGCCTGAGTTTCGCGACGTCGAGCCCCCCATTCAACCTCCGGGAGCCGACGAGGAACACATGGTCCTTAAAGATTGCATCAAGTGGCTGATGACATGGCCGAAGACCCAGATTCGTCTTGGGACTGGACTTCTAGGGTTAAGGCGCAGCACCGGCGCCACCTCGAGGCCCCCGATCGTTCGGCCCTCGAGGCCCCCGATCGTTCGGCCCTCCTCGAAGCCTGCAGCCATCACCGCCACCCAGAAGGAACCGACGGTCGTCGCCACCAGCAGTCGCCACCAAAAACTGTTGGGAGCGCCTGTACCGCAACCATCCAAAGGCGCTGCCAATGCACCTCAACTTGGTGCCAACGACGATGATGGTGATAATGTCGACGTCGAGGGCTACCTCAACACTGGTGCCAGCATGGACATGTACATGCCTCCTGTGGATGAAGAACCCTTCCGCGCTCAAGGCGATCAAGCTGCTCGTCCCAGTACATGCACGCAGCGCCTGGACTTCCAGGGTTTATCTCAAGACACGCCTCCGGAGGCCGGCGATCAACCTCCACGCAAATTACCGTCTACCATTTTCAGCCCTGGTACACTACGTAAGACGGTTTTCCCGGAGTCCGCACCCCAACCACCCTCACCATCCCCGGAGATGAAGAAGAAGAACAAGAACAAGAAGAGAAAGAGGGGGCCAGGCGTCTCTGCGAGCCAGCCAGCTCCTAAGACTATCCGGGGTCATGAAGACACGGTATCACCCCGTGCGATTGTTGGCTTGACCCGGGTTCATGAAGCTGGTAAAGCGATACTGCCTCCGGAGCTACTCTGCCTCGCACGTGGATCCATGCACGCTTTGCATGAATCTGTCTTGGTGCTAGAGCGCCTCCTTATTCAAGACAAGGACCCAAATTACCCGGTGTTCACGGTCAGGGTGCCAATGGACTTGGACTTCATCTGTGATGCCCCCGCGAATCCGTTCTTCATCGCGTACGAGGACGTCTTCAATCTCTTTCACTCTAGACGGCTGGACTATAACTTGGTCCGCCTATACGCGCTTGATATGTCGATGAAGATCAAGAGGGATAATACCCAGTCCGTCGCGGTAGCGGATCCCTACTATATGCGTGACTGCCAGCTGGTGGAAGGATCAGCGACACGGACCAAGGCGATAGAGTACCTCCGGAGTTTCATGCTGACCAACAAGAGGAAGAACAACATTCTTCTGCCTTTCTTTCCCGAGTAAGTACACATCCGCTCGCTGCCGTCGTAACTTATGCTTTCTTGTAGATTTGTTTCATTGCTGATCCTTTCCAACATTTCGTTTCAATTGTGTTGAGCAGGAACAAGTACTGCACACTCGTCGTCCTGAACCCGAGGTGGTCCAGTGCCACTTATCTCGACTCGGGGAGTTTGGATATGAAGAAAGACTACACCAAGTTAAAGGGTGTTCTCGATGAGGCTCTCGAGGGCTACGCCAAAAAGGGAGGCCCCTTCGAAAAGAAGCAACAAGTTTTGAGAAATGACGGCACACACCGGTTCAAGCATGTGACCGAGTTCTGCTGCATCAAGCAGAAGTCTGGCAGCGTGAAGGAGGCCTTCTACGCCCTCCATCACCTTAAAGGGTTTGTCCGGGATGCTGAGAAATTGAAGTTGCCATCTAGCCTCCAAGAATGGACCAAATGTGCGGGGGCGATCACAGATGCCGATCTTAGAGAAGACTTCCATCGCATCCAGGTGCAGTTATCACGAATCATCGTCGAAGATGTCACCAATCATCGGGGGTCCTTACACAACATCAGAGGTAGCAATAAGTGCTTCTTTGTTTTCTTTATTATAGACTTGTCCACTTAGATTTGTATTATTAATCAATCTATTTATATCCCAATCCATCTACAGGGTTGCCTAAGAGGGAGATCGAAGAAATCCTAGAGGCTCAGTTGGACACCAGGACATGGACGACGAAAGAGGGCTGCAAACCGTTACCGGCACCGACAAAGAAGAAGGATCCATGATCGTCCTCCCCGCTCTTCCTCACCATCATCACGGATCATAGTTAGGCGGTGTGACCTATTCCTTTGTAATGTGTAAAACGATGTTAAAAATTCGGCACTTGTAATTATTGTGTGACACGATGAACTTTTGGATCGTACTTGTGTAAAAATTGTGTATCTCGGGCTCTAAGTAATGTGATATACCTGTATTTTCTGTTTCCTGTAATATACCTGTATTTTCTGTAATATACCTGTATTTTCTGTAATATACATGTATTTTCTGTAATATACCGGTATTTGTACAGCAGAAAACTGAAAATATATTTAAATTTTTCTGTGGCGCATCTCTTGATTTTTCTGTGGCGCATATATTTCTGTGGCGCACTGGCGGCCGATGCGCCACAGAAATATTTCTGTGGCGCACCTTTGCTGGTGCGCCACAGAATGTTGATATTTCTGTGGCGCACTTCGGAGATGCGCCACAGAATTATATTTTAGTGGCGAGACTTCTGTGGCGCATCCCCCCATTTCCTGGATGCGCCACAGAAAGCCAATAATGGTGCGCCACTAATGACCATTTCCCTAGTAGTGATATCTCCGAGTGCTCGCGAAAGAACACTTGAAAGAAGATGATGGACGGCCGGCCACATAGACAACGCACAACGATATGCAGCAAAGAGGATGTTAGTTAGGCACTCACGCTTGCTTTTATATCTTTTTGAAGTTAGTGGCATCCTCTATCGCCGGCGAGGCCAGAAAAAACGGATTGAAGAAAACCTCCCGGGTCGCCCCGCCCAGGCGATTCCGGAGGCTCCCCGTCGCCGCCGCCTACTTCCCCGTTTCCGGCCCCGCCAGGCCGCTGCCGCCGCCGACGCTGGGGGCGGTGGCGGCGCCCATCTTGCCAAAGGCAGAGGGCTGGTGAGGGCATGTACGGCCGATCTCCTCGGGCGGTGGGGTACGGCACGGCGGGCATGGGGATCTCGTGGAGAAGAGGATGGAGAGGAGGGGCGCGGACGGCAACGGCGGCGCGGTAACCTTTGATGGCGGCGGCGGGGCGGACCGATCTGGGCCGATCTGGTCCCGGTGGTGTCTGCCCGGTTGCCTATGGTGCTCCGTGGTGTCTGCTGGCCATGCGGCTGGCTATTCCCTGTTTGGCTTTCCGAGATCGTCTTCTTCTCCACCGCCGGCGGGTGGCATGGGGGCTGCTGCTGTGGCTTCGAATAAAGGTGGTGGTCCTTGGATTCCTCTCTCTCCGTGATGATGAACCGCCTGTCGCCGATCGTCATTGATCTTGGGCGGACTACCGAGTTCCGGAAGACTCCGCCGGTGAATTCCAAATGGACGACATGCCTGGAGTTTGCCGGTGCGGATGGTGTTTCGGTCGCACGCAACCATATTTTTCTGACCGTTTGGTTTCAGAGGGGGCATTGTGAAGCTCTGCGGTCTGTTGCCATCATGGGACATGCCTTGGTTCCATGGTGAAGTCAGACGCGGAGAATGGCATGGAAGCCGGGAACTGAAGATTGGCAATGGAAGTTTGAGTCCTAGGAGTGCAGGGTTTCTGGCTTGGTGATTTGTGACTTGAAGCTCGGATTTGGCGAGCGGGGGAGACAACACAGGAGGAATTCAGTGTCTAAACCTGCAGGGTGAAAACCCAAGGTCTGGCCTTAATTGGTTGTGCCTAGCAATGACCTTATTGAAGGCATTGTTTTTGTGAGTGCAGACTTTCTCCTGGGTGAAAACCTATGATCTTTGATCAGAGTGATGACGACGCTTCTGCACTGTTCCCTTCTTGGAGGCATCGCTTTTGGAGTTAATGGATTTCTGGTGTTGTTTTGGTGGTGTTTGATCCGCTGTTACAAGAAACTGGTCACTATAGACTTTTATTTTATACTAGAATTTTTTTTTGGCTGTGTGCATCCGTATTGCCAGTAGGGCACTATGTTTTTGCAGAGGCTGAATGTAATTGATATCTTCGCGATATTAATATATTCTCTTTTTCAAAAAAAAATCCTCTATTGCCGGCGTGGAGCGCAAGGACGCAAGGCTACGTATGTCCAAAAGGAAGAATCAATAGATTCATGATTAAACCCCTCCTACTTCTTGTATTTTTTTACAATTTTGGTCACGACTCTAGACAGGTTTCTAGCTCGAGGATCCTCTTCACTGAGAGCGAGTTTGGTCGTTGGGAAACAGGTTTATGCACGATGATAGACCAATCGATGACTGCAAGCAATCCGTTTGTTTCGTGAACAAGGAAGCAAATAGGTTGGACTTTGGACTGGGATGTAAGACGTACCGGCAATAATAAGCATGTTACGTGGGTGGCTTTCATCGCGTTATCGCTGGCGTGGAAGCGACCGGAGGTTTATATATTTCACTAGTAGGTCTTGGCGCGGCGACCGTGCATAATTATTTTCTCTTATTAACCTTTTTTTATGTTGTATGTAGGTCTACATTTTCGTTTAGTATATGTATATTGTTTTATTTTTATTCATTAGCATTTATACCTGTGGGTACCTATATGAGTTTTTGAAGAAAAAAGGAAAAGTGCTGCTGTATGTACGCGGTGACAGTGAAGTTGACCGTGTAAATCTATTGATTTTTTTTGGTGCCGTGCCGTGTGCATCTAACGGCTGTATCTCTGGTTATTTATTGTTGCTTCAATGCTGGTAGAAGTTGGGACGGCAGAGGGTGTGTTTATAATTGTTTTGTGTCCACATATCCTCAGGCTTTCTTTTTTCTCAGATCTAGGTCTTGGCCGTCGGCGTGTTCTTGAGAAACATGGTGGCTGGGAATCTCGAGCTCGCATTGGCTGGTCATCCAGTTGTCTTTCTTGGGCCACTACCAGTTGAGCGTGGTAGTATGCTGCAGTTTTGGGTGTTGGGTGGCAGTGTTTCCGTTGAGGCAGGAGCGGCTGCCATACTTGGTTCTTCTGTTGCTGATCACCATCGTTACCGGTTGAAGCGTGGGTGGGATGGTTTCTCTCTGTTCGCTCAGATGTGGAGGCAGGTTGATGCTATGAATCTTCATGGGCATGTTTTCTGGGTCGGCGGTTCTCTTTTGTGCTGTGTGAAGGTGAATCCGGATCTCCTCCATGATTCAAGTTTTCCGTCGGTGCTACCTGTGGTTCGTCTTACCTAGATTTATATGTTTCGTATTAGTCTGTCGTATTTGTGATGGTTAGTTTTCTATTTGTATGTTTTCCCCAAATGGTGTTGTGGAATTTGAATGTATGTTTTCGCATTTGGACTATGAGTTTTTGTGTTATTCTGTATTGGCAAGTGTACTATATATGTGATAACTTGTATTTGCCTGTTCTGAAGGCGTAGTTTACATATAGTATTATTGTATTTCGTATCATTATGTTGTCGAGATATATGTGGTACGTTTTTTTTTTGACTGTTTTAGTTAGCTGTTGGTTACATTACATTGTTTATCATTTGTTTGGCAGTATTATATTTATTTTTGTGTAATATAAAATAGTAACCTTATAATTCTGGTAGACATATTATTTGTGCTACAAATTATGTTACTTAGGGGAATATAGATTGTATATGGAAAATTCAATACTTAGAAGGAAGTTTATTACTTCTTGCAGGTGCTATCTTACATAGGCAGAGCAGGGCGTAACGTAGGTGTTAGTCTGATAAACATATAGGAAACTTGATACTTGGAAGTAATTGCCAGGGGAATACAGATTGTATATGGAAAATTCAATACTTAGAAGGAAGTTTATTACTTCTTGCAGGTGCTATCTTACATAGGCAGAGCAGGGCGCAACATAGGTGTTAGTCTGATAAACATATAGGAAACTTGATACTTGGAAGTAACTGCCAGCTCGCTACGGGTGCTATTTTACATAGGCAGAGCAGGGCGCAACATAGGTGTTAGTCTGATAAACATATAGGAAACTTGATACTTGGAAGTAACTGCCAGCTCGCTACGGGTGCTATTTTACATGGGCAGAGTAGAACATAACATAGGTATTAGATTCTACGCATACTACTTTATACAGATGGGGGTGATGTTATTCTAAGGCTACTTGTGCAGTACTACATAAGAGGGCTATATTTTGTCTGCAGAATAATATAGTTTTATTCTTCTGAACTAGTGGGTTGTTTTCTTTGCTGATCCGGTTGGCTTGGTGGCTGTGGAGCGATGTGTTCCTGGTAAGTGCAATGGCCATGAATTTGTCTTTGTACCGTCAGCCACATGTTATTTTCCGTTGTTTGCTTTGGTTAGATCATATCTGAGCTTCTGAGCTGTTGTCTCCAGAACTTTGATTACTGCTGATTTCCGTTGCACCAATACTGCAATGTTGTTATGGTCTCTTTGATGGTCATGTGCTAGTTGTTGCGCTGTAAGTGACGACCTATATAGGTACTCAAGTACCGGAATTGCTGGTTTTCCAAAGTAGAACTGCAGTGCTTGCAAACACACGTCCTCCTCTGCATAGCCTAATATTTTGGTTGACTGACTGGAAAATATCTTTGGCTCATTGGTATATCCTGCTAGGTGGGCTGAGTTGAGTTTTGTGTGCAGTTCTACTTTGTATGAACCGTCGGCTAACGGGATGGTTCGTAATCCTCCAAGTTGTAGACCGATTGGAGCTGCTATTGCTCCAAGGAGTTGTTTCTTGGTTGTTACAAACGCATTGGAAATCTGCAAATTGTTTTCCCGAAGTTAATATATATAAAACACTTAATATATATGGTTTTGGGATGCACTGATAGTAAAAAATTTGAAACTTACAAGGAGATGGCAGTATTGGCTGGAGGAATAGTTCCACTGGTTATATTGTTCGGGTTTCCAGTTTGTTGCTGCTTTGGTATCTGAAGCTGTAGTTGATGTAGGGTTGATCCTTTGCTCGACTGGTTGCAGACGCTTGAACTTGGTGGCATGGTTCCGAGAGTTTTTGGAGAGCTAAATGTTTGGCTCGTCTGATGTACGTTGCTGTTGCTTTCCTTTTGTGCTGATGCGTATGCCGACGTTTTAGTGAACAACTGTTGTTCCAAGAGTTCTGTACTTGTGGCTTGGAATTGGCTCATCTTGTATACAACAGGTTTTTTTCCTTCTTTTTTGCTTAGCAGCGCCTGTTGTTTCTCCATCTGGTGTTCTGCTGTTGGTGCTGTCCTGCATTGGTTATCAGATTGCATCATTCTTGTATAACCTCTAGGACTCTCTTGACAGGCATCTGCTGGAAAGAAGCGATAGGTTCAATAGTATAAGAGAAATGTAGTGGTGCACATAATCTTGCTCGTTGCTGAATATCACCAACGAATATTTCTTTTTCCATTTGAGGATGAAATAGCTTGCTGGCAAGGCAAAATGAAAGCTAAATGTCAAAAGCATGTCAGTATCACTATAAAAATTCAGATATGGTTACAGAATTGCGTAACTGACCTGGTCGGAGTAAGAAGTTGCAAAAAAGGATGCTAGCACGGATAGTATTACGTGGTGCAGCGTACGGCAGAATATCCGTACGTTCCACAACAATCGTACCATATATAGTCCGTTGGTTTATAGAGGAAGAACGAAAAAATAATGAATTTCGTAATATTGTGATAACAGGTGGACATCCAGAGTCAACACAACGATGGAGTTGTCGTTATTATAATAAATATAGTCAAAAGAAACGGCAGTAGCTATTACAACGGCACACTTTCGTTAATATAGTCAAAAGAAACGACAGTAGCTATTACAACGGCACACTTTCGTTGACCAACAGTCAGAACTGGGTCATGTATTGAGCCACGCGCAACCACGCCCTTATCGTGCTGTCAGCCATGGGCAGCCACGCGCACGGCACACCGCGACCACGAACAGCCACGCGCACGGCACGACGCGACCACGAGCAGCCACGCGCGCATGACGTGGTTAGCCTGGGGAAGCCACGCGTACGTGAAGCGGTCATCTAGGGGAAGCACACACAGCACGACCATCCACGGGTGCCACCGGTAAGTGCATTTGCGACACGTAAACGGATACAGCTAGCTACGTAGGTGCCACGCGCTGGGATATCGCCAGGCACCCCAGGACATGTTGTCGACGAACGATAGTCGAACAGATGCCACGTCTTAACAGTCCCACACCTAAGCATCTGCCACGCGGTTCCTATCTGGTGTTAATTTATTACAGAAACTGAGAGATACGCCGCACATGCAAGGATGTTAAGTAGGACAGTTTAGCCACGCCAGTAGTAAAGAACGGGCGTTCCATACCATTCAATAGCGACACTATAACGGAGCCAACGCATGGAATCAACCTATGCTTACCATTCCAAGGAGAAAGAGGACATGGTACAGAAAATAAAGGTAAGGCTGGAAAAAAATTATTTTAGATCTTGGTTATTTTTTTTTTTGACTGAATAACCAAGATTTTGGTTATTCTAACTGGCTTTAACAATTTTTGTATAACCTCTAGGACTCTCTTGACAGGCATCTGCTGGAAAGAAGCGATAGGTTCAATAGTATAAGAGAAATGTAGTGGTGCATATAATCTTGCTCGTTGCTGAATATCACCAACGAATATTTCTTTTTCCATTTGAGGATAAAATAGCTTGCTGGCAAGGTAAAATGAAAGCTAAATGTCAAAAGCATGTCAGTATCACTATAAAAATTCAGATATGGTTACAGAATTGCGTAACTGACCTGGTCGGAGTAAGAAGTTGCAAAAAAGGATGCTAGCACGGATAGTATTACGTGGTGCAGCGTACGGCAGAATATCCGTACGTTCCACACACTAGTGGAAAAACCCCCTTTCGTCCCGGTTGGTTTGGGCCATTGGTCCCGGTTCCCCAACCGGGACAATCCAATCGGGACGAATGCTAGTCCCGGTTGGGACACCAACCGAGACGAATGGGGGGGGGGGGCACGTGGCCCGGCCACAGGCAGCAGGGGCGGAGGCTTTGGTCCCGGTTCGTATTACGAACCGGGACGAAAGCCCGGGGCTTTCGTCCCGGTTTGTAATACGAACCGGGACTATTGTCCCGTCAGATTTTACTTTTTCCAAAAATTTCAGAAAATTGTTTAAATTTATAAAATAAATAATGCTTATTCTGTAATTCATAAAAATATGAATAAAATACCAAAATGTTCAGAAAAATAAAACCTATTTGATTATGAAAAATGCATGCATGTTTAAAAAACTTAAATTAAATATTTCTTAGAATTACAAAAATGCCACTACTAGTTAAATAAGAGGAACCACTATTACACATCATCGCCACGAATATATATATTACACACATCTCATTCGTCGTCCTACATATATACATCTCTTTTACACTCTCACTATTTAATTTCAACCTTACAGTAGTATTCTCCTTTCGGATCTAGGACCTCTGCAAGTAAGAATCCGGCAATTTCCTCTTGAATTGCTCGTATGCGATCGTGTGGTAGAAGGCCATCCCACAACCGTTCGATCTAATTAAAAAAGGGTCAATATATATGAATGAAAGTAAACAGAATTGATGGCAATAATCTAAGATTATGAATATTGCATACGCACTTGAAGTTGTTCTAAGATTCTGCCCTTCTCACAGCACGTCTGACGAATGAACTCGCAAACGTAGTATCCACATAAATGATTCCCACTTCCCTGGCTCAAACACTTTACGGAAACAGAGTTCAATCAAAATAATAATCAAGAATGGTAATGGTATTGAACTAGAATCAAAGAGATGCGCGGATCTAGATAGTAGTACTTACATTTATTGGTTTAAATGTAAGCTCCTTCGTCCATTCACCCCTAGCCCTGGCGGTGAATCGTTTCCAAGCCCTGCCCGGCAAAGAAAATGAATAAACGAGTTATATATTAATTACTTGCTATCAGTAAATGAACGGAAAGTTGCCGATAATGCCATAATGATTGAAATTACCTCTGGAGGCATTCCTGCATGTCCGCCCAATTCTCAAGGGGTTTATGTAAGGAGTCCATGACTTGTACTACTCCTTTGTCAGGCATAATGATTAGCAAAATAAAGTGGAAGCTGCGCACGCATAAGTCATCAATTATACACTTAACATCGAGAAATTAAGCGAAATAAAATATGTAGAAGACAGTAACACTTACTTGAAGTTGTAAGGAAATAATATTTCTCTTTTGATTTTGTTGAACCGTAACGCATTTACCAAGTTATTCTCGGTTTCGTCGTAAAAATCAAGGAGACTTTTTTCATGAACGGTATTTGGATCAACGAACCCAATGTCATAGATTTGTCCTCTTTTGCATTGGAGAATCTTCATTCTTCATAATTAATATAGTGATAAGTAAGATTATAAATGCAATGAACGAGGTGAGCTAGGTAGAGACTTAACTACAGAAATAATACTTACAGACAATAGGCGCTGATGATAGCTTTGTCAAGGGCTTCTTGTTGGTATAACTGAAATAATTCACAAAATTCAATCATTACGTGGTCATCTCCATGCCCGTAATGCTCGTTCTTATATCCCACGTAGATCCAATTTTCCCCTTTCTTTGAGGCTGCCATGTACCAACTATGCAATCTTCGCATTTTTGTTGGTAGATCTTTGACATGAGATTTGACGAGAGGATGCCCGTGCCGGTATTGGTATTTTGGAACTATTTCTTCGTGGAATTGTAATTGGTCTAAGTACTGAGCAATAGACAAGCCGTGAGCAGCGGCTGCTTCTCCGTACGCAACAAACTCAGGATCGATGCCGACCGCAGGTTTGCTCGACCCCACCTTGGTATCGGAAAACACTTTGAGCGGGGGGCACGATTGTTTTTGCTGTTCTCCTAGCTGGGGAACTGTCTTCCGGCTTGCACTAATACTCTTCGACCGCTGTTTATTTGCCCGAACCGACTTGAGAATAGAGCGGTCATAGTCTGGTGTCAGCTTTGGCGGGGGTTGGGCTAGATTTTTCAGCATTTTCACGACAGCGGCATGTTCTTCTGGGGTGTCGGGGAACTCTGGCGCTTTCGCCTTCTTTACCTTCAAGTTAGCAAACCACTTATCCGTTTCCCCTTTTGCGATCGCCTTATTTTCCTCCACCGTATAGTCATAAGGTCTCTTGACAAGATTCTTATGAGGTACTTTTGGGAGGGGTGACCTTGTACGTTTCGATGATCGGTTACGACTCCTTGTAGTACCAGCAGTGGTACGCTGAGCCTGAGACGACTGACGCGGCGGCGAAGACGACTACTCTGGAGACTGGTGAGGCGGCGGAGACGGCGCCTGAGGCGGCGGCGGTGGAGAGTGGTGAGGCGGCGGAGACGGCGCCTGAGGCGGTGGAGAGTGGTGAGGCGGCGGCGGTGGAGAGTGGTGAGGCGGCGGCGGTGGAGAGTGGTGAGGCGGCGGCGGTGGAGAGTGGTGAGGCGGCGGAGGCGGTGGAGAGTGGTGAGGCGGTGGCGGTGGAGAGTGGTGAGGCGGCGGAGGCGGCCAGTTTGGAAGCACGATGAATTCCTTTGGCCATAGAATAGTCCCTTTCCTGGCTTCTCCAAGTTCAACCACCTCCCCATCTTCACCTGCAGGGTGTTCCAGCTTCAGCTCCTCAAATCCTTTACTAACTTCATCCACCCCGACAATAGCGTAGCCATGAGGAACCGGGGAGCAATGGAAAGTTGGTGTAGGTCCAATTGGTACGGCATAGCCGACCGCCACCTTCATGGTTATGTTGAACACTTTCACATGTAGCTCACAAGGTGTGCTCTCCGTGATATCATCCACTGGGTAGCGACGAAGAGCATCCGTCATCAGTGCATCATCATCACCAGCCGGGACCATGCTCGAAGCCACACTGCAGCTTCTACAACGTGCTGCTGAGATAGGCCGACAGTGCCTTGCTGGCTAAGTTCGTTAATTTGATCCTGCTGCCGCTTCATTTGATCCTGCTGCCGCTTAATTGTTTCTTCTATATTACGCAGCTGGTCTGCAGCAGCGATTGCTTCCCTTGCCTCCCTTTCCTTTCTCCTCTGATGACTTTTATCGGGAAATATTTTCCTTTCCACGGGAAACCCATGTACCCACGGCTTGGAGCCTTTGGTGCCTCGTGTTCGTCCCTCATGTTCTTTATTCCCAATGGCGCGTGAAAGCTCGTCATCCTCTCTATCGGGACGGAACCGTCCCTCTTCAACATCCTTGTATGCTTTCCTAATTTCTTTGATGGGTAGTAGGGGATTATCCTTGTGTCTTCTGGTATATATGCACTTTCCTTCTGCGTCCAATGTGCCCCATGCCCGTAAAACCAATTTCTTGTCCGTTCGGTCCATCCTTCTTTTATAGGCTCTGGAACGATCCCTTTAGCCAGCAGGTCGGCCTCAAGTTTGTCCCACTTAGGCATGGAACAGGCGTAGCCAGCAGCCCCCATAGTATGGTGGAACTTCTTTTTAGCAGCATTTGCCTTGTTTATTGCAGACTTTAACTGAGCTTCCTCTGATTTCTTGTAATTCACAAAATCTTCCCAGTAGTCTCTTATCTTCTCATACCCGTGATCGAAATCCGGAGTTTTATCTTTCAAGATATAGTCGGTGACCAATCTTTTCTTAAATTTGTTGAATAGCTCGGCCATCTTCTTAAGAGCCCACGCCTTGACTTTATCTACTAGAGCTTTTTTTCGGGCATCCATCTCCTCCTCATCTGGCTCCCCCTCCTCTGGATCCACCTCTGGCAACGGCAAGGTGAAATTAACCATGACCTTTTGAAAAAGGCGTCTTTTGCCTTCGGGGCCGATATAGCTAACTTTAGGATCCCTTGGCTTATTCCATTCTCGGATGGTGATCGGGACGTAGTCCCTAACAATAACACCGCATTGCTTCACAAATTTTTGTCTAACATCAATTGGAGCAATGGGTTCGCCGTCTGCACCGACTTCTTCGATCCTGTAGCGGACATTGTCCTGCAACTTTTTGGTTGGGCCTCGTTTCGTCCTCACAGAGGATTTGCTCGATCCGGATGGCTAAAAGAAGAAAGACTGTTAATATGTGTATATGGACAACAGAGGCTAAATTAATTAATATAAATATATATATGCACCTCGTCGGAGTTTGTAATAATCAATGTTGCACCGGAGCCGCCGGCTTCTGCCTTGTCGGCTTCTCCCTCATCGGAGATGCCGAGTTCGGCCTCTTTCCAGGCGTTGAGAGACTCATCCCCCTCACCGGAGTCGTTCAGAAAGTGACTTGTTTCATCATCGCCGCAGATTATATCCTCGAGGATATTTTCCTCAATTTCATCTCTGCCGTGTGGTTCCATAGTTTCTGCAAAATACGAAAGTTATTTTCGGAGCCGTCTCTGCCGTGTCGTTCAGAAAACTTGTAGGGATAGAATGGTACTACAAGGAAAGGCGCGCGTTGCTGCGCCTGTTGTTTCTAAGCGTCGTCATGGTGATACATTTTTATGAACATGTGTGATTTATGCTCATCGTCGGCACTTAGGTGACTAAATCGTCGATGACCTAGCTCATCGATTTCATCCCCCGCAACACGGTAAAAATGTCGCGGTAAATCACTCCTCACAAAAATGAAACACTTAGCACATTCATGGTTTGTCGAGTTTTGACTGAAATTTACATCACTAAATAAAAATCAACATCGCTACATCACTGAAATTTGCACTAGCTAAATATTACATATGCGAGGATGATCCACTAAATAAAAATCATCACAGATCAATAAAGTAAAATTACTAATTAAACTAAAATTTCTAAAGTAAAATTGCTAAACTAGAATTGCTAATTATACTAAAATTGCTAAACTAAAATTGAAAATGGCAAACTAGAATTGGTAAACTAAAATTGCTAAAGTAAAATTGCTAATTAAACTAAAATTGCAAAAGTAAAATTGCTAATTATACTAAAATTGCTAAACTAAAGTTGCTAATTAAACTAAAATTGCTAAAGTAAAATAGATAATTAAACTAAAATTTCTGAAAACCTAACAATGCTAACAATTTGCTAAATTGCAATGCCCTAAAAAAATACAAAAATACTAACAATATCTAAAAACCTACCCTAGCTGACAATGTCGGCGAGGAGGAGGCGGCCGGCGAGGAGGCAATCGCCGACGAGTAGCAGCGGGGCGCGACACGGGCCGGCGAGGAGGAGGCGGCTGGAGAGGAGGAGCAGGGCGAGGGGCGCGGCCGACGGGAAGCAGCGGGCCGACGGGGAGCAGCGGGCCGACGGGGAGCAGCGTGGGTCGGCGAGGAGGAGGCCAGCGAGGAGGAGGCGGCTGGCGAGGAGGCGACGGCCGACGGGGAGCAGCGGGCCAAGGGGCGCGGCACGGGGCCGGCGAGGAGGAGGCGGCCCGAGAGGAGGAGCGGGGCGAGGGGCGCGGCGCGGGCCGGCGAGGAGGAGGCCAGCGAGGAGGAGGCGGCCGGCGAGGAGGCGACGGCTGATGAGGAGGAGCGGGCCAAGGGGCGCGGCGACGGTCGACGGCGGTAGCCTGACGGCGTGGTTTCGGTCCTTAGCGAATTTTGGGATGGATTGGGGAAGGAGAAGGGCGCGCAGTTATGTAGCAGGACTCATCCGTCCCGGTTGATGCCACCAACCGGGACCAAAGCCTCATTCGTCCCGGTTCGTGGCATGAACCGGGACCAATGCCCTGAAAATTTAATGCCCTGGCGCGAACCGGGACCTTTCGTCCCGGTTCTTCCTATAAACCGGGACCAATGAGTCCTTTTCAATTTTTTTTCAAACTTTTCAGTTCTGAATGTTGTTCCCGCCTTTTTTATTCTTATTAAGGTGTTTGAATATGAATTTGAAATGGTTTTGAATTTGAAAAGACTTTCAACATGAAAAGTGTTTAAATTTGAATAAATAATTCAAAACCATTTTCTGTTTTATATAATAGTTATTCTATCTATACAAAATATTAACCATTTTGTCATTTTTTTTTAAGATTAGAGGTGAATTCATTTAAGTAAATTTTTTGGAATGTGAACTTAATTAATTCATTAAACTGATAAATTCAATATATTTTCATATGTTTGTCAAGAAAAAATATCAAATTGTTGAATATCACACACATATCCGGAAGTCGATAGTTTAGGTCGCAAGTTTTCAAAAGCAAGTAGTAACCTAAACTATGATCACATAAAAGAGAACTGCAATGGTGATCACATACTCTGAAACTAACTTCGACGGTGTATTTGATACGGTACAGAATGACAACAGTGGATCAGTTGTCCTAACAATCTTAGTCATACTCCTGCCTAGGCCTATAATACTCGTACTCGTAAGTCGCCATCATCGTCGTCGTCGCTGTCATCGTACTCATACGGCGCTCGTGGCTTGAACCTCGACGGGTGAGCACCCCCGGACTGCATGTTAGGGTAGCGTAGGCGGGGGTTATCGCCAGCCATGATGTAGTTCATAACGCCCTGGAGAGTCCAGCCAGCCCACCACAGCTGACGGCCGGCCTCGTTGAAGTCCGAAGGAGGAGGGCCATCCCCCTCGTACCTGGCAAGTGCCCTCTCACGCCGATTGATGAAGAAGGCTTCCCAAGTCGGGCGGTAGTCGGGATGCCAGCACGGATCCATCCGCTGCTCCGGTGTGAGCTCGAGGTAGTAGTGGTTCGTGATGGCCGCCCGGCGCGCCACACCTTGAGGGAGAGGAGGGACCGGCACGCCTCCGGTGCTCAGCCTCCAGCCGGCGGGGACGCGGTAGCCGGGCGGGCAGGGGTAGTTCGAGGCGGAAAGCTCCTCCGCCTGACGGTAGGTTAGTACGGTGGAAGCCATGGAAGAGTGATGAGGTTGCAGATATGAGTTTAGATGTGATATATATAGTGAGAAATTGCAGGAAGACGAAGGCGGGAAGCGGTGGAAGAAGCACACGGATCGTGTGTTTCCTTCGAGCGCTTGTGAGCCGTTGGATCAGAGTTGTGTTTCTTTCGAGTGCTTGTGAGCTGTTGGATCGTGTGCACACGGATCGTGTGTTTCTTTCAAGCACTTGTGAGCTGTTGGATCAGGGCCTTTAGTACCGGTTCGTGTTACCAACCGGGACCAAAGGGTCTTTCGTCCCGGTTGGAGGCACCAACCGGGACTATAGGCCTACCCTTTCGTCCCGGTTGGGGGTACCAACCGGACCTAAAGAAGCACACGGATCGTGTGTTTCTTTCAAGCGCTTGTGAGCCATTGGATCAGGGGTGTGTTTCTTTTGAGGGCTTGTGAGTTGTTGGATCTGGACTCCCACCTTATCCACAGGTACACCTTCTAATCGCCTATAAATAGCGACATCCCTGCAGCGAACGGCACACAACGAGCGTCTACCTTTGCCACCGAACCCAATGGTTGGATTTAGCCTACCTGCTGGCATGTTCCCTGGCATTATTGTGTTGTCCTTGTTCACCGGCCAGCCATTAGAGCCACCTCCTGTAGGTCGGTGAATAAGGACAACACAACGACGCTGTTGGAAACACAAGCCCTCAGGTAGGTTGAATCCAACCACTGGATTAGGGTGACACAATGATGAATTGCCGAGGAGGTGGGAATGGTGGTGGTGGAAGTGGTAGCCATGCCCCTCGGTCGGGCAAAACCAGTGTTGGATCGGCCACATGACCCTATATGCAAATCATTCAGATTCCCGTCATACAGCCCAACGGTGCATTTGATATGCAGGCACTCACGAGCCACCGTTGGGCTGTATGACGGGGAAACCGTGTGCATTTGATAAAAGGTTCAATACATTAATTATTACACATCACCAACAACATCCCTATCTAGTGTTCACTTGTTTCTTCGTGTGTGTCCCTTTCTTCTGATTATGCCGTAGCCATGGACAATCTTCATCAGGCAAGAGAACTGCAATGGCGATCACAGACTCTGAAACTAACTTCGACCGGTTCCTGAGCCGCGGGGTGCTGAGCCGCCGGCACTGCGCATCCAAAGAGAAGGAATCCTCACAGGGTCATAGCTCAAGTGAGAAGGAACCCTCTAAAGAAATGACCACCTACTATCATACTGCCTATCCAATAGATACATGTAGTGACGGACATGCTCATCCTCCTCCCTGATACGGCGACGTACCTCCTCCTCGGGGGCCGGCTCCCTCTGCACCGAGCGTGGCCCACGCGACGGCCACCACAGAAGATCCGGGTCGACGATGTCACCCGTATTCCTCACCAAGCTGCGTGTCCCGGAAGGTAGCACCTCCCAGTGCCAGCCCGGTGGAGCCCAGTCCCGCACATCGCCCCTCTGGTCCAACATGGACATCGTCCCCGAGAACACCTTAGTCAAAAACACCTAAGTCAAAATTTTGTTACAATGGAAGAGTGATGAGGTTGCAGATGTGAGTTTAGATGTGATATGGCAATGGCGGCCAAGCCTACATATATATAGTGAGAAATTGCATGAAGACGAAGGCGGGAAGCGGTGGAAGAAGCACACGGATCGTGTGTTTCCTTCGAGCGCTTGTGAGCCGTTGGATCAGAGTTGTGTTTCTTTCGAGTGCTTGTGAGCTGTTGGATCGTGAGCACACGGATCGTGTGTTTCTTTCAAGCACTTGTGAGCTGTTGGATCAGGGCCTTTAGTACCGGTTCGTGTTACCAACCGGGACCAAAGGGTATTTCGTCCCGGTTGGAGGCACCAACCGGGACTATAGGCCTACCCTTTCGTCCCGGTTCGTGTTACCAACCGGGACTAAAGAAGCACACGGATCGTGTGTTTCTTACAAGCGCTTGTGAGCCGTTGGATCAGGGGTGTGTTTCTTTAGAGCGCTTGTGAGCTGTTGGATCTGCACTCCCACCTCATCCACAGGTACACCTTCTAATCGCCTATAAATAGCGACGTCCCTGCAGCGAACGGCACACAACGAGCGTCTACCTTTGCCACCGAACCCAATGGTTGGATTTAGCCTACCCGCTGGCATGTTCCCTAGCATTATTGTGTTTGTCCTTGTTCGTCGGCCAGCCATTGGAGCCACCTCCTGTAGGTCGGTGAATAAGGACAACACAACGACGCTGTTGGAAACACAAGCCCTCGGGTAGGTTGAATCCAACCAATGGATTAGGGTGACACAATGATGAATTGCCGAGGAGGTGGGAGTGGTGGTGGTAGAAATCATTCAGTTCATCGACCGAATACAAATCAAACGGTTTCACCTGCATACGCCCTACGGTGCATTTGCTATGCGGGCACTCTCTAGCCACAGTAGGGTTGTATGCAGGTGATACCGTGTGTTTTGTTCTATCTAGAAATCCTTCAGTTCATCGACCGAATACGGTTTGTATGCAGGTGATACCGTGTGTTTTGTACACGAACTTCTCACCAGTTTTTGTCAACACTCATACATAAAAAGGTTTTGAGAACACTCATACATAAATTGTTTTATATACTATTACACTCATACTTAGATCATGATCGCTTCTTCGGCCGTAACCATGGAGTTTCTTCATTATGTAACGGGATGCTTGGGTCAGTTTTCACTGTGAATGGCGGAATTTCATCAAACTTATTATAGTCTGCTGACATGTCTGTCTTGTCCTCGACTCCCACGATGTTTCTTTTTCCTGAAAGAACTATGTGACGCTTTGGCTCATCGTGTGCTGTATTTGTTTCCTTATCTTTTCTTTTTTTCGGTCTGGAGCTCATGTCCTTCACATAGAAAACCTGAGCCACATCATTGGCTAGGACGAATGGTTCGTCTCTGTACGCAAGATTCTTGAGATCCACTGTTGTCATTCCGTACAGCTGGTCTACCTTTACCCCTTCTCCATTCATGTTGACCCAACTGCACCGAAACAAAGGGACCTTAAAAGTAGGTCCATAGTCAAGTTCCCATATCTTCTCTATGTAACCATAGTATGTGTACTTTTGTCCATTCTCGTCTGTTGCATCAAAGCGAACACCACTGTTTTGGTTGGTACTCTTTTTATCTTGGACAATCGTGTAAAATGTATTCCCATTTATCTCGTACCCTTGGAAAGTCAATACAGTCGAAGATGGTGACGCGGCCAATAAGTAGAGTTGATCTCCAACATCGGTGTCATTCATGAGATGTACTTGCAACCAACTGCCGAATGTCTCCATGTGTTTTTGTTTAATCCAGGAGTCAGGCTTCCCTGGATTTTTGGAGCGTACACTATTCTTGTGTACCTCGATATACGGAGCCACGAAGGTGGAACTTTGTAGAACTATGTAGTGTGCTTGAGTGAAAGAATGCCCGTCCCTACATATCATTACTTTCTTTCCTAGCGTGCCTTTTCTACTAAGTCTCCCTCATGCCGCGATTCAGGAAGACCAATCGACTTAATGTCGGGAATAAAGTCAACACAAAACTCAATGACCTCCTCTGTTCCATATCCTTTAGAGATGCTTCCTTCTGGCCTAGCACAGTTATGAACATATTTCTTCAAGACTCACATGAATCTCTCGAAGGGGAACATATTGTGTAGAAATACAGGACCGAGAACTGCAATCTCGTCGACTAGGTGAACCAGGAGATGCGTCATAATATTGAAAATGATGGGGGGAACACCAACTCAAAACTAACAAGACATTGGGCCACATCCTTCTGTAACCTTGTCAGACTTTATGGATCGATTACCTTCTGAGATATTGCATTGAGAAATGCACATAGCTTCACAATGGGTACTCGAACATTTTCCGATAGAAGCCCCCTCAATGCAATCGGAAGCAACTGCGTCATAATCACGTGGCAATCATGAGACTTCAGGTTTTGGAATTTTTTATCTGCCATATTTATTATTCCCTTTATATTTGACGAGAAGCCAGCCGGGACCTTGATACTGCTCAGGCACTCAAAAAATATTTCCTTCTCTGCTTTCGTAAGAGCGTAGCTGCTTATGTAATGACGCCCTTTATCCGTATGCTTGTTGTTTGGGTCTTTCATACGCTGCTGGTCCTCCCTTGCTTCCGGTGTATCTTTTGTCTTCCCATACACGCCGAGGAAGCCTAGCAGGTTTACGCAAATATTCTTTGTCACGTGCATCACGTCGATTGAAGACCGAACCTCTAGGACTTTCCAATAGGGTAGCTCCCAAAATATAGATTTCTTCTTCCACATGGGCGCGTATCCGGTAGCGACGTCTTTCGGAACAGAATGACCGCCAGGACCCTTTCCAAAGATTACTTCTATGTCCTTGACCATACCAAATATAGCATCACCATCAGGGAGCTTAGGCTTCTTCCGGTGATCTGCCTCACCATTGAAATGCTTGCCTTTCTTTCTTACGGGGTGACTGCCTGGAAGAAATTGACGACACCCCAGGTACACGACCTTCTTACATTTTTCTAAATATGTACCTTTAGTCTTATCTAAACAGTGCGTGCATGCGTTGTATCCCTTGTTTGACTGTCCTGAAATGTTACTAAGAGCAGCCCAATCATTGATTGTTACGAACAGCAATGCTCGTAGCTCAAATTCCATCTGTTTGTGCTCATCCCACACACGTACACCTGGTATGGCCCACAACTGCAATAGTTCATCAACTAATGATCTTAGGTACACATCAATGTCGTTGCCGGGTTGCTTCGGGCCTTGGATGAGAACTGGCATCATAATGAACTTCCGCTTTATGCACAACCAAGGAGGAAGGTTGTAGATACATAGAGTCACGGCCAGGTGCTGTGACTGCAGCTCTGCTCCCCAAAAGGATTCATACCGTCTGTACTTAGACCAAACCATAAGTTCCTTGCGTCACCTGCAAAGTCCGGGTACTCTCTCTCGATTTTTCTCCATTGAGACCCATCGGCGGGGTGTCTCAACTTCCCGTCTTTCTTACGCTCTTCTTTGTGCCATCGCAACAACCTGGCATGCTCTTTGTTTCTGAACAGACGTTTCAACCGTGGTATTATAGGAGCATACCACATAACCTTAGCAGGAATCCTCTTCCTGACGGGCTCGTCATCGCCCTCAACATCACCAGGATCATCTTGTCTGATCTTGTATCACAGTGCATTGCATACCGGACATGCATCCAAATTCTCATACTCCTCACCGCGGTAAAGGATGCAGTCATTGATGCATGCATGTATCTTCTGCACATCTAATCCTAGAGGGCAGATAGCCTTCTTTGCTTCGTACGTAGTCTCGGGCAGTTCGTTATCCTTTGGAAGCTTCGGCTTCATTATTTTCAGTAACTTTTCAAATCCCTTGTCAGATAAACCAGTCTCTGCCTTCCATTTCAGCAATTCCAGTGTGGTACCGAGCTTTGTGCTGCCATCTTCGCAATTTGGGTACAACAACTTTTTGTGATCCTCTAGCATGGTCTCCAACTTCAGCTTCTCCTTTTCTGTATCGCATTCTCGTTGTACATCGGAAATGACCCGACCAAGACCATTAGCATGCTCATCTGGCGTCCGTTGTTCTTCACCACCTTCTTCTTCATTGTCTTTTATCGCAGTATCACCGTATTCTTCAGAGAACATACGATAGTTCTCATCATCATTTTCTTCTTCATCGTCTTCCATCATAACCCCTCTTTCTCCATGCTTGGTCCAACAATTATAGCTGGGCATGAAACCTCTCCGAAGCAGGTGGCCTTGAAGGGTTCTCGACGAAGAGTGCTACTTAACGTTCCGACAGTCCACACATGGACAAGGCATAAAACCATCATATTTGTTTGCCTCAGCCACATGGATAAATTTATGCAGGCCTGTAATAAAATCAGAACTGCGTCGGTCGCCGTACATCCATCGCTGCCGTTCATCCATCTGCATATCATATAATTAAGTTTATCAAATACAATTAGAATAACATATTGAATACTGAAATGACCACCGTACACCGACACATGCAATATTTCTGTATCAATTATAGATGAGAAGGATAAAGTTGCTAACCTCGGTCGAGGATATCATTTTGTCTGAACTTAAGTGTGGCTCGGGCAGTCGAACACATCTTGTGCGTGGCAAAGGAAAAAAAAACTAGCACCCACTTCCCACCAATCCGAGCAAAAAAAATAACAGTAGAGAAGAAGGCGGGGGTTACGTATATAGGCAGGGGAGGGGCATTCGTCCCGGTTTGTGGCACGAACCGGGACCAAAGCTCGGCCATTCGTCCCGGTTCGTGGCACGAACCGGGACCAAAGCCTCCGCGACAGCTTTGGTCCCGGTTCGTGGCACGAACCGGGACGAATGTCCCCAATCGAATCGGGACCAATACTCCATGGGCTCCTGGCAGCTCGAACCGGGACCAATGCCAGCCATTGGTCCCGGTTTGTATGGGAACCGGGCCTAATGCCTTTTTCTGGCTTTCCCAAAGCCTCTTTTTCTACTAGTGATAACTGACATATAAGCAAAAAATAATGATGTGGCATGCAATTAAATAAGAGAGAGACAAATAGAGTACAGTAACTAGCTATGTTACCGTAACATCACAAAATCTAAGACAATATGAGTGTACAACCTAATTAATGAAAAGTTGCATGACACCGCACACATGTTACTACCCATTATAGAGGTGGTAACATAGCCTAGTAACATATGTATGTTATTACTCTAAGTTACTTCCCACTATGAACCGTAAACACCAAAAAAATCCGTATATTACACTGTTCCAACCGTAGACGCGCACGTATTAATATGTGGGCTTCTGAACCACGGTGGGGCCTCTCCACTTGCACCGTGATCCCTTCAAAGTACTAAGCTCCCTAGAAATGGAGAGCTGTGGTTGCTCCTAGGTGTGAACGTGGGTGGCCCCACCTGTAAGTGAGTGTGATTTTAATAATCCCTCCAATATCTAATCATGCAAAAAATAGAGCTTTCCAGTTGCTCCTAGGTGTCAACCTCTCATTGGTTCTTTCCCTGCATATTACTGCCCACCAGATTGCGTATGATACCTTTTCATTTTCACCGCGCACAAACCTATTAAGCAGACTTTGGAGGTGCCAGCTAGGGTGCCCAGCTCGGTCATGTATAACTTTTGCGGTATGTATGCTCGTCTAAATTTGCTTCAGCTTATTATTTTTAATTTGCACAACGGTATATTGATTGAAGATAAAATGTACACGAAATATATGTGCGTCTACAAGTAGGTTTATTCCCATGATCGGTTTTAAATTCCGTTGACTATAAATTGTTAATATTGGACCGAAGTTTGTACCATATTTTGAAGAATTTTATCAAATTCATCGCATTCGTTCGACCGTTTGATATTTATTTTGACATATAGATCCACCTCATCTTTTGCCACAACTTTCGTGTTGTAATTTTTTTATTTTGACGGACATATAAACATTAATTTACACAACGTATTTTGATTCGAAATAAAATGTACACGAAATATATGCGAGTCCACAAGTAGGTTTTATTTCGTGACTGGTTTTAAATTTCATCGACTATAAATTGTTAATTTTGGACCGAAGTTTTTACCATATTTTGAAGAATTTTATCAAATTCATCGAGCACTCGTTCGATTGTTTGAAATTTATTTTGACATATAGATCCATCTCATATTTTGCCACAACTTTCATGCTGTAATTTTTTTATTTCGACGGACATATAAGCATAGATGTTATGTATGTACATATTTACACTATGCTTGTTCTATGTGTTCATGGTGTGATTGTATGTTCGCTTCCGCCACAAACTTCACTGGTGTGCTCCTGCCGCACCGCCGTCGCGCCATTACCCCGCTCGCCGCTTCATATGTGGTTGTCAAGTAGATGAATTTGCTCAAGTATGGTGGGGTGAGGTAAGTTCACTAAGTAGCCAAGTGGTGAGAGTACATGAAACACACTATACAACCAAACGCACGTGTTTGTGTTTCTCCAGAAGCAGTAAAAAAAATCAATATGCAAACATAATGTAGAACATGTTCCAAGCCACCTCCCTTCGCTACCCTCCTAGACATCATATCCCTCGCTTGGGATATTCGCCGAACTGATAGAAACAATTATATACAATATGTGGTGGAGTTTGTTTCAGAGCAGTAGTACACCTAGGTACCGATGTCGGTTGAAGGGAAGGGTGACTACCGGTTGCATATGAGGTCGGATCGTCAGAGACTAAAAACGACACCGGTTGAAGAAAATAAGAAGACATTGAATGACAATCCGATGGACGCTACATCCTTAGCAAATTAACTTCCACGCATCTGAACTACATCTAGATGCAGTTATTTTTTACCGAAGATCGGTAAGTATAAAAATGAAGATAAAAACTTACATAGCAAAGACCATACGGGCGCAGCAAAGCGCGCCTTATCCTTCTAGTATGAATGTAAACTCGAAAAAAATTAAAAGCAGCTAGCTGTTCTTTTAGTCTGCCGCTATTGAAAACACCAAAAAATGTTTAATAGAAATAGTTAGTTCCCTTCTCGAAAAAAATTAAAAGCAGCTAGCTGTTCTTTTAGTCTGCCGCTATTGAAAACACCAAAAAATGTTTAATAGAAATAGTTTCAGGAATAGTGCTGGCTGTGGGGTTCGAACCGACGCGCACTTATGTGCAGAAGATCTTAAGTCTTCCCCCTTAACCACTCGGGCAAACCAGCTCGGCTCGCGCAAATTATTATTACAACTTACAAATCTGGGAAGTGCGTATAACACGATAGAAAATGTTTACATTGAAACACAGGATAATATGTTAAGTTAACTAATGATTTGCCTTCTTATGAAACGAGAATTTTTAACCGTGGTTAAGGTACTGCAAGCGCAGCGAGCACCAAAGGCTTGGACATAAACGACCAATTGTTCTACCTAGACAATACGTGAAGAAGTGAAGTCGGTTCACTTAGGGCTCATTTGGTAGCAAGGGAAAAGCCCGGGATCCCGGCCTTTTCCCCGGGTGAAAAGCCCCCGGACGAATCTGGCCCGGGGAACCCGACGCGCCCATTTGGCGCTCCGCGAGGCGAGGGAAATTGGGCCCTTCCGCGGCCTTTCCCCGGGTAAGGGTTCCCCTAGTCGGGACGTCGGGGACGAAACCCCTAGCTCGCTCGCTCTCTCTCGCTTGCGGCGGCGGCGCTCGTTGGCAGGGAGAGGTAACGGGGCGACGCCTTCCTCCGCGACCAGGAGCGAGGTGGAGACCAGGAGCGGAGGTGCCGGTGCTTCTCCCCTCTTTCGTTTCTTCGATCCGGCCGTACAAGACGATCTGGTCGAGAGCAGCGACACCATCGACAACGTCAAGGCCAAGATCCAGGACAAGGAAGGTACGCATAATCCTCGTCTCCGACCACAAACTGCTCCGTCTTCTCGATCTGCGCCCGATCTTCACTAGCGTCGCTGCGTCGCCTTGATTCCTGGCTTCCATCCCGGCCGGCCGGTGTTCCTTGCTCGAAAGTGCAGCCCGCAATGCTTGCCTTTTTTTATGCCCGTGTTCTTGTTTGATTCGAGCTTGAACTGTCAATTGTAGTTCCTAGCATCCTCCGTGTTCCCGTGTTAGATCCGAGGGTTGGATACTCTATTGACTTGCACCTTGCGGTAGGAAACTGGGAATCGATTTGCCTCTTCTTGGTTAACTCGCTTGGCATTCAATTTCAACCTAGATGTAAACAGCTGATCCCCTGTTTGGTAAATCAATTCGATTTCCAGTCTAATTTCCATCACTGCCTTGTTTCATGCTCGCTTTATGTACAGATCGATGAACTAATTATAGAAGTTTTCGTTTTAATTTATTTTGCTTTGCCTAATCGTAGGTATCCCTCAGGACCAGCAGCTTTGCATTTGTACGTACAAGCGTAAAACCAAGTGTGCATGCTACAATTTACAGTCTTGCTTTGGGCTGTAGTATAATATCATCAGTTCCTATGTAACCGTTTCACTGGCCTGAAGCCTTCTAATGTTTATCAGCTTTGCCACGCTTATCTTTATTATGCGGATTACGTATATATCTATGTTATGATAAATATTGTTGGACATTGTGACAAATCCTATCTGCCATCATGTCTATAATCTTTTTATTTTTATGAATTTCCTATTTATATGAGTTTAGATTTAACCCCACTTATGCTCCTGGAACAATATGTTACACATTCTTGATTCTTCAAGACAACTCATATTAGTAAACTTAATCATAGACGCGTAACATAACTTGCTTTATTAGGTTGCACATCTATGTTTAATCTTGTACATTGTTGTTGCTTCTTGCAATTAATTGATGCTGGTTATATCTTTGATAAATTATCATGTCCTTGAGTAAATTATTTTTGCTTCCAAATGTGTAGTAAATTCGGTCTGGCATTCTCTCCGGTGAATTCATTCTTTGACGAGACCCCACCCTCTTGGGATCGTGTGAAAACTCCAAAATTCGGTACGTATCTTGTTTCTGGTTACTATTTGTTCTTGTTTGTGTATTCCTTGGCATATTGGATGCTTGTTCCTATGTGCTTTGATACTATGGCTTGTCGTATATACATATTTGATGCTTTATGTATTGTTTGGAGGCAAGGAGAGAGTAGAGTATCTTACCATGAATCTAGTGCTACTGTCATGTCAACCACCGACACGCCCTTGCTCGGAACCTCGTCGAAAGAGCAATTGGTGTTTTGAAGAAGCGATTCCAAATTTTGAAAGTGGCCAATCATTATCCCATAGAATCCCAAATGAAGATTCATGTAGCATGTGTTGCTTTCCACAACATCATTCGAGGCCAAAACGGTGATGAGGCGTGGTTGGATCACCAGCAACCATTTATTCCACCAACAGCCTTTGTTGATGTTCCGGATGGAGACAATGGTTACCACCAACTCCAAGTTAACACAAACAATGGAAATGCTTTTAGAGAACAGATCGCACTTCAGATGTGGGCTGATTATAACAACTAGTTATACATTGCACTTCAGATGTGGGCTGATTATAACAACTATCTTGCTTTGCACTTCTATGGTTTGAGTTTCTAAATAAGCATTGATAATTATACGCTTCTGTATGTTTCCGGTTTGTTTTCTATTGAGGAAATCCACACAGGATTTTCTGTAGGTTCTTGCAAAAATCTGAATGTTCAATAGAAAGAATCCTTGTAGAATTTGTTTCTTAGATTTCTGGGAAAGTTTCTATTTGCTTTACATTGTTTAGGATACCGCATATCAATTCAATGTGTTCATGCTTTCGTTTCAGTTGTAACAGATGAGATGGATCTATATCATAGAGTGATGTTTACATCAAAAGTAGTTAAACTTAGCAGCTCAATGACCTTGAATTCATCTCAATGACCTTGAACTCTACTAGGTATTTTCTGTAGGTTTTGCAAAAATCAGCAAGTTAGTGCAAGATGGATACACCTAGTAGGAAGTGCAACTAAATTTGTGTGAGAATAAGCTAATTTGTACTGGTTTTGTAGCTGCTACTCTAAAGAAATAGCAGAACTTTGCTTATATTCAATTCCTTTTGCTCTGTAGGTTCTTCACATCAAAGTCGATGGGAATGTTCCTCATGCATCAATCAAATAATTGTGACGTTTCTTCATGGAGCAACATAATTTTGTTGCTGGACATTTTACGATAACTACTTGTATGTCTTGGCATGTAAACCTAGTTGTATGCATGTGTTGAATTGTATGTTGTTCTAATCATCTATCTATGCCAAATTTCTTTACATTTCCATGAAATTTATGTTTTTTTTATTTCCTGATTTTCTGAAATAAGTATGATATTTGTTCTCGAATTGATGATCTATTTTTCATGCAAAATATCGTCAAATGATATTTGTAGAGCAGCACAAATGATATTTGCTTTTTGTGGTAATTTTTCATTTTATCTGATCTGGAATTAATGATCATTTTTCTGATCATCTTTGCATTATATTTGTTCTGGAATTGATGATCTATTTTCGTTCTTCTGGTCGTGAGATTGTGTACAACAGAAAGAGGGAGGCGAGTCCTGTTGCTACGGGAGTGTGCGAGCAGTTACACGTATAGAGTACAGACAGCTTCCCTTCCCTTCCCTTCCCTGTGTTGGCCAAATAGCAGCCTGGGGCTTCCCCCCACCCTGGGGCGATCTCTCCCATCGTGGAGGGGATCCCATGTGTCAAGGGAAACTCCCCCTGGGGGCTTATTTCTCTGGGTGTTTCATCCCTAACTACCAAATTAGCGCTTAAGGTGGACTTGATGGCTTTTGAGCGTAATTTTCTGTACACCATGCTTTTTCATTTTTTTTTCTAGTGCAGCGTACATGAACTTTCAGCAAAGAAGTTTGCATCAGCTCATAGGTTGTACAATTACATTTGATTATTTTCGTTGATAAATGACACTTTCATTAAACACAAATCGTTCATATCAAGACGATACAAGCCACACGAGTTTACACACAACATCTACATAGCTAGGATGCACAATACATAATTAATTGGATGGATCTTCCAACCGGATTCTTGGTTCCTTCGCAGCCTAGCTATCTAAGTAATGTATGCACTACCATGTCAGTGCGGTGATTTGGAGGACGAGCTCCACGGAGCTCGTCTTTTTGAAAATTTTGAAAACCACATTTCTGAGTGTCGAAAAAATGTGAAAAAAATCCTAGACGTAGTACATGACTATTTCTACCGTTGTGTAAAACACCAGTCCGAAATATTTTGTCTGTGTAAAAATGACAAATTTCTGGATCTGAGATGTGAACAGTGTAAAGTTCGAATTTTTTCAGATTTGTCCGAATTTGTCTTTTTTGTGTAGGGAGGAATACAAAATATTTCGGGTTAAAAATTTGCAGAGTCATACAATATGTCATTATCAACATCTAGAAAAAATTTCAGGATTTTTTGAAACTTTAAAATATCGATTTATTTTTTTATGAAAAAACGGGCTCCGTGGAGCCCGTGCTCGAAAAGCACTTTTCGCTACCATGTTGGCTTCTATGCCACAGTGCCACATCGTTGAAACTGAGTCTTCACGCACTCGTATATATGTCATCTGGAGGGAACATGGAGTTGCCGCACCACTATTCTTTTTTCCTATAGATTTTTAAACTATTTTTGAGACTTGAATTGAAATTCAAGATGCATGTATTGAAAGCTCGAGTAACTTTTTACAGTGATTTTTTTTGGTAAATTTGAAAGTAATCACTATTGTATTAGTAGAAATTGGATAGAACTTCACTGGTGATTAGTGAAAAGTTGAGAATATACTACTATAAATTTGTGTTTGAAATAGTAGAAAGTCATCATCACTACAGGAAACGTCCGCTACGCCGACGGCCTTTTGCCGTCGGCCTAGCACCCTTTACCGTCGGCGTAGGTTTACGCCGACGGCTGCCGTTGGCGTAAGGCTGATACGTGCATTTTATATCATCATTTATACATCTTATATCATATTAGAATGTTATTGGCATCGTTATATCATTGTTTTTGCATGTTTTAGATGATTTATGGGACTTTCATACAAAGTCCCTATTTTTCGTATTTAATTTCTGGGAGGCAGAAAACCTCCTTTTTCTTGTTTTTAATGTTTCAGCAGCTACAGGAACCCAAATGGAAAAAGGAAAATTGCACAGCTGGTTTTTCATCGGGAGAACAACAGAGGGAAGAAGAACTAAGCGAGAAGAGCCACGAGGCCCAAAAGAAGGGGGCCCACGCGGCCAGATTCTTTGGCCGCATGGGGCCCACCATCTGGAGCCTCGGGCACCTCCTCGCTCGGGGTTTTTAGCACGTCATCGTCTCGCCAAAAAAGGGGACGCCCTAATTTTTCCAAGTCCATCCGAGGCGGCGGCGACGACGAAACTCCTGATTCCCTCCGAGGGGGATCAGATCTTGCTGCTTCGGAGCTCCGGAGGAGGGAGAAATCATCGTCATCGTCATCACTTCTCCTCCTTGGCGTGGGAGGAGGCCTCTACATTGAAGTGTAGGGGATCGAACAGTCTTAACGGGTAGTATAACCTAATTTATTGATTCGACTCAAGGGGAGCCAAAGAATACTTAGAGATCTTTGCAGCTGAGTTGTCAATTCAGCCACACCTGGAGAAGCACAAGTAACACGAGAGAGGTGAAAGCAACAGTGATTTGAGAACAATAGTAACAGAAACACGAAAGCAATGATGAGAAATATGGACCGGGGTTCATAGTTTCACTAGTGGCGGCTCTCCTAAGCAAATAATAATGCATTGGGTGAACAAATTACAGTTGGGCAATTGCCAGAATTGCACTAATTAATTAATTATGACAAAGCATTCATTTTATCAATCATACGTAGGCATGTATTCCATATATAGTTGTAACTAATCGCAATGAGAATTCGCACAACATCTTTTGTCCTGCCATCCGGTTTCAGCCGGGCCAATTAAGGAACAAATGGCAATTAAGGTGTTCCTTTTAATAGAACACCGGAGCAAAGCATTAACACACAATGAACATATGTAATCCTCAAGTTACTAACCATTCCCATCGATGTCCCCGTTTCTGTCACTCGAGGTCTCCGGTTCCGGACTAATAACAGGTGCATATAACTTGTAGATACGATCTAAGCATCAATTATATTCATGCAAACATAACGCGCCCAAATCTATGATCATGTCACTCGTGCACTAGTGACAAGCATTAAGCATAACAACATTGCAGCAACAACAATTCATAAACATAAATAATCTAATCATAACGTGCCAATCCATCGGATCCCAACAAACACAACGCATATTACATCGGATTGATCTCGATCATGTAGGGCAGCTCACGAGAGCATGGTATTGAACAACAAGGGGGAGAGAGTACCATCTAGCTACTGCTACAAATCCGTAGTCCACGGGGGAACTACTCACAACTCATCCCGGAGGCAGCGGTGGCGGTGAAGATGGCTCCGGGGGCCAATCCCCGTCCCGGCAGGGTGTCGGAACAGGCAATCTGACCCCCGAGACTTGTCGGCGATGGCGGCGGAGCTCTGTATCGTATTTGGGAAAATCCTTCGGGGGTTAGTGTTTTTGCGTCGGGAATGATTTTATAGGCGTCGGAGGCACCCGAGGGGGTGCCCGAGGGGCAGGGGCGGCCCCCGACCGCGGCCCCCCTCTCACCCGTGGGTGGGACCTGCCCCAGGGCTGTGGGTCCCTCCCGGGGTCGCCCTTCTGACTCCGGTCCTTATTTCTTCAATAAAAAATCGTCGTAAATTTTTGTCCAATTCCGAGAATATTTCCAGAAGTAACTTTCTGCAATAAAAACAGCACAAAAACAGGGAACTGGCACTGGGCATCTTGTCAATAGGTTAGTCCAATATAATTCCTTGAAATTATATAATAATGTAGCATAAACATGTAATAATGATAGGAATCAAGCATGGCATGATCAAAAATTATAGATACGTTTGACACGTATCAGCATCCCCAAGCTTAATTTCTGCTCGTCCTCGAGTAGGTAAATGATAATCAAAATAATTTTTGAGCTTGACATGCCACCAACATAATCTTGATCAAGATAGTAATGCAAAGCACATGATGTGAATAAGGTGATCCAAAACAATTGTCTATAGTTGACATTAAGCAAACAATGATTAACAAACGCTAGCTAACAAATGCTAGAAACTTTTCATGAATAAGTGTGTTGGAGACATGGAACCATACATAAGGTTTAGAAAGAAGAATTGCAAATTATGTCTCCAATGTAAAGTATCAATCATTCTTCAAAGCATCTAATTAGTCATTCATGGAAATAGCCAAGCTCAAGTCAAGTATCCTAATCCATCTACTTCAAATCAACTGTTTCGAAGTCTACTCAACTAGTGCAAGTAAGAAGTTTCTTTGGCACCATGATGTTATGGCAAAGAGAACAATAATGGAGGTTTGGAAGGTCAAAAAGAAAGGCTCAAACAGCGGAGAAGGTAACCACAAGATAGAAGGAAGTCCCGTAGTTGACACTGTATGAGGAGTAGTGATTGCCATGCAATAGATGCACATAAAGCTATAAGTGTATGAAACCTCTCCAATGGAACTAGTGGGGGTGTATCCAACTTGCTTGCTCATGAAGACCTAGAGCTCACTTGAGGAGGCTCATCCTTGAAATATACAAGCCAAGTTCTATAACGATAATTCCCCACATAGTTATACTACTAAAACAACATGAGAACTCTCTATAATGAAGTGTAGGTGCTACTAGCACAAGTGTGGTAAAAAGGATAGTAGTGTTTCTCCCTCTCTCTTTTTCTATTTTTTTTGGATTTTGGGTGGCCTCCTTGGCTCTTTTGAATGCTCTCTCATTTGGCCTCCTTTGGGCTCTTTTATTTTTCTCTTTTTTTATTTTATAACTCACAATAGGAGCAACACTCTATATTACAAATGGATCATCACACTTTTTGGTACTCATAACTCATAAGACTAATACATGATGTATAAAAGAAGATATGCATGATCGAGCGTAGTGTGGAAAAAATGTAAAACATGTGGCAAGCCACGCGGCACACTAACTCAATGATCAAGCAAACTACATGGTAATGAAGAACGACATCAAGTCATGTAATGTAATGATGGATGTTGCATGGCAATGTATCTCGGAACGGCTATGGAAATGCCGTGATAGGTAGGTATGGTGGCCGTTTTGAGGGAGATAGTTCGCTTATGTGTAGGAGAACAGGATGAAGTTCTCCCACGGAGTTGGATGTACTCGCGAAGTATGCACCAATCTCAATGTGAGAGAGGGCATTGCGCAGCACCGAAGAGGCTAGCAAAATATGGAATGGAAGTGCCAAAAAACCAAAACTCACAATGCATTTCGTATATTACAAACAACTAGCAGTTTCAATGTTCCACAAATGGTTTGAGACACCCCGAGAGGGATCGTGGAGGCGACACAAGTGCCCCGTTGGCTTCCCCGACCGTTGCAGTAACTACCCATTAGGAACTTCTTTTCAACTTAGCAGAATTCATGACACATTAGCATTGTTGACTTAGGTTGTTTAGTTCAGAAAAGTACGGCTCCACGCTTTACTAACACATCTCCACTAATCAGCTCGAACACCATTAACCAACACATTTTAACCATTAGTTATTTTAATGTCTCAAAACAATTGAAAAGTATCAAATTATCCACATAGTGATCTACAAGACTATGCAGGTTTTTTTTCTACTTCATACCACTACCACATGCATAGCATTTTACCGATCTAACACATTAACCTAGCAACCAAAACAACTCTCTAACAAATATAAGTGAATATCAAGAGAGTTTAACATTAACTACTAGCAGCTCTAAATAAGATAAAAGCTAAAAGCGAGAGCCTACTAGCAAACAAACAGTAGCTAAGAATACTCAACAAGATATAAGCGAATGGAGCGTGTCTCTCTCCCACACAAATAAAGCTAGGATCCAACAAGGATATGACCAGGAAAATAACAAACAAAACTGAAAGTAAAAAGACGCTCCAAACATAGCACATAATATGCAAAGTGATAAAAACGTAGTTTCACCGAAACGACCTGATGGTTGTTGGTGAAGAGCGGGGATGCCTTGGGCATCCCCAAGCTTAGACGCTTGAATCTTCTTAATTATTCCAGGGGGATTCCATGGGGGCATCACCAAGCTTGAGCTTTTCTCCAGTCTCACATCACCGTGTCGTTCAAAACTTAAAAACTCACTTCACACAAAACTTCTCATAAACTGATTAGAGGGTTAGTGCTCATAAATTAAAATGCACATGTGTTCAACTCAAGACAAATTACAAACAACTTTATTAGGAATTAGCTACTATTTACTAAGCCTCAATGTGACACTCCATCTCCAGAGTATCGCATTTGACGATAGTAAAGGAGACGAATACAAAATAAAAGCAGAATCTGTCAAAAACTGAACAGTCTGTAAAGATCGAATTTTTCGAGGCACTTATGTACCTCAAATCAGAAAAGTCAAAACTAATGAAAGATAGATAAAAGTATCAGGTTTGCTTTCTAAAAATTTCAGAAAAATATAAAATTCATAGGATTTTTAGATTTTCGAACAGTGAAGAACAAAATTCTGTTTCTGGACAGCAAAACAACACCTCGCACTTTCAATGTATTAGAGGCCAAACTTGGCACAAAAAACCAAAACAAAAAGATACAATTAAGTTGTTACAGAAGCAACAACTCCATGACTCAAGAAAATCAAAAACAAGACTGAAAGAAAAGATGGGTTGCCTCCCAACAAGCGCTTTTCTTTATAGCCTTTTAGCTAGGCCCAGTATTTTCAATGATGCTCACATAAGAATAAGTATTGAAAAGCAAGGGAGAGCATCGTGAGGGAATTATCAAACACATTTAAGTCTAACTCTCTTCCTATTCATAGGCAATTTATAAGAAAATAAATCAATGAAGCACAAAGCATTAAGCATAGGAAGGTAAAGCAAGTGTAACTTCAAAACTTTTAGCATAAAGAGAGGTGTTTTAGTGACATGAGAACTCTGACAACCATATTTTCCTCTCTCATAATAATTTTCAGTAGCATCATGAACAAACTCAACAATATAATTATCACTTAAAACAGGCTTTTCATGATCTACAAGCACATAGTTTTGGTCCATCTCAAAAATAGTGGGATTAAACCCACTTTCAATAGCATTATAATTTTTATCATCAAGTAATATAGGACCATCATCAAGAGCTTTATCATATAGACTTTCTAAGCACAACTCTTCATTATCATGCATCTCAATGGTTGGAGTAAATAAAGGATTATCATAATATTTATCAACATAGCACGGATTATCATATATAACAAGATCATTTTTATCAAAAAGGGATGTTTCAAATGAATCAACGGGATCATAGCATTCATACTCCTTTTGTAAGGAAGGAGGACAATCAAATAATGTATGAGTTAGAGAGTTACTCTCATTAGAAGGTAGAGATGGGTAGCTACTCCATTCTTCCTCCTCTTGTTCATCACTCTCCTCATCGTTTTCATCCAATGAGCTTCCAGTTTCAACAATTTCTTCTCCCATAGGCTCCTGCACGGCATTAGTCTTTTCTTCTGGGGGAGATAAACCCTTAGGTTGTGTTTGGATGCACAGAATTGGACCTCGGAATTGGAATTGGGTTGAATTCCAAATCTGAGATGGAAATGAATTGCCCCCAATTCCAATTCTGTTGTTTGGGAGTGCATGGAATTTGTTGTTGGAATCAAAGATGGAAATGAATTGACTTCTCTGCGCACCGACGGGTCCTCTCTGCGCCGCCGCTGCGGGGTCCTATCCGCGCGCCGTCGGCGTCCTCTGCCGCCGCCATCGGGTCCTCCGCGCCGTCGGCATCCTCCGCGCGCTGCCGGTTCCTCCGCGCGCCGTCGGGTCCTCCGCACGCCGCTGGGTCCGCCGCGTGCCATCGGCAGATCGAGCAGCGGCCCAACACTCGTCGGGTACGCCGCCGGGTCCTCCGCGCCGTCAGCATCCTCCGCGCCGCGCACCGTTGGCAGATCGAGCAGGAGCAGGACGGGGCGGCGGGGAGCAGGGCGGGGGGCGACGAGGAGCAGGTCGAGGAGCGGGGCGGGGGCGGCGGGGAGAAGGGCGGGGGGCGGCGGGGAGCTGGCCGGGGCGGTGGGGAGAAGGGCGGGGGGCGGCGGGGAGCAGGTCGAGGAGCAGGGCGAGGAGCGCGCGCATCGCTCCCGACCTCCGTTTCCGAGCAATTCCGAGGTGGGAGGCTCGGAATTCCTCCCTTGCGAACCGGTACGCTGCGGGGCGGACTCGGAATTGGTCTCCAATTCTAGGCCCAAATTCCGAACGCAGTCCAAACAACGGAATTCGGAATTGGGGCTCCAATTCCAATTCCGAGCCCCAATTCCGTGCAACCAAACACAGCCTTAAGATATTCAGTAATGTAGCAATTTTCATCTTTATAATTATCCATGCAATACTTAAGTATAGCAAAACTTTCAGATTTATAAGGAGCATCATCATCATTTTCAAGCAAAGAAGTAATTTCATAAGCACCCTTCCACGCAATAAATTCTTCAATAAGTTCCACATCATAAAAATCATAGTTTCCCTTAGCATAAGATGCTAAGGTTTCATTATCATTACCAGCACATTGAAAAGGAAGGTGTTTAAAATTCATGCTACAACTAGACTCATCACAGCAATAAGATATATCATAATTTAAGCACAAGTCTCTAGCATAATTGTTTAGAGTATTAATTATTTTCCATAAGTGTATCCCTTTTTGTGACAAGCGGTATTCCTTATAATATTCTTGTTGATCCTCCGTGAATCCGCCTTGCCAATAAGATCTAGTTTCAAAGAAGTTAACCATTGATAACAATAACAATAAAGAGAGTAGAGAGAAAGTGAGTACTTTCCAAGTGAACCAATAAGTAGAGCTATGGCTCCCCGGCAACGGCGCCAGAAAATAGTCTTGATAACCCACGACTCAAGGGGAGCCAAAGAATACTTAGAGGTCTTTGCAGCTGAGTTGTCAATTCAGCCACACCTGGAGAAGCACAAGTAACACGAGAGAGGTGAAAGCAACAGTGATTTGAGAACAATAGTAACAGAAACACGAAAGCAATGATGGAGAAATATGGACCGGGGTTCATAGTTTCACTAGTGGCGGCTCTCCTAAGCAAATAATCATGCATTGGGTGAACAAATTACAGTTGGGCAATTGACAGAATTGCACTAATTAATTAATTATGACAAAGCATTCAATTTATCAATCATACGTAGGCATGTATTCCATATATAGTTGTAACTACTCGCAATGAGAATTCACACAACATCTTTTGTCCTGCCATCCGGTTTCAGCCGGGCCAATTAAGGAACAAATGGCAATTAAGGTGTTCCTTTTAATAGAACACCGGAGAAAAGCATTAACACACAATGAACACATGTAATCCTCAAGTTACTAACCATTCCCATCGATGTCCCCGTTTCTGTCACTCGAGGTCTCCGGTTCCGGACTAATAATAGGTGCATACAACTTGTAGATACGATCTAAGCATCAATTATATTCATGCAAACATAACGCGCCCAAATCTAAGATCATGTCACTCGTGCACTAGTGACAAGCATTAAGCATAACAACATTGCAGCAGCAACAATTCATAAACATAAATAATCTAATCATAACATGCCAATCCATCGGATCCCAACAAACACAACGCATATTACATCGGATTGATCTCGATCATGTAGGGCAGCTCACGAGAGCATGGTATTGAACAACAAGGGGGAGAGAGTACCATCTAGCTACTGCTACAAACCCGTAGTCCGCGGGGGAACTACTCACAACTCATCCCGGAGGCAGCGGTGGCGGTGAAGATGGCTCCAGGGGCCAATCCCCGTCCCGGCAGGGTGCCGGAACAGGCAATCTGACCCCCGAGACTTGTCGGCGATGGCGGCGGAGCTCTGTATCGTATTTGGGAAAATCCTTCGGGGGTTAGTGTTTTTGCATCGGGAATGATTTTATAGGCGTCGGAGGCACCCGAGGGGGTGCCCGAGGGGCAGGGGCGGCCCCCGGCCGCGGCCCCCCTCTCACCCGCGGGTGGGACCCTCCCCAAGGCTGTGGGTCCCTCCCGGATTCGCCCTTCTAGCTCCGGTCCTTATTTCTTCAATAAAAAATCGTCGTAAATTTTCATCCAATTCCGAGAATATTTCCAGAAGTAACTTTCTGCAATAAAAACAGCACAAAAATAGGGAACTGGCACTGGGCATCTTGTCAATAGGTTAGTCCAATATAATTCCTTGAAATGATATAATAATGTAGCATAAACATGTAATAATGATAGGAATCATGCATGGCATGATCAAAAATTACAGATACGTTTGACACGTATCATACATCATCACCATCACCAAGATCAGCACCATCTCCATCATCATTTCCATGATCCACTCCGTCCCCCTCGTAGTTTGAGAGTTGCTATACCCTAGATACTTGTCTTGTGCTCCTATTCATGTTTGTGATTGAGTACTTGTCATTATTTGGACATGAAGTTATATTTTCATATTGTGTTGTACCACTTATGCCACTGAATATTATCATGTTTGCACGTTGTGAGTAGTTCCCGTATGTTCCTAAGGGCATAGGATGAATTGGCAATGATTTATATATGACATATGTTGGTATTTTTTCTAGTGTTTATCATTTTATGTGATTCTATGATGGTGTTGTGCGAACGTCGACTGCACAACACTTCACCTATATGGGCTCATAGGAGAACACCGTAGTGTAATGAATTGAGGGAGACTTAGGAGGACAAGTAAACCAAAGACCGAGTCATGAAGTTACTTTATGGGGAATTAGTATCGGGGACCTTAGAGTGTAATGCTATGGTGGGACTTTATGTCTTAATAATTCTTGTGCAGTCATTTACTTGGCCACATGATCCATCATAAGGGTTTAGTTTATTCATTTAGCTATGCCTAACAATGGCTCCGTCCAAAGAAGATTAAAACTTGACAAGATATTCAACGTGTTGTTTAATAAATCTCTATGCCTAGCAACATCCATGCCGCCCTCGAGAACGTTTTCCACATATAAGACACACATCACTTGAGCTTATCCTCTTGCCACATAGAGGATTGGGATTTCTCTCTTTGAGAGCTTTCTACTTGCTACCATCTATCTTAAGCATTTTTATTCTTTTGCATCTATACAACCAAAAATCCCAGAAACACTTGCATCTTTTATTGTTTTATTTATCATTCTTGCTAACCAATACCTTCAGCTCCTTGTGGGTTCGACAACCTTTTCTAATCGAAAAGTACTACAATTGATCTCCTGCACTTGGGAGTCATCAAGACACTTTTCTGGCGCCGTTGCCAGGGAGCGTAGCGCTATTGGTAAGAAGTTTGGTAAGGAAACTTGAAAGCTGAATTTTATTTACTGTTTTATCTCATTGTTACTATGGCTTTTATGAATCGTGCCTCGCTGCACCTTGCTTTATATGAAAGTGCTTACGCCACTGCTCCTAAAGTGGTTGAAACTACTGTGTCTGAAGTGCCTAAAGTGGGATACAAAATTCCCATTGGTCATGTTAAAAGAGTTATGAAAAATCCATTTACAGGGGATGGAACTAAGTTTGCACGTGAACACGTGGAGACAATTGAAGACATATGTGGTTTATTTAGGCTTCCTAGTATTCCTGAAGATCAGGTAAAAAGGAAGCTATTATATTTGTCTTTATCTGGTAATGCTCGTATTTGGTTCAGGTCTTTGGATGAAGAAGTCACTATTGAATGGAGTATTTTGAGGAAGGTTTTCTTTCTTAAATATTTTACTCCTAAAGAAGCTTATGAGAACCGCTGCTATATATTTAATTTCTGGCCACATCTGGGAGAGAGCATCACTCAAGCTTGGGGGAGGTTAAAGGAACTCCTTCGCAAGAATCCTTGTCATGATCTTACAAGGAATATTATATTGACAAATTTTTATGTGAGGCTATCAATGAAAAACAAGGAATTTTTGGATAATTCATCTGGTGGAAGTTTTACAAATAATACTGAAGAAGAAGCATGGAATTTGTTGGAGACTATCGCTAAAAATACTGGTCACTGGGATCTTGATAAAGGTAATGAGCCTTATTTAGATTATCAATATTCATGTGTAGAGAATTTCTCTACTTCTATTTTGTTTAAGAATCTGAGTGATGATTTTGGACTTGATCCTTATGTTTTAATTGAGATAGCTAAATCTTTTGCTAGTCATAGTGGTGTTCCTAAAAGTGGGTTTGAAGTTTATGTTGAACCTGTTAAACAATCTATTGTTGTTCCTAAAGTTATTAAACAGGTAGAACAGGTGTCATCTGTGACAGTCGAGGAGTATGTCGAAGCACCTCCATATCCAAACCAAGTTAAGGAGAATTTACTTATTGTTGTTACTAACAAGAGTAACAGAAGATGTTCTCAGCCTTATGAACAGGTGGAAGTCAACAGTCAAATTTCGGTTATCAAACAACTAAATGAAGAAGATCCTATTGATGTCTATTTATGTGAAGATGCTACTAAAGTTATTAAAGGCAATTCGGCCAAGGTTGGTAAGCCTGTTATATCATGCTCTATTGGGACTTCAAGTTATCATGGCTTGTGTGATATTGGAGCAAGTATTAGTGTCATTCCATATTCTCTTTATCTTGAAATCAAACCTGATATTGATCCTATCACTATGGAAGAGACAGGTATGACAATTCAACTTGCCAATAAAGATTATATTAGTCCATTTGGAATTGTTAGAGATGTTGAAGTATTGGTTGGCAAAATAAAATATCTTGCTGATTTTATTGTTCTTGGTTGCCCTCAAGACTCATTCTGTCCTATCATTTTTGGTAGACCTTTCTTACACACTGTTGGTGCTGAAATTAATTTGCCTAAAGAGAAAGTGTTTATTAAGTGTGCAGGAGAAAAACTTGTATTCAACTTTTCTAAATTTGCTGATAAACATTCAAAGAAAGAGCCAATCTCTGGAGATATAATTGAAACTCTTGCTCATATAGCTGTAGCTTCATCAGACGTGGTAGAACGTTATATGCTTAATCAAGATGAACCATTTAACGATGAAGAAAAAGATGTTTTGGAACAAATACTTTCACAGCAACCACCACAATTACAATTGCATATCCCACCTGATAATTTAGGAGTGCTACCAATGCCTAAAGGAGATCCTAGTTTTGAATTAAAACCTTTGCCTAAAAATCTTAAATATGCATACTGGGATGAAAAGAACATATATCCTGTTATTATTAGTGCTAACCTTTCAGTTGAAGAAGAAGAGAAACTACTTGATGTGCTTAAAGCTCACTGACCAGCCATTGGATACTCTCTTGATGATCTTAAAGGTATAAGCCCAGCTCTATGTATGCATAAAATTAATTTGGAAGAGGATGCAAAACCTGTTGTTGAATATCAACGCCGTCTCCATCCAAAAATGAAAGAAGTGGTAAGAAAAGAGATAACAAGACTTATTGAATCTGGCATCATCTATCCCATAGTTGATAGTAAGTGGGTTAGTCATGTTCATTGTGTTCCTAAAAAGGGTGGAATGACTGTCGTTCCAAATAAAGAGGATGAACTTCTGGCTCAGCGTACTGTTGTCGGTTATACAATGTTTATTGATTACAGGAAGTTAAATAAAGCAACTCGTAAAGATCATTACCCATTGCCATTTATTGATCAAATGCTAGAAAGGTTATCTAAACACTCTCACTTTTGCTATTTAGATGGTTATTCAGGTTTCTCACAAATTCCTGTTCATAAAGATGATCAAGAAAAGACCACTTTTACTTGCCCATATGGTACATTTGCTTATAGGAGAATGCCGTTTGGTTTGTGTAATGCTCCTGCTACTTTTCAAAGATGCATGAATGCTATATTTTCTGATTATATTGAAAAGATAATGGAAGTTTTTATGGATGATTTCTCTGTGTATGGTACTTCCTTCGATAATTGCTTGTTCAACCTTAACAAAGTTTTGCAGCGTTGTGAAGACCAACACTTAGTTCTTAATTGGGAGAAGTGTCACTTCATGGTAACTGAAGGTATTGTCCTTTGGCATCGGATTTCTGGAAAAGGAATAGAAGTTGACCCAGCAAAGATAGAAGCTATTGAAAAGCTGCCATACCCAAGGGACATCAAAGGTATAAGAAGTTTTCTTGGACATGCAGGTTTTACCGTAGGTTTATTAAAGATTTCTCCAAAATATCCAAACCTCTAACCAATCTTTTGCAAAAGGACATTCCTTTCTCTTTTAATGATGATTGTATTGAATCTTTTAATGTTTTGAAGAATGCTTTAATAAGTGCTCCTATTATTCAACCTCCTGATTGGAAATTGCCTTTCGAAATTATGTGTGATGCTAGTGATTATGCAGTTGGGGCTGTTTTGGGCCAACGTGTTGATAAGAAACTTAATGTTATTTATTATGCTAGTAGAACACTTGATGCTGCTCAAAGGAATTATGCTACAACTAAAAAGGAATTTTAGCAGTGCTATTTGCTTGTGACAAATTTAGACCTTATATTACTGATTCCAAAGTCACAATACATACTGATCAATCTGCTATTAAATATTTAATGAATAAGAAAGATGCTAAGCCTAGACTAATAAGATGGGTACTTTTATTGCAAGAATTTGATTTACACATTGTTGATAGAAAAGGGGAAGATAATCAAGTAGCTGATCATCTTTCTAGAATGGAAAATACACCTGATGATCCTATTCCTATTAATGATAGCTTTGTTAATGAACAACTTGCAAATGTTAATGTTTCTAGTGCCAAAGCTGCATCTCCATGGTTTGCCAACTATGCAAATTTTATTGTTGGTAAAGTTTTACCTCCACACTTCACTTATCAACAAAGAAAGAAATTCTTTTATGATCTTAGACATTATTTTTGGGATGATCCTTTCCTCTATAAGAAAAGTGTGGATGGTATTATAGACGTGTGTACCTAAGCATGAACAGCAGGCTATTATAAGAGATTGTCATGATAGTCCTTATGGAGGGCATCATGCAGGAGATCGTACAGGTGCAAAGGTATTACAATCCGGTTTTTATTGGCCTACTCTATTTAAAGATTGTGCTGAGTATGTTAAATCTTGTGATAAATGTCAAAGAGTAGGAAATATTGGTAGGAGAAATGAAATGCCTATGAATTACTCTTTACCACTTGAGCCATTTGATGTGTGGGGTTTTGACTTTATGGGACCTTTCCCAGCTTCAAAGACAAAGCATACTCATATTTTGGTTGCAGTGGATTATGTTACAAAGTGGGTGGAAGCAATTCCAACCAAAAGTGCAGATCATGCCACAGCAATGAAGATGCTGAAGGACATCATCTTCCCCAGGTTTGGTGTTCCCAGGTTTTTAATTACTGATGGTGGTTCTCATTTCATACATGGTATTCTTAGGAAAACATTAGCAAAATATGATGTTAGTCATAGAGTTGCATCTCCTTATCATACTCAAACAAGTGGACAAGTTGAATTAAGTAACAGGGAAATTAAACTCATTTTGGAAAAGACAGTGAATAAGTCTTGTTCTGATTGGCCACTTAAAATTAATGATGCATTATGGGCTTATAGAACCGCTTTTAAAAATCCTATGGGAATGTCTCCTTATAAAATGGTTTATGGAAAAGCTTGTCATTTACCTGTTGAATTAGAGCATAAAGCTAGATGGGCTATTAAACAATTGAACTTTGATTTTAAAACTGCGGGAGAGAAGAGAATTCTTGATTTAAACTTACTAGATGAATGGAGGAACGAAGCTTATGAAAATGCTAAAATGTTTAAAGAAAAAGTTAAGATTTGGCATGACAAGAGAATTAAGAGGAAAATTCAAAGTAGGGGTCAAGTTTTATTATACAACTCTCATTTCAAGTTTTCTGCAGGAAAGTTAGTTTCAAAGTGGCAGGGACCATTAGTCATACAGGAAGTGTACCGTTCAGGAGCTATCCGTCTCTACGGTGACATGAAAGGTAAACCTCATGTAGTCAATGGACAACGTCTTAAACATTATATTGCAGGAAAGACCTTCGTTGGAATGGTGGAAAAGTTTAATTTGCAAACACCGGAGGAGGTAATTGAGAGAGGTCTTGCAGTTTCAGCAACCCAAAATCAATAATTGGTAACTTTTGTGTTGGGAAGTTTATCGGAATTGCGTGAAATTTTATGGAAGTCATTTTTTATGGAAATTAACATGTGGGACAAGAAAATTGGAAGGAACGGAGACCCGAGGAAGGAAAGAGGGGGTCCCACGCGGCCAGATTCTTTGGCCGCGTGGGCCCACACATTTTGCCCTTCGGAGTCCTGTTTCATCTCGTTTTCGACTCCGACGCTTCGTCTTGACCTAAAAACCTTCAATATATACCCCCTTCCGTCGATCTAATCTCGCACCGAGCGTTTTCGAGCGATCTTTGTTTCTGCTGTTTCTGCCTGTCCGGGTTTAGCCATGTCAAGCTCCGGATCCAACCATGAGGGAGAAGACTCCACCAAGGAAGGCATTGTGAACCACTACCTCAACTTCGTGATGGCATGAATGAAGACCTTGTCCTTCAAGGAGGGTGTGCTGCTTGTGGAGGAGATGAAGGCTCCCAAGACCATCGGCATGGTGGAAGAGAGGCTGGGTGATCTGAAACAGAAGATTTTCAGGTATAACACTGTTGTTGAACGCAGCCTTGATGCTCATCACTTCATGAACCTGGAGCTGGAGAAGAAGGTTGAAGAATATAAGGAGAGGCTCAAGGACTTGGAGGATAGGTATCTACATATCATATCAGAATTGGAGAGGTATCAATCTCTGATGTGGGATGTAGAAAACCAAAACTGTGAGTACGAAGAGCGCTTCAAGAAGATTGCAGAAGCTGCCACGCTCAGGTACATTGATCCATCTACATTCTTCTACAATGGGAAGCCTTTCCCATGGAAATTAGAAGAGTGGAAGGCGGATTATGAGAAGGAGCGAGCTGAGGGAGAGGAAGCAGAAGCAAAACGTCAAGCTTGGGGGAGTTCAACCTAGTCTTTATTTTTATTAGTTTATCTATCTGTTTAGTCATGGTGTGTTTTTCTTTTATCGTTTAGTATCAATCTCTTTTAGGCTTGTGATCTCTACTACACGCTTCTATTCTTGTAGACTTGTTGGGCCTCCAAGCGCAGAGGTTTGTAGGACAGCGGCAAATTTCCCTTAAGTACCAAGGTTTATCGAATCCACGGGAGGTAGAGGTCAAAGATATCCCTCTCAAGCAACCCTGCAATTAAGATACAAGAAGTCTCTTGTGTCCCCAACACACCTAATACAATTGTCAGTTGTATAGGTGCACTAGTTCGGCGGAGAGATGGTAAAATGCAAGTGATATGGATGGTAAAAGGTGATTTTGTAATTCTGTAATAAAAATGGCAGCAAGCAAACAAGTGACAAAAGTGACTAAAAACGGTGTATCAACGCTTGGAAACAAGGCCTAGGCTTCATACTTTCACTAGTGACTACTCTCAACATCATTAACATAATTAAACGCATAATAGTTCCACAAAAACACATGCATGGTAGACGTTACTCGGAGATCATTATTTCGTGGATCAAATAGGTTGAGAATTGCGTAGGGCTACGAAAAGCACACCTTAAAGTTCGTATTCCACATCTATGGACACTTCATGCTGTCACTATCCGCATCCAAAGATAGTACTAACAAACACCACAACATATTTCTTGAATAGTCTCTTTCTTCAATAACACAAGCATCAAGAAACCTCATGATCTATTAAATCCAACAATAATTAAGAACAAACTCATGATGAAGATCCTTCCAATCTATTATCCATAGAGTCACACACAGCACCAACACTGTCACCGAGATACCGTGATCACAACGGTGACTCCGGAAATTGTACTAAATAACATCACTTGAGCAAAATCATATCCATTACTCATAGGGAAACATCATGTATTCAACTATACTAACAAACCTCATGATCACAACGAAGATCGCATCATGGGAGAGAGAGATAACCACATAGCTACTTGTATAAGCCTCAGCCCCGGTGAGGGACTACTCCCTCCACATCACGGGAAGCAGCGGTGTTGATGGAGATGGCTCCGACGGTCGATCCCCGTCCCGGCAGGGTGCCGGAACAGGACCTTCTGAACCCCCGAAACTTGTCGGCGATGGCGGCGGAGCTCTGTTGCGTATTTGGGAAAATCCTTCGGGGGCTTAGGGTTTTTTCGTCGGGGATGATTTTTTTTTATTTTAGAAAAGGGGGTGTCCCAGCCTCTGCATCGATTGATGCACACGGCTTTTTATTGCAGCGTCGAAAGATATTCAGAGTTTACATCTCAAACAAAAGTTCATGAAAAGAGAAATAAAAGCCTTAAAGACTAAAAAGGCAGCTCCTCAGGACGTCTAATCTTCTTAAACGTCTTGAATTCTTCTAGACAGTCGCCAGGTACCCCGGGAATAGATATCCAAAGCGACCGCCTCCAGCCGGGTGCATCCATAATCCGTATGCGCACGTTGCGGCTCTGGGACCAGGAAAGCCCACTCGTGGATCCAGTGGGTAGCCATTCGTATGACCTGTAGAAAGTTAGCATTACGAGCATTGTTAAAAATAATATCATTTCGGCAACGCCAAATAGACCATAATAAAGCACAAGCTCCCACACGGATTTGTGCTTTCAAATCCTTTTCCACCCCATCTAGCCAATTCCCGAACATATTCGTGCTATTAGCCGGAGTGACGATGTTGAAAGTATATTGCACAATTGTCCATAAAAAATGCGCAAACGGGCATGTAAAAAATAGATGATCTATGGACTCCTCCGAATCACAGAACACACATTTCTTACACCCATTCCAATTACGTCTAGCAAGGTTATCTTTCGTTAGTATAACTTTGTTATATAAGAACCACATAAAAATCTTAATCTTTAATGGTACTTTAAGTTTCCAAATCTGTTTGCGCAAATTTACAGTGTGCCCATTTAAATAATCCTCATATAGCGATTTAACACTGTACAAACCGGTTGAAGTAAGCTTCCAAATAAAATTGTCCTCCTCATTCGTTAAAGGATGTGCAATTAGCCTTTGTAGCATATGCAGCCACGCATTCCATTTGTTACCCGTCAAGTTTCGTCTAAACTCGATGTGCACCGAGGAGTTTGCTAATGCATCGGCCACCAACATATTCTTATGCCGAGCTATATTGTAAAGCGTTGGGTATTGAGCAGCTAGAGGGACTTCTCCCAACCAATTGTCCTCCCAAAAACGAGTTTTTTGACCATTGCCTACAACAAATTTTCCTTTACTGAAGAAATTTTCTTTTACCCCCATAAGACCCTTCCAAAATTGAGAGTCAGTCGGTTTAGCAGTCACTTGTGACAAACTACTATTTTGTAAATATTTGTTCTTTAAAAGCTCTTGCCATACTCCTTCTTCATTAATAAGTTTATAAAGCCATTTGCTTAATAAGCACTTATTTTTTATATCTAGAACCTCGATACCTAGACCTCCTTGGTCTTTTGGTCTACAAACAATATTCCATTTTGTGAGCCTGTATTTCTGTTTATTTTGATCACTTTGCCAGAAGAATCGTGACCTATAAAAGTCTAACCTTTTCAATACCCCTTTAGGTATCTCTAGAAAGGATAGCATAAACATAGGAAGACTCGTAAGAACCGAATTTATTAACACTAGTCTGTCTCCGTATGAGAGAAGCTTTCCTTGCCAACATCCTAGTTTATTTCCAAAGCGTTTTTCAACCGAGTTCCATTCCTTATTCAGCAGTTTTCTATAGTGAATTGGGATTCCGAGGTACTTAAACGGTAGACTCCCAACCTCACAACCGAAAATACTTCTGTACTGGTCTTCAGCCTCTTTAGCTTTGCCAAAACAGAATATTTCGCTTTTATGAAAATTGATTTTTAAACCTGATAATTGCTCGAATATGCACAAAATCAACTTCATATTGATGGCCTTTTGTAAATCATGTTCCATAAATAAAATGGTGTCGTCAGCGTATTGTAATATCGACACCCCTCCCTCAACCAAATGCGGAATAAGGCTCCCAACTTGTCCATCCTCTTTTGCTCGTGAGATAAGGATGGCCAACATATCGGCCACTATGTTAAATAAAATAGGAGAAAGGGGATCGCCTTGTCGAAGCCCCTTCCTAGTCTGAAAAAAATGTCCAATGTTGTCGTTAACCCTAACCCCCACCGACCCACCCATTATAAAGTTTTGGATGAGATCACACCATTTTTTGTCAAAGCCTTTCATTCGCAGCGTTTGCAAAAGGAAAGGCCACTTAACTTTATCATACGCCTTTTCGAAATCAATTTTAAAAAGCACCCCAACTATCTTCTTCCTATGAAGTTCGTGGATGGTCTCATGTAGGACAACTACACCCTCTAGGATATGTCTTCCTGGCATGAACGCAGTTTGGGTTGGTCGGATCACCTTGTGTGCAATTTGAGTTATACGATTTGTTCCAACCTTCGTAAAAATCTTAAAGCTCACATTCAACAAACATATCGGTCTGTACTGTTGGATTTGCACCGCATCCTCTTTTTTTGGCAGCAACGTAATTACCCCAAAATTAAGCTTATAAAGAGGCAAATGGCCATTTTGCAGCTGAACAAACATAGCCATAAGATCGGTTTTAATCACGTTCCAAAAGGTTTTATAAAATTCAGCGGGGAACCCGTCTGGTCCCGGAGCCTTATTATGCTCCATCTGTGAAATTGCCTCAAGAACTTCATCCGAAGTAAAATCAGCGGTCAATATCTTATTTTCTTCACTAGAAATTTGTGGGATATCTGAAACCACATTTTCGTCAAGACTGAAACTATTTTCGGCCGGCGCCCCAAATAGCTTTTTGTAGTATTCAGAGATATATACTCTCAGATTTTCTTCTCCTACAATTGTTCCTTCCTCTTGTTCCAGCTGGAAAATTTTCTTTTTCCTGTGTTTCCCGTTTGCAATGAGGTGGAAATACTTCGTATTATTTCCTCCTTCCTGTACGTGTTTCACTTTAGCCCTCTGTGCCCATTTAGATTCCTCCTCTCTTCTTAATTTAGCTAAGCTATCGTTGGCCCTTCTCAACGCATCACGTTCTGCATTGTTGAGAATAGTATTTTCGGCTTTAATGTCTAACATGTCAATAATACCAAGGAGTCTTTCTTTTTCTTTTCTATAGATACCACTTCTATTTCTTGCCCACCCTCTAAGATATCTTCTTAGGTGTCATATTTTATTTTGCCACACCTCAAGTGGTGTACTCCCTCTCACATGTGTTTGCCATTCTTTGGATACCAATTCAAAAAAACCCTCTTCTTTGAGCCAAGCTAACTCGAAGGAAAACAAAGAAGTATTGCCCAGGTGAGCTTGTTCACCTGAGTCAATAAGTAAAGGGGTATGGTCAGATTCGGTTCGCGATAACGCTCGTACGGTTACCAACGGAAATTTTTGTTCCCAATCTACACTTGCAAGTACCCGATCAAGTTTCTCGAACGTAGGTGTGTCTCGTCGACTTGCCCACGTGTATTGCCTCCCAGACAAATGAATCTCTTTTAAGCTTAGAGTCTCAATTACCGAATTAAATAGGAAGGGCCAACGTGCATTGTAATTTGAATTATTCTTTTCATGTGGACCTCTAATAATGTTGAAATCCCCCCCCCCCCCCAACTAACAGAGGTATTGGAGAGGACTCACAAATACGGACTAGTTCAGCAAGAAATATGGGTTTTTGAGCTTCTTGAGCTGCCCCATATACCGCCACAAAATTCCATTCAAACCCATCCTTTGATTTTATATGAAACTTTACACAGAAATCACCGGCATCCACGTCTCGGACAGTCAGCGATTCCATGTTAATCCCTACTAACATACCACCCGATCTCCCTTGTGGGGGTAAACAAAACCAAGAGAAGTCCCTTCCTGCCGACAAATTTCTTAAAAAATGCGCAGGAAAACTGGAACGCCCCGTTTCTAATAAAGCTACAATATCCAAATTAAAATCCCGTATGGACTCCTGAACCCTTAAATGCTTTGCCGTGTCTCTAAAGCCTTCACTGTTCCAAATTAAAGCTCTCATTATTTACTTTTTTTTTAGTCTAGCACTTCTTCTTAAGTTTTTCTTATCAACAACAATTTTCTTACGTCCACACTTCCCAGTGGGAAGCTGGCCTAAGTGATCCGTTTGATCTCTCAACTCGTCAGCTTCCTCCTCTTCTAAATCGTCACAAAGTCCCGACACTTTTGAGACAAAAAGATTATGTGGATCTTCATCTAGAGCATTCAAATTTTTATTTAGCACAATTAAAGCTCTCCCCTTCTCCACCTCTTTTAAATGTTGGACAGAAACCAAGTTCTCAGACGGTGATTTACCCAGAGAAACTCCCAAAACGCTAGCTCTAGCTAACACAGTATTACTCGAAAAATTACATAAAGAGAGTTTAGGTGTGGGACACGAACCTGCCATGTCGCGAGAGTTGGCCCTATCCATTGCTCGCTCCATCTGCGTTGCGTCCGCATTGGGCTGCTCTCGAATGCGTGTACTCGAGCGCAGTCCAGTCGCCATCGCCTCCGGGATGCCGCCGAAAGCAATTAGCTTCTCCCTCGGTATGCTGGTCACGTTCATCGGAGAACGGAGATCGCCAAGCTTGGAAGGCGACGAAGCAGTCCTCGGGGTCGTTGCACCGTCTGCCACCGTAGTGGTAACCGGCACCCTTTGCGGCGAGACAACCACGTTATGAGCATAGAAAGTCGAGCTGCGTCCAGCTCGCGTGGTCACCACACCGTCCTCCTCAACAGTGTTCGCCAGCGACCTCTGCAGCGAGACCGGCGTAGCGCACGCTGCTGCTCTTGGGCTAGACCTGGCGCTCATAGAGGCACCACGAGCAGATTTATCTACACCAGCATCTCCAGTAGTTGAAGGATCCCGAACAGGAGCTCGGGGATGATTTTATAGGCGTCGGAGGCGGCCGAGGAGGTGCCCACAGGGCAGGGGCTGGTCCCACCCGCGGGCTGCCCTAGGGCCGCGGCAGGGGGCCGCCCCTGGCCTGTGGGTGGCCCCCCAGGTCGCCCTTTTGGCTCCGATCTTCATTTGTCCAATAAAAAATCCCCATAAATTTTCGTCCAATTCCGAGAATATTTCCAAAAGTAACTTTCTGCAACAAAAACATGACAAAAACAGGGAACTGGCACTGGGCATCTTGTCAATAGGTTAGTCCGACAAAATGCATAAAAATGATGTAATATGATAGTAAAAATATGTGACAACATCACAAAACTAGCATGGATCAATAAAAAATTATAGATACGTTTGACACGTATCAGCATCCCCAAGCTTAACTCCTACTCGTCCTCGAGTAGGTAAGTGATAACAAAATAATTTTTGATGAGACATGCAACCAACACAATCGTGATCAAGATTGTAATGCAAAGCACATGATGTGAATGAGGTGATCCAAAACAATTGTCTATAGTTGACATTAAGCAAACAATGATTAACAAATGCTAGCTAACAAATGCTAGAAAATTTTCATGAATAAGTGCGTTGGAGACATGGAACCATACATAAGGTTTAGAAAGAAGAATTGCAAATTATGTCTCCAATGTAAAGTATCAATCATTCTTCAAAGCATCTAATTAGTTATTCATGGAATATCCAAGCTCAAGTCAAGTTTCCTAATCCATCTACTTCACAAATCAACTGTTTCGAAGTCTACTCAACTAGTGCAAGTAAAAAGTGGCTTTCGCACCATGATGTTATGGCAAAGAGAACAATAATGGAGGTTTGGAAGGCCAAAAAGAAAGGCTCAAACAGTGGAGAGGCTAACCACAACACAGAAGGAAGTCTTGTAGTTGACACTGTATGAGGAGTAGTGATTGCCATGCAACGGATGCACATAGAGCTATAAGTGTATGAAACCTCTCCAATGGAACTAGTGGGGGTGCATCCAACTTGCTTGCTCATGAAGACCTAGAGCTCACTTGAGGAGGCTCATCCTTGGAATATACAAGCCAAGTTCTATAACGTTAATTCCCCACATAGCTATACAAACGAAACATGAAAAACTCTCTATAATGAAGTGTAGGTGCTAACTAGCACAAGTGTGGAATAAAGGATACTAGTGCTGCCCCCTCTCTCTTTTATATTTCTCTTTTTTTTTACAATTGTGGCCTCCGTGGCTCTTTTAAATTTTCTCTCATTGGTCTCTTTTTGACTCTTTTATGTGGCCACTTTGGACTCTTTTCAATATGCTCACAATTTAGGGGCAACACTCTATTTTTACAAGATGATCGTCACACTTTTGGTACTCATAAGTCATAGAGAGAATTCCTTATTTGGCCCTGGCTGAAGTTTGCCTTCCTTTTTTGTCCCTGGCAAATTTTTTCTTCCTTTCATGACCCACAAAGTTTGGTTGGTTCCTTATTTGACCCTCTAGTACAATTTAAGCACTAAGATGACATTTTGCCCCTGCTGCAATATGTGACGAAATTGCACTAAAAAAGCTGTGATATACTAGTTGGTTATTAAAAAAACGATCTCCACTGTGGCTGGCACCAGCGCACCAGTGCACGCTTTATTTGAAAATTTTGAAATTTGAATTTTTGAGTTTCAAAAAAAATCTCAAATTTATTCGGGAAATTACTCCAATTTCCACAACTCCAAAAAAATTGATATTAAATAGGCACAAACATAGAGACAATCCGCAGGCACGCCAGAAATTTCAGCCCAAAATACAAAAAAGGCAAATTTCTGACAGACTATACGTACACTATACGCCTATATAATGTCAGATTTTGTTTTTTTTCACAGCCCAAAATAAAACGAGTTTGTGCCCGAAACATTGCACGTACATCCCAAGCATATACATGTATTTCCGAAATAAATTTAAGATTTTTTTGAAACTCAAAAATTCAAATTTCGAAATTTTCAAATAAAAATTGCACTGGTGCGCCGGTGCCAGCCACAGTGGGGGTCGTTGGCACGATCAGCAGAAGTTCAGCACTGAGGTTGCCGATCAGTTTTTTTTAATAACCAACTAGTATATCACAGTTTTTTTAGTGCAATTTCATCACATATTGCAGCAGGGGCAAAATGGTCATCTTAGTGCTTAAATTGTACTAGAGGGCCAAATAAGGAACCAACCAAACTTTGTGGGTCATGAAAGGAAGAAAAAATTTGCCAGGGCCAAAAAAGGAAGGCAAACTTCAGCCAGGTCCAAATAAGGAATTCTCTCTAAGTCATAAGACTAATACATGATGTATAAAAGAAAGTATACATGATTGAGCGTAGTGTGGAAAAAATGTAGAACTTGTGGCAGGCCACGCAACACACTAACTCAATGATCAAGCAAACTATATGGTAATGAAGAATGACATCAAGTCATGTAATGTAATGATGGATGTTGCATGGCAATGTATCTCGGAACGGCTATGGAAATGCCGTGATAGGTAGGTATGGTGGCTGTTTTGAGGAAGATAGTTGGCTTATGTGTAGGAGAACAGGATGAAGTTCTCCCACGGAGTTGGATGTACTCGCGACGTATGCACCAATCTCAATGTGAGAGAGGGCATTGCGCAGCACCGAAGAGGCTAGCAAAATATGGAAGTGGAAGTGCCAAAAACCAAAACTCAACAATGCATTTCGTATATTGCAAACAACTAGCAGTTTCAATGTTCCAAAAATGGTTAGAGACACCCCGAGAGGGATCGTGGTGGCGACACAAGTGCCCCGTTGGCTTCCCCGACCGTTGCAGTAACTACCCACTCGGAACTTATTTTCAACTTAGCAGAATTCATGACACATTAGCATTGTTGACTTAGGTTGTTTAGTTCAGAGAAGTACGGCTCCACGCTTTACTAACACATCTCCACTAATCAGTTCTAACACCATTAACCAACAAATTTTAACCATTAATTATTTTAATGCCTCAAAACAATTGAAGAGTATCAAATTATCCACATAGTGATCTACAAGACTATGCATGTTTTTCTATTTCATACCACTACCACATGCATAGCATTTTACCATTCTAACAAATTAACCAAGCAACCATAGCAACTCTCTAACAAATATAAGTGAAGAACAAGAGAGTTTAACATCAACAGCTAGCAGCTCTAAACAAGATAAAAGCTAAAAGCGAGAGCTTACTAGCAAACAAATAGTAGCTAAGAATACTCAACAAGATATAAGCGCAGCAAAGGAGTATTCAAACGAAAAAGCGGAGCGTGTCTCTCTCCCACACAAACAAAGCAAGGATCCAACAAGTATATGACCATCAAAAAAAAAACAAAACTGAAAGTAAAAAGAGCTCCAAGCATAGCACATAATATGTAAAGTGATAAAAACTTAGTTCAACGAAGACGACCTTATGATAGTCGATGAAGAGGAGGGGATGCCTTGGGCATCCCCAAGCTTAGACGCTTGATGGTTCTTGATATTCATAGGGGTGCCATGGGGGCATCCCCAAGCTTGAGCTTTGATCCATCTTCAGTTTCTTCATTATCCTCTCCTTTGGAACTTAAAAACTTTCGTCACACAAAACTTCTCATAAACTGATTAGAGGGTTAGTGCTCATAAATTAAAAATACACATGTGTTCAACTCAAGACAAATTGCAAACAACTTTATTGGGCATTAGCTACTGTTTACTAAGACTCAATGTGGCACTCCTCCTCAAGAGTATCACATTTGACGATAGTAAAGAGACGAATACAAAATAAAAGCAGAATCTGTCAAAAACTGAACAGTCTGTAAAGATTGAATTTTTCGAGGCACTTCTGTTGCTCAAATAAGAAAACTCAAAACTAACGAAAGATAGATAAAAGTATCAGGCTTGCTGTCTAAAATTATCAGAAAAAATATAAAATTCAGGGATTTTCTAGATTTTCGAACAGTGAAGGACAGAAATCTGTTTCTGGACAGCAAAACAACACCTCGCACTTTCAATGCATTAGAGGCTAAACTTGGCACAAAAACCAAAAGAAAAAGATACAATGAAGTTGCTACAGAGGCAAAAACTCCATGACTCAAGAAAAACAAAAAGAAAACTTAAAGTAAAAGATGAGTTGTCTCCCAACAAGCGTTTTTCTTTTAAGTCTTTTAGCTAGGCATGATAATTTTAATGATGCTCTCATAAGAATAAGAGTTGGAACGCAAAAGAGAGCATCATGATGCAAATATAGAACACATTTAAGTCTAACTCTCTTCCTATGCATAGGCATCTTGTAAGAAAATAAATCATTGGAGCATAAAGCATTAAGCATAGGAAGGCAAAGCAAGTGCAACATTAAAACCTTCAACATAAAGAGGGGAAACTTCATAAGATGAAAATTTATATAACCACGCTTCCCTCTCTCATAATAACTTTCAGTAGAATCATAAGAAAACTCAATAACATAACCATCACATAAAGTATTTTTCTCATGATTCACATGCATAAAAGTATTATTATTACTCTCCACATAAGTGAAATCTTTATTATTAGTAGCATTGAGAGTAGGACTATCATATAGAACTTGGACATGATAGACTAATTGTGTATTAGAAAGATGATGTTCAGTAGGAGAGTAATAATTATGACGAGTCTCGTAGGGATGATTAAAATCATTCTTTAGGGCATAGTTATCATCACAATAATCATCAAAAATTGGAGGCATAATATCATCATAAGCAAGGGGATAGTCATCTTTCCAAGCATATATTTTTGTAAACAAATCATCATGACTTTCAATACCAAAAGGATTTTCAAACCCATCATCCCGAAGCTTGGGGTTTTCCACATTATAATTAGAAGAAACATGAATATTCCCAACAGTATAACAATTATCAATATCATCATTTTCAAAATTAGCGCCAAAAAGATTTTCAAGATCATAAGTAGTATTATTTTACCAATCATGATCATCACAATAAGTAACAGGCATAACATAATCTTCTTCAGTAGTGCCTATAGACTTAACATCAAGATAATAATGAACACAATTAAGTGGATCATCTTCAATAATTTTTGATTCATGCTCATTAGGAACAACCATGATGGGAGAAATATGCTTAGGGGATGATAGCGTTTCCTCTTTATTTTTACTCCTCCCTCTCTTCTTCTTCTTCTTCTTCTTCTTCTTCACCACCTTAGGAGGGAGTGGTTGGAAAGGAAGCTTCTCCACATAATCTGATTCATTATTAGAAAAGACAGGAGAAACTTGGGAGAATCTCTCCCTTTCATTATTGGCAACATAAGAAACATATGTCCTTTTATACTTTGGTGAAGTGATATTCTTTCTAATTTTTGCATTGTAAGCATTGTCACGGCAATTCACAACACAATAATGATAAGCTCCCTTGAGAATGCTATTTTTCCCAAAAGTACTACTATCTAACCAAGAAGTTTTTCTTGACAACTCTTCACACCCCAAAAATAAATTAAGTTCATCATAAAGACTAGAGGTGATCATGTTATCACAAAACTGGCTAATAATTCTATCATTAAATTACGAGCATTGGAAATTAAAATGACCTTATTCATTGCAAAGTTCACACATAAAATGATAGAGGTCATTTAATTCTCTAGAAAATTTATATAAATCCTTAAGCCATTTGCTAGTTCTTTCATGCTTATGTTGCTTACAATATTTATCTTCTTCAACCCGAGTGCTTTCACAAGGTCTATGCACTCCAAAAAATTAACATGCTTATATGGAACATTATTTGTAGAGATTGGATCATGTATATTGCAATCATCATTAACAATTTCATTTTGTTTGCAAATGTCTTTGAAAGGTTCATGATGCTTAGACCATTTCTCTTTAGGAATATTAATATGAGAATCAAAAGATTTATAGATATCAACAACTATATGAGAGTCAAGTCCAAACTTAGCACTAAGCATATTAAAACTATCAGTTTCAACAAAAGACTTAATGCAATCATACTCGTAATTTATACCTGACTCTTTACCTTTGTCGATCTCCCAATCTTCAATGTTTTGTTGAATCTTTTCAATAAGATCCCATTTAGCATCAATCTTCTTACTTGTAAAAGAACCCATAGAAGAAGCATCAAGTATTTCCTTGTCATGATGAGATAGCCTTGCATAAAAATTGTTAACAATAATATCCTTGGAAAGATCATGGTTAGGACATTTAAGCATTAATGATTTCAATCTCCCCCAAACTTGAGCAATGCTCTCTCCGTCATGTGGCCAAAAATTGTAGATATAATTTCTATCTCGATGAATTTCATGAAGAGGATAAAATTTAGAATAAAAGAGAGACATAAGCTCCTTCCAATCCAACAAGTGAGAATTTTCTAGCAGCCTATACCACTCCAATGCTTTCTCCTTAAGTGATAAGGAACATAATTTCCTCATGATTACCTCTCTTGATACACCTGCAATCTCAAACAACTCACATAACTCTTTGATATAAAGCAGATGATAACTAGGATGTATAGCTCCATCTCCTGTATAGCAATTGCTCATAACACGATCAATTATCCCCATCAGTATCTTGAAATGAATACATTCAGTATGTGGAGTAACCTTATCCACCATGGGAGTGGTGGAGAGGTCACTCTCAAAAAGCAAATTCAAAGAACAACGTTCCAGAAGCCAAACTAGTGAAATAAAAACAAGAAACAAAAAGATATAACTGCAGAATCTAAAGAAGATACCTTCAAGCGCTCACCTCCCCGGCAACGGCGCCATAAATTAGCTTGATGTCTACTACACGCTTCTATTCTTGTAGACTGGGCCTCCAAGCGCAGAGGTTTGTAGGACAGCGGCAAATTTCCCTTAAGTGAGTAACCCAAGGTTTATCGAATCCACGGGACGTAGAGGTCAAAGATATCCCTCTCAATCAACCCTGCAATTAAGATACAAGAAGTCTCTTGTGTCCCCAACACACCTAATACAATTGTCAGTTGTATAGGTGCACTAGTTCGGCGAAGAGATGGTAAAATGCAAGTGATATGGATGGTAAAAGGTGATTTTGTAATTCTGTAATAAAAATGGCAGCAAGCAAACAAGTGACAAAAGTGACTAAAAACGGTGTATCAATGCTTGGAAACAAGGCCTAGGCTTCATACTTTCACTAGTGACTACTCTCAACATCATTAACATAATTAAACGCATAATAGATCCACAAAAACACATCCATGGTAGACGTTACTCGGAGATCATTCTTTCGTGGATCAAATAGGATGAGAATTGCGTAGGGCTACGAAAAGCACACCTTAAAGTTCGTATTCCACATATATGGACACTTCATGTTGTCACTATCCGCATCCAAATATAGTACTAACAAACACCACAACATATTTCTTGGATAGTCTCTTTCTTCAATAACACAAGCATCAAGAAACCTCATGATCTATTCAATCCAACAATAATTAAGAACAAACTCATGATGAAGATCCTTCCAATCTATTATCCATAGAGTCACACACGGCACCCACACTGTCACCGAGATACCGTGATCACAACGGTGACTCCGGAAATTGTACTAAATAACATCACTTGAGCAAAATCATATCCATTACTCATAGGGAAACATCATGTATTCAACTATACTAACAAAGCTCATGATCACAACAAAGATCGCATCATGGGAGAGAGAGATAACCACATAGCTACTTGTAGAAGCCTCAGCCCCGGTGAGGGACTACTCCCTCCTCATCGCGGGAAGCAGCGGTGTTGATGGAGATGGCTCCGGCGGTCGATCCCCGTCCCGGCAGGGTGCCGGAACAGGACCTTCTGAACCCCCGAAACTTGTCGGCGATGACGGCGGAGCTCTGTTGCGTATTTGGGAAAATCCTTCGGGGGTTAGGGTTTTTTTCGTCGGGGGTGATTTTATAGGCGTCGGAGGCGGCCGAGGGGGTGCCCACAGGGCAGGGGCCGGTCCTACCCGCGGGCTGCCCTAGGGCCGCGGCAGGGGGCCGCCCCTGGCCTGTGGGTGGCCCCCCAGGTCGCCCTTTTGGCTCCGGTCTTCATTTGTCCAATACAAAATCCCCGTAAATTTTTGTCCAATTCCGAGAATATTTCCAGAAGTAACTTTCTACAACAAAAACATGACAAAAATAGGGAACTGGCACTGGGCATCTTGTCAATAGGTTAGTCCGATAAAATGCATAAAAATGATTTAATATGATAGTAAAAACATGTGACAACATCCCAAAACTAGCATGGATCAATAAAAAATTGTAGATACGTTTGACACGTATCAGCTTGTGTGAGCTCATAGAGCATTATCATGTATCCTCTTGTGGTTTATCAATGAATATTAAAGTATGGTGTCATTCATGGGTCTCTTGTTTTGGAGATTTATGGGTAACAATCATGCAAATGAGCGTGGCATGTTTAGAAGTTTCAGTCACATCTTGCCTTGAATTTAATTAACTTGATGTGTGTTGGACAATTGTAGAATTATCCCGTTATAGAATAAGTAAAGAGAATGAGTCAACATGACTTGAAAATTAATAGTTTAAGGTTGAGATGCAGTCTTGTAGAATAAAAAGTTAAGAAGGTCAATGAAAACAATATGAAACACTCTTGTTATACTCCAGTATCTTTTGAGCAAATTAATGATCATGGATATTTTAATACTTATGCTCTTGAAAAGGGAATGAAAAGGAGGGCACCCGAGGATTCGGCTAACCATGGAAAGTGTGAGATAAGGGTTGTATTGAGCGTAAGAACTTGATTGAAATATCCATGACTAAAGTTGTACTAGTTACTAGTAAAGCAAAGGGATAAACAATATCATATCTATCTTTTTATTTGTCTTCTTTTAACTAGTTATTCAATAAGAGTTTATCTTGTCTTTAAATTTCAGCAAAGTATCAAATATTATAATGCTTGCCACAAAGAACAAAAGCATGTGAAAAGTAGTATGATCCAATTGTCCAACATACAATGGTTATTTGCTTTCAAAAGTAAGGGGTGATTGCTAGAGCTTGTACTTATGTTGCCCTTATGTGTATGGGTTTTAGTTCATTAATCTTACATTGCAATTGAATATGACAATGATATAATGCCCGTATTTATTTATCAACCATAAGTCCATTGATGCATGTGATGATCTATGTCCTTACTTACTCGAGGACGAGTAAAGGTTTAAGCTTGGGGGAGTTGATACGTGCATTTTATATCATCATTTATACATCTTATATCATCATATTAGAATGTTATTGGCATCGTTATACCATTGTTTTTGCATGTTTTAGATGATTTATGGGACTTTCATACAAAGTCCCTATTTTTGGTATTTAATTTCTGGGAGGCAGAAAACCTCCTTCTTCTTGTTTTTAATGTTTCAGGAGCTACAGGGACCCAAATGGAAAATGAAAATTGCACAGCTGGTTTTTCATCGGGAGAACAACAGAGCGAAGAAGAACTAAGTGAGAAGAGCCACGAGGCCCAAAAGAAGGGGGCCCACCCGGCCAGATTCTTTGGCCGCATGGGGCCCACCATCTGGAGCCTCGGGCACCTCCTCGCTCGGGGCATTTTTAGCACGTCATCATCTCGCCAAAAAAGGGGACGCCCTAATTTTTCCAAGTCCATCCGAGGCGGCGGCGGCGGCGAAACTCCTGATTCCCTCCGAGGGGGATCAGATCTTGCTGCTCCAGAGCTCCGGAGGAGGGGGAAATCATCGTCATCGTCATCACTTCTCCTCCTTGGTGTGGGAGGAGGCCTCTACATCATCACCATCACCAAGATCAGTACCATCTCCATCATCATCTCCGTGATCCACTCCGTCCCCCTCGTAGTTTGAGAGTTGCTATACCCTAGATACTTGTATTGTGCTCCTATTCATGTTTGTGATTGAGTACTTGTCATTATTTGGAGGTGAAGTTATATTTTCAGATTGTGTTGTACCACTTATGCCACTGAATATTATCATGTTTGCACGTTTTGATTAGTTCCCGTATGTTCCTGAGGGCATAGGATGAATTGGCAATGATTTATATATGACATGTGTTGGTATTTTGTCTAGTGTTTATCATTTTATGTGATTCTATGATGGTGTTGTGCGAACGTCGACTGCACAACACTTCACCTATATGGGCTCATAGGAGAACACCGTAGTGTAATGAATTGAGGGAGACTTAGGAGGACAAGTAAACCTAAGACCGAGTCATGAAGTTACTTTATGGGGAATTAGTATCGGGGATTAGAGTGTAATGCTATGGTGGGACTTTATGTCTTAATAATTCTTGTGCAGTCATTTACTTGGCCACATGATCCATCATAAGGGGTTTAGTTTATTCATTTAGCTATGCCTAACAATGGCTCCGTCCAAAGAAGATTAAAACTTGACAAGATATTCAACGTGTTGTTTAATAAATCTCTATGCCTAGCAACATCCATGCCGCCCTCGGGAACGGTTTCCACATATAAGACACACATCACTTGAGCTTGTCCTCTTGCCACATAGAGGATTGGGCTTTCTCTCTTTGAGAGCTTTCTACTTGCTCCCATCTATCTTAAGCATTTTTATTCTTTTGCATCTATACAACCAAAAATCCCAAAAACACTTGCATCTTTTATTGTTTTATTTATCATTCTTGCTAACCAATACCTTCAGCTCCTCGTGGGTTCGACAACCTTTTCTAATCGAAAAATACTACAATTGATCTCCTGCACTTGGGAGCATCAAAGGCCGTCGGCGTAGTACCCCGTAAGCATAGGTAAAAATACCGTCGGCGTAGCAGATGCCGTCGGCTTAGGTTTTTCAATTATTTTTAATTTTTGAATTTTTTTGAACTTTTTTTTAATTATTTTTATTTGTATTTCGAAATTTCTGACTTAGTCACATACTTAATCCTTAATTGCACACTTAATTATAGGTCAAAGTACTTACCCTAGTCAAACTTCCCATTCGGTCACTCATCCTCCAGCCCGAGCACGCTTAACTTTTGAGTTCCTTCCAAACTAGCTTTCAAATGAGAAATTAGAACTTACTGATATTAGTACCCTATCAATCATATTAACCCCTCGGTTATGATGTTACACTTTTCATTATTTAAATTTTTAAATTTTGTTTGAGTAAAGTAACAATGATTATGTAATAGTATATTTCGAATAAATAACAATAAAATGAATTTTACTTTATTTTTTTCCTTTTTACATTTAATATGGAATAATTCATAACTTTAAATCGGTAAATCGAAATTTGATAAATAAAATACCTAAATAGATTAGAAAAATGAGAGGAATTCAAATATTTCATCCATATCATCTTTTGCATCACAAAAACCTTGATAGTTTTAGAAAATTGGGAAAATACTCAAAAAATGGGTTTTGAATAAAAAAACTTCACAGAAATGAGCTACGAGGTACAAAGATGTATGGTTTTCGACTGAAATGAGCTAGGGTATGACATTTAACATAGCAAAACATGTCAGAATGAGGCAATATTTGACACACTGGTGTATCTTGGTTGTAGAATAGTATTGACTAAGGGGTTTAGGGTTTTCGTTGAATAAAAAACCCATTTTTCATTTTTTTAGTGTCAAAACAGGCTTTTTTGTGAAGCAGCTACCAAAACGGCTCACCGAAAGAGGAACATCCAAATAGATAGAAAATAGTAGACCACCTAATAACTGCATTTAACCCTAGGTTTGGATACAAAAACATACTTAGGTCTTTCAAACAATTCAGATAAGTTCCTGCCGATTTCGCTGGAAGTGGGTCTGATTTGAACTACGAGTGCCACATAGTTTGGTCATGATTTTTTGAAAAAAACCACTTTTAGATCCACAATGTATACTTTCTTTAGAGATCTTTGACGGTTTTTGCTGGATCGAAGTTACGATTAGGTTTAGGTTTATCGTTAGGGTTTATGGTCTCGGTTTCGGGCTAGGGTTAGACATAACTAATTCAAAAAAAATCAAAAAAAATGGAAGACCTTCACATGGCATCCTTTTTATGTGACCTAACACCTGGAAAAATTATAAAATGAGTTATGCAGGTTTTTATAAAAAAAACCTTCACAAAAATGAGCTACGAGGTACAAAGATGTATGGTTTTCGAAAGAAATGAGCTAGGGTATGACATTAAACATAGCAAAAAATGCCGGAATGAGGCAATATTTGACACACTGCTGTATCTTGGTTGTAGAATAGTATTGACTAACACTGTGTTTGGATGTAGGAAAGTTCGCTGGGAATTGAATTGGACTAGCAATTCCATTTCCCAGATGGAAAGGAAATGGACTCTAATTCCATTTCCGCTGTTTGGTTGTGACTTGAATTTATGACTGGAATCGGAGGGTAGAACATAATTCCAATTCTTGTTTGGATGTATGAAACTCGGAATTGAATGTTTTGTTGAGATTGGACAATATACAATTTGTTACCTGTATGAGAACAAGTGTATGTGTATATTTGAATTTTGATATAATATTTGCAAACAACAAAGTGCATAGTAGTCATACATCAGCACATAAACATACAACAAATGGTCAGAAATTCATGGTCACAAATGCATATGACAGTACCCAATTTGCACACAATACTTGCAACAACACATAACATACAACAAATTCGAATCAGCAGTACCCAATTTGCACACAAATTCAATCAGTTGCTAGTTGGCAGGGATCTGCAGTTTTAGAACAAACCAAAATTAGCAAAAATGTGACAAGGGAGAGGCGATGGTGCGGCTCAGAGCGAGAGAGAGAGGAGGGCGCCGTGCTGCCCCCATCCCGCCACCGGGCTTTCCCCATCCCGCCGCCGCCGGCCCCATCCCTCCGCCGGCGCCATCCCGCCGCCGGCCCAATCTAGGGTTCGGGAGGGCGGCGCAGCTCAGAGACGCAGAGGACAGCGCGACCCCGGCCGGCGCGGCGCAGCCCTGGTCAGAGGAGGGAGAGGGATTTACCTGGCCGCCGGCGCCGCCGTTTCCCGGGGAAGGAGATGAGACGAGATGCTCGGCTTCTCCTGTTTCGTGAGGAGGAAACGTTTCGCGAACGCGCTCTGGCTCCAATTCCGCGAGTTTCCCAGCCTCTAGGCTCGGAAACTTTTGGGCCGAGCGGACACCTGCGGGGGGTTGCGCAGGGAATTGCTGCGCGATTCCGAGCCCAAATTCCGTGACCACTCCAAACGACGGAAACTGCTGTCTAATTCTAGATTCCCCAATTCCAGCCCCCAATTCTTACATCCAAACACAGTGTAAGGGGTTTACGGTTTTCGTTGAATAAAAAACGCATTTTTCATTTTTTTTAGTGTCAAAATAGGCTTTTTTTGTGAAGCAGCTACCAAAACGGCTCACCGAAAGAGGAACATCCAAATAGATAAAAAATAGTAGACCACCTTATAAGTGCATTTAACCCTGGGTTTGGATATAAAAACATACTTAGGTATTTCAAACAATTCAGATAAGTTCCTGCCGATTTCGTTGGAAGTGGATCTGATTTGAACTACGAGTGCCACATAGTTTGGTCATGATTTTTTGAAAAAATCTCTTTTAGATCCAAAATGTATACTTTATTTAGAGATCTTTGACGGTTTTTGCTGGATCGAAGTTACAGTTAGGTTTAGGTTTATCGTTAGGGTTTATGGTCTCGGTTTCGGGCTAGGGTTAGACATAACTAATTCAAAAAAATCAAAAAAATGGAAAACCTTCCCATGGCATCCTTTTATGTGACCTACCACCTGGAAAAAATTATAAACATGAGTTATGGAGGTTTTTATAAAAAAACTTCACAGAAATGAGCTACGAGGTACAAAGATGTATGGTTTTCGACTGAAATGAGCTAGGGTATGACATTTAACATAGCAAAAAATGTCGGAATGAGGCAATATTTGACACACTGGTGTATCTTGGTTATAGAATAGTATTGACTAAGGGGTTTAGGGTTTTCGTTGAATAAAAACCCATTTTTCATTTTTTTTTAGTGTCAAAACCGGCTTTTTTTGTGAAGCAGCTACCAAAACTGCTGACCGAAAGAGGAACATCCAAATAGATAGAAAATAGTAGACCACCTTATAAGTGCATTTAACCCTGGGTTTCGATATAAAAACATACTTAGATATTTCAAACAATTCAGATAAGTTCCTGTCTATTTCGCTGGAAGTGGGTGGATGGATGTAAAATGCATACATAAACTTTGCATTATATTACTTATATTTCAATCATATTTGCATCATATAAGGGTTATATCATTGTTTTATAATGATTTTGGTAAGATTTCACAGTTTTCCTATTTTTCTGGAATTAACCCTGCACTGGCAGAAAACCCTATTTTCTATATTTTGATATTTCAGGGACCCAAACGATGTCCAAATGACCTAAAAATTTACGAGCATCAGTTTTTGGAAGGAACAAAGCGTAGGGACGAAGGAAGCGAAAAAGTGGAAGCCCGAAGGCCAAAAGAGGGGGGCCCACGCGGCCAGATTCCTTGGCCGCGTGGGACCCACCAATTTGGCCCTCGTGGCTCCGTTGCCGTCTATCTTTCTTCCAGAAGCTTCGTCTTGACCTAAAACCGACTATAAAAATAGTCCCCCGATGTTTTCCAGAGGGGAGCGCCGCTGAAACACAGAAACCACGAAACAGAGACCTGGAGCTGCAGATTGGAGGGGGGAAACTCCGGCGGGGCGCTGCCGGGGTGGTCTCTATCTCCCCCAATGACATCTCCACCGTCTCCATGCTGAAGAGGGAGTAGTCTCCCTCGGGGCTGAGGGCTCATGCCGGTAGCTATGTGGTTTATCTCTCTCTCCCATGGTGTGATCTTTATGTGATCATGAGCTTTGTAATCTAGTTGAATCCATAGATGTTACTCTTCATTATCTTATGAATTATGCTACTCAAGTGGTTTTATTAATGTAATCTCCGGAGTCACCTTTGTCCCATGGTGCAAAGTTGACAGTGTGCGCACCGTGTGTGGCTCTTAGGCTAAAGATTATAGGAATACTTATCATGAGTTATTATTTGTGTTGGATGTCTCTATGAAATTGTGGTGTTTGTCTAGTACTATCTTAGGGCGCTCAAGTTGATAGTGTGGGGTTCCCTAGATGTGGAATGCGACTTTAAGGTGTGCTTTTATAGCCCTACGCAATGGATTGGTGTTCGTTATCCAACCGGAGGATAGTTCGGGGTAGCATAGTGAAGAGGAAATATTTATGTATTCAATTATATTATTATTGTTGAGAGTGTCCACTAGTGAAAGTATGATCCCTAGGCCTTGTTTCCAAGCATTGATACACCATTTTTAGTCACTTTTGTCACTTGTTTGCTTGCTGCCATTTTTATTACAGAATTACAAAATCACCTTTTACCATCCATATCACTTGCATTTTACTATCTCTTCGCCGAACAAGTGCACCTATACAATTAGCCATTGTATTAGGTGTGTTGGGGACACAAGAGACTTCTTGTATCTTAATTGCAGGGTTGCTTGAGAGAGGATACATTCAACCTCTACCTCCCGTGGATCCGATAAACCTTGGGTTATTCACGTAAGGGAAACTTGCTGTTGTTCTACAAACCTATGCACTTGGAGGCCCAACACTATCTACAAGAATAGAAACGTGTGTAGACATCAAGCTCTTTTCTGGCGCCGTTGCCGGGGAGGTGAGCGCTTGAAGTTACCTTCTTTAGATCTTGCAATTAAATATTTTTGTTTCTTGTTTTATTCACTAGTTCGGTTTAATGGAAAACAACAAAAAAATTAGAGAGCTTTATAAAATTTATCTTGAAATTGGTCATGATGCTTTTGAAGAGAAAATTAGAAAACCTATGGCACTTTATTTGCATAACAATCATGCTAGTATCAATGTTATTAGTATGATTTATTGGAATGCAATTGTTGCTAATGCTATGGAAAATTGCAAGCTTTGGGATGCCGGTTTTGATGAATATGATCTTTTTAGTCCCCCAAGTTTGAAGGAGGAAATTTGCTTTGATGATACTATGCCTCCTATATATGATGATTATAATGATGAATGTGATCTTTTCAGTCCACCTACTATTGAGCATAAAATTTCTTATGATTATGATATGACTCCAATTTATGATGATTACAATGATGGCTATGATAGTTTTACTCCCACTATTACTAATGAGAAGAATTTTGCTTATGTGGAGAGTAATAATACTTTTATGATGGTGAATGAAAAGAATGCTTTATGTGATAGTTACATTGTTGAATTTGCTTATGATGCTACTGAAAGTTATTATGAGAGAGTGAAACATGTCTATAAATATCTCAATAATACTATGTTTCCTATCTTTATGTTGAAGGTTTTAATGTTGCACTTGCTTTATCTTCCTATGCTAATTACTATGTGTTTTAATGATTTATTTTCTTACAATATCCCAATGCATAGGAAATGGGTTAGACTTAAATGTGTTTCATATTTTTCTCTTGATGCTCTCTTTTGCATTTCAATTCTTATTCCTATGTGAGCATCATTAAAACTATCATGTCTAGCTAAAAGACGTTAAAGAAAAGCGCTCGTGGGAGACAACCCATGATTTTTTATATTCAGTTTCATTTTGGGTTTTTGAGTCAAGGTGTTTGTTTACTACTGTATTATCACCTTTGTATCTTCTTTTTCATCTTAATGGCAAGAATAACCTCTTTTGAGAGGTAGGATTAAACAATAGTGATTTGCTGTCCAGAAAACAGATTCCTGAGGTTCACTGCGAAAAATGTGTAAAATCACAGAAGAGTAATTTTAACTTGATATTTTACGACAGAAATATTAAGTTATTAATACACATTTCATTAGTTCAAAATTTTATGATTTGAGCAACGTAAGTGCCTCTGAAAATTCACTCTTTACGGGCTGTCCAGTTTTTGACAGATTCTGTCTTTATTTTGCATTACTCTCATTACTTGTGTTTTGTGCGATTCTATTGATCAAAGAGCAATACACAACCATAGTAATATTAGCTAATGTGTAGAATCAACTCATGATATGTCTTTGCTGTACCTATGAGGATTTAATTTATGGAGACACTAACCCCTCTAATCAAGTTTTATGTTGAGTTTTGTGTAAAGAGAATTGTTCAAGTGGAAGAGTTGAGGGTGATAAATAAAGATCACGAGGGACAAACACTCAAGATTGGGGATGTTACCCCTAGGCTCACCCTACACATATCAAATAAGTACAAGAATTCAAGCTTGGGGATGCCAAGCCACCTCACTCCAATCATCTTGATAACAAGTAAGTAAGCCTAGCTATATGGCTATAAAGAAAGCGCTTTACGGGAGACAACCCGGTTATTTTTATTTTTTATTTTCTTTGTGTCCTCTTGCTATAACGAGAGACTTAGTTTTTAGTTTAGTTTCTGGAATTTTTAATAAAGTGCCAAGTTTTACCCATTTTGGATTAAAAAAGTTGCTTATTGTATTCGGAGATTTCATTCCAGCATGAATCTGTGCACGGTATGATTTTCATTCCTAATATGTAACTCCGAATGAGCTCATATTTTAACTGTAACTTCAAATTTTCATTCTCTGTAATAATGAATTTTTTCGTAATTTTTAGACATATATAAGTCAGGTAGAAAAATGCATTACGCTGCTGCTGTTTTTCTGGACAGATTCTGTCCCATTTTGTTTGATGCATTCTTTGAACTTTTAACTTGAATCTTTTTTATCCAATTGTAGGCATACAACATTATACACTCTCTGGACATTAATATAAATTTTTGTCTAAGGATTCTATGCAGCAAGTAATTCATTTGTCTATCACTACTAATGTCACCCCACAGAAAAGAAATGGGAGAAACAGTGTTTTGAAGTTTTTTCACAGGGATTAGAGGAGATGCACCAAGAGCTATCCAAGTATGGTGAAGAACATAAGCTTGGGGATGTGAAGACAACCCCACTGGACCAACACACTCTCGGTTTGCACACGTCTAACTTCTGTTTTTCGATCAATACACTTTATCGCATAAACTTGGAGCGTCTTTTATTTGTTTTTATTTTGGTTTGATTTTTGTTTGTCTTAAGACCACCACTATCATTTATATATGAGAGAGCTACTGGAAATTTGGGTTGAATTAAGTTGGATACTATTAAAAATATTGGGATTGGGAAAGGGATGTTTGAGTTGATTTAAAAAGATACATATAGTTGCATGATTCATGTGCTTTGTAATGAATATTAAATTGCAAGTGTTATATCAAGAGCTATCTCTTATTCATGTTTTGATACTGAATGTTACTTTACTTGGTTTTACATAGATTGGTTAGTTCTATGGACACTTGTGCATGCATTTAGACGGTCAACTTTCTTCCTTTTGCTAGCCCAAAAATTCCAACAAGTAAAAACTTGTTTTCCAACACCTTCAACCAAAGTTTTTCCAGTGAGTCCACCATATCTACCTATTAGCTTTATGCTATTCCGAGTATGTTTATCATGTTATTTTGTATTATCTATACCTCTGAATTAAAATGCTTATGTTATTGATTGTTACGGGAAAGTTGGTTAAAAAGCTCTCGCGAACTTGATGCACACCTTACTTTTATTGCACTTAATAAACATGAACCATTGTGATTAAAATTATGAAGTTGTGAGCTTGACAAAAGTCTTGGTTGGGGGTTAGCCCATATGTGCTGTCACATGGCAAGCTTTCAACATGCTCTTAATTGTATTAAGTTGATATCATGTACTTTTGTTTATGGATGCCTATCATAGTGCCAAATAAATGTGGAAACTAAGTAAGTTTAAGTAGTTTGTATAAATGGCTAGAGAGACACCTGGGCCGCTAATCTAAGACATGCATCATTCATGGTGGAAATTTACTTACATGCTATTGTGAACCTTCAGTGATGCACCTCATAATAAAAAGCTATACCAATAGTAAATAAAAAGGGTGTTGAGATTGTTCATTATGTTTGTTTGTCTTGTCATTTTGACATGGGCTTGTTCCATCTCCTGGGACAAGAGGTACCCCAGTTGATCCTCTTTATGACGCTATTTTTACAATGATTTAACTTGAACTTGCTTGGTAGCCCAAATTGAGTAACACCATGGTGTAGGTACTCGTATTCGCGGGGCATGAAGCTTTCAACCCATACTTTGTCAAGCACACTACTCATATTTGCTTTCACTTTAAACTTTAACCATTCAAGATGCTATGATAGGGGTAATGAGAGCTTGACACCAATGAATACCACATTGCAAACATGACTAAAGCAGAAGCATTTGGAAGTTAGATGAAACTTATTCATGTTTTACCTCTACTCATTTATATATCTTTCCAAAGTGTCCACTTTTATATTCAGTTTTATAAGAGTACTCTATGACCATTATAGGATGTTTTTACTTTTCATTATGCATATATTTGGTCCATAGTACTTTCTTCTATGTTACACTTTGTGAATTATCATTGAACATCCTTGCATTGAGTAATTGATATCACTTTATAATCTATCTTGCATATTGCTACTCCTTTAAAGAATGAATCATTTGACTTTATGTAGCAATAGTAATCATCTTTGATATCCATTGATAGTCTTAAAATGCAAAGTCCATGTTGGTTTTATCACCTTCATACTCGAGGATGAGTATAGGTTAAGCTTGGGGATGTTGATGCATGTAAAATGCATACATGAACTTTGCATTATATTACTTATATTTCAATCATATTTGCATCATATAAGGGTTATATCATTGTTTTATAATGATTTTGGGAAGATTTCACAGTTTTCCTATTTTTCTGGAATTAACCCTGCACTGGCAGAAAACCCTATTTTCTACATATTGATGTTTCCCGGACCCAAACGACGTCCAAATGACCTGAAAATTTACGAGCATCAGTTTTTGGAAGGAACAAAGCGTAGGGGCGAAGGAAGCGAAAATGTGGAAGCCCGAAGGCCAAAAGAGGGGGGCCCACATGGCCAGATTCCTTGGTCGCGTGGGACCCACCAATTTGGCCCTCGTGGCTCCGTTGTCGTCGATCTTTCTTCCAGAAGCTTCGTCTTGACCTAAAACCGACTATAAAAATAGTCCCCCGACGTTTTCCAGAGGGGAGCCCGCCGAAACACAGAAACCACAAAACAGAGACCTGGAGCTACAGATTGGAGGGGGAAAACTCCGGCGGGGCGCTACCGGGGTGGTCTCTATCTCCCCCAACGACATCTCCACCGTCTCCATGATGAAGAGGGAGTAGTCTCCCTCGGGGCTGAGGGCTCATGCCGGTAGCTATGTGGTTTATCTCTCTCTCCCATGGTGTGATCTTTATGTGATCATGAGCTTTGTAATCTAGTTGAATCCATAGATGTTACTCTTCATTATCTTATGAATTATGCTACTCAAGTGGTTTTATTAATGTAATCTCCGGAGTCACCTTTGTTCCATGGTGCGAAGTTGACAGTGTGCGCACCATGTGTGCCTCTTGGGCTAAAGATTACAGGAATACTTATCATGAGTTATTATTTGTGTTGGATGTCTCTATAAAATTGTGGTGTTTGTCTAGTACTATCTTAGGGCACTCAAGTTGACAATGTGGGGTTCCCTAGATGTGGAATGCGACTTTAAGGTGTGCTTTTATAGCCCTACGCAATGGATTGGTGTTCGTTATCCAACCGGAGGATAGTTCGGCGTAGCATAGTGAAGAGGAAATATTTATGTATTCAATTATATTATTATTGTTGAGAGTGTCCACTAGTGAAAGTATGATCCCTAGGCCTTGTTTCTGAGCATTGATACACCGTTTTTAGTCACTTTTATCACTTGTTTGCTTGCTGCCATTTTTATTACAGAATTACAAAATCACCTTTTACCATCCATATCACTTGCATTTTACTATCTATTCGCCGAACCAGTGCACCTATACAATTAGTCATTGTATTAGGTGTGTTGAGGACACAAGAGACTTCTTGTATCTTAATTGCAGGGTTGCTTGAGAGAGGATACATTCAACCTCTACCTCTCGTAGATTCGATAAACCTTGGGTTATTCACTTAAGGGAAACTTGCTGTTGTTCTACAAACCTCTGCACTTGGAGGCCCAACACTGTCTACAAGAATAGAATCGTGTGTAGACATCAGTGGGTCTGATTTGAACTACGAGTGCCACATAGTTTGGTCATGATTTTTTTTAAAAATCACTTTTAGATCCACAATGTATACTTTCTTTAGAGATCTTTGATGGTTTTTGCTGGATCGAAGTTATGGTTAGGTTTAGGTTTATCGTTAGGGTTTACGGTCTCGGTTTCGGGCTAGGGTTAGACATAACTAATTCAAAAAATATCAAAAAAAATGAAAAACCTTCACATGGAATCCTTTTATGTGACCTACCACCTGGAAAAAATTATAAACATGAGTTATGGAGGTTTTTATAAAAAACCTTCACAGAAATGAGCTATAAGGTACAAAGATGTATGGTTTTCGACTGAAATGAGATAGGGTATGATATTTAACATAGCAAAAAATGTCGGAATGAGGCAATATTTGACACACTGGTGTATCTTAGTTGTAGAATAGTATTGACTAAGGGGTTTAGGGTTTTCGTTGAATAAAAAACCCATTTTTCATTTTTTTAGTGTCAAAATAGGCTTTTTTATGCAGCAGCTACCAAAACGGCTCACTGAAAGAGGAACATCCAAATAGATAGAAAATAGTAGACCACCTTAGAAGTGCATTGTTTAAGTGCCAAAAATAATTTCCACAATGATTTTCATAAATATGATTTTCCATTTTTCAAGTGCCAAAAATTACTTTTTAAGTAAGCAAGTACCAAAAATATGTTACAAAAAGTCATATGCATGGTGAAAAAGATTATATGGATGTCATATTTGGATTCCTCTCATTTTTCTAATCGATTTAGATGTTTTATTTGTTAAATTTCGATTTACGGATTTAAAGATATGAATTATTTCATATTAAATGAAAAATCGAAAAAAAATCATATCTATGCCGACGGCTTTGCCGTCGGCGTAGCCCTGTGACCATCTGTGCCGATGGTGGCCGTCGGCACAACCATCCTATGCCGACGGCAAAGGTGTGCTGACGGCCACCTCGACCGGCTGGCCTATCAGGAAACTACGTCGACGGCCCCGACAAATTGCCGTCGGCGTAGCGGGCGGCCGTCGGCACCTAGCCTCATTCCTGTAGTGCATTGTACTACTGGAAGTGGCATTGATTAGTGAAAACTCAAATCTTAACAAACTAATTGGAGCGAAAGACCGAGTGCCCAACGAATGGTCACAAGTCAATGCCAACCATTAGCATGAGCCACACGAGCCCGTATTTAATAGGTGGTAACCTAAGGACGTTGCTTGGCCTATGTCACACCATCGTAAGGCACACTATCAAACAGTAGGCCATGAGACAAATACAAAATGCAAGAAAAATAAATGCAACTAGAGACGCATTAGAGTAAGCCATGCCAACCAAATAAGAAGGAGCTAAGAGAAATTACGCCGCATTAAATGATTTTTTAGGAACATCCGCATTATATCATCTCCAACTTCGAGATCACACACAAACCAACGAAACTTATAAAACATTACAGACGCAACTAGGCATAAGCCGCTTCGATCTGGCAAAAAACGTACGCGAAGAGGAAAGCCGAAGAGAGACGTACGCGAGGAGGAGAGCGGAGGAGAGAGCTGAGCGAATTAGCAAATATGTGAGCAAATTAGTATGCATGCACTAAATGACAGAATTGCTGACGTCATCTCGCATTAAATGTGAATGTCGAATTTTCAAAACATTTTGTAGCTCAAACCCTTCATCCGATTTATGATACGTTTTCACCGTTGTACTAGTCGCGTCGAGATCTTCGAAAGTAGATCCCATCTTAATATGTTTCAACGAAAAAAAATTGACCCAAAAGTTATCAACCATTAACATGTAAGTTACCAGGGGTGTAGTATGTAAGTTACCATCCCATAGAACGATTCATTTTGGACGCAACTATACAACGAATGGTAACTCCATCGGTCCAGGGAGGGTAACTCCATCGGTCTAGAGTGGGTAACTACATCACTATTGGGCTGCAACTCTATCAGTTTAGGGTGGGTAACTCCATGAGTTTATTATGGTAACTCCATCACTATTGAGTGGATAACTCATCACTACTGGGTGGATAACTCCATCACTCTATTGATTGGGTGGTAACTCCATCACTACTGGGTGGATAACTCATCACTATTGATTGGGTGATAACTCCATCACTACTGGGTGGGTAACTCCATCACTACTGGGTGGTAACTCCATCACTACTAGGTGGTAACTTTATCAGCATAGGGTGGGTAACTACATTACTACTGGGTGGTAACTCTATCACTACTTGGTGGTAACTTCATCACTATTAGATGAGTTAGTCCATCAGTTTAGGGTGGGTAACTCTATCACTATTGGGTAGATAACTTCATCAGCCCGTCACTGCTGTGTAGATAACTCCGTCAGTGTAGTGTGGACAATTCCATTAGTTTTAGGGTTGGTAACTCTATCACTACTGGATGGGTAACTCCATTAGTTTAGGGTGGGTAACACTATCACTGCTGAGTGGGTAACTTTATCAGTTTAGGGTGATAACTTTATCACTGCTGTGTGGGTAACTTTATCAGTTTAGGGTGGGTAACTCTATCACTGCTGGGTGGGTAACTCCATCACTATTGGACGGTAACTTCATCAGTTTACCGTTAGTAACTCCATCACTACGGGGTGATAACTCCATCAGTACAGGGTGATAACTCCATCACTGTTGGGTGGTAACTTCATCACTATGGGGGCGGTAACTTCATCAGCTTAGGGTTGGTAACAACATCACTACGGGGGCGGTAACTTTATCAGCTTAGGGTTGGTAACTACATAACTTCTGGGTGGGTAAGTCAATCAGTTTAGGGTGGGTAACTACGTCACTAGGTTTTGCCTCCTCACGAGGGCCCGAACCTGGGTATGTCTCGCATTTTCCGTGCTCGTGCCCAATCCCGCTAGAACGCCGTTGCTCGCGTCCTTAGTCCCCACACCTTAAGCCACCCCGTTGGTATATGTCGTGCAACATAACACAACATTTGGCGCCCACCGTTGGGCCTAGCGGCGACCGGAGTCACGTTCTGGACGGGACCCCTCTTCATCGTCATCGTCGTCGCCGTCTCGACGTCTTCACCATGCTCTCTCCTGAAGAAACTCAGGGGCTCGGGCGTTTGGCGACGCCACGGTTTCGTGCCCGCGCCCGAGTCATCTTCGTCTGCGCTGCCGACCTCCTTCGCCTCCGACGATGCACGCTCTTCTGCGCCCGTCGTTCACCTCCGCCGTTGGCATGCTGGCTCCTCCGTCCGCGCCCGTCGACCCCAGCACCATCCGTGCGCGCACGCGCCCGCAGGTAGGCCTGTAAGTGGACATGGGCAGCCCACGGTGTCCCAAACCCAAATCGACTTAACTCTCTAAGTGAACACCCACGAGGACAGATAAATTAGTATTGGATAATCACGGTATGGCCGCTACCGCCGCCTCGCCACCAACTTCATGAAGGCTGCGGACACCATGCCGAGAGGAACTCGTGAACTACCAGGGGCAGCGGCACGCGGAACCTTCCGTTGCGTCGAGCGGTGAGAGTTAAGGGGCAACTTGGGCATCCTTCCGACGGCGGCGCGCGGGGAGAGCCACAAGGCGGCGCACAGATTGACCCCGCGATGACGACAGCCAGGACGACTACCGTGTGCAAGGGAGTTGGTGGAATTTGAAACTCGTGAACTACCAGAGCATGTGCAAGGGAGGGATCCAGCGATTGAGCAGCCTCCAGTCGTCGAGCGGCGGCGAAGACAACAAACTCGCGGAGAGATGGCGTCGACTCCTCGCCGATCTCCGTGCTGCTCCGACCGGCGCCGTCGCCCTCGGTGGCCGAGGCGTTCTCGCTCCACGGGTCACCTTACGGCCTCCAAGATGCGACGAGCCCGGGAGCTCACCCTCGATGTGACCCGACATGAGCGGGCTCACCATGCTCGGGTGCTCGCTCTTGGCCGTGCATGGGCACGGCGCCATGCCGTGGCTCTGGCGGCCGTCGTCGCGCGTGCGCTGCCGCTGCCATTGCAGCCGAGCCGAGCGTCGTTGGCCTGCTGGTCAGGGCGCCGTCGCGGTTTCGTCGCCGGCCGCGCGGCCTCCCCTCGCGCCCCTCGACTCCTCCGTCCGTGCACTCCGTCAACATTGCGCCCGCGCCCGCCACCGGGCTCCTCCTCTGCACCCGGCTGCTCCGCTCCCGCCTCGGCCGGCCGCGCGTTCGCCTGCGCGGCTCCGCCCCTGGCTGGCTCCCGCGTGCGCCTCTGCCGACTCCCGCATCCGCCTCTGGCCGGCTCCCGCATCCACCAGCGCGGCTCCACCACCGCGGCCATCTATCTCGCCCACGTCCAGCCACTCCTTGTCGTCCCGCGTCCGCCCGTCACCGCCCGCGCCTGGCCGGCTCTGCCCCGTCGCTCCTCTGGCTCCGCCGCCCTCGCCCGCGCGCCCACGCCCAAGCTCCTCCGTCCCGGTCGCCATCACAGCTCCTGCGTCCAGTCCGGCTCCCACACCCTGGACCCTGGTTGACCCCGCCCCCGTCCGCGAACTTATCCAAAGCGAGTGACATGCGCGACGTGGGTGAAGCGGGTCAATGACTTGTTCCAGACGAAATCCATCCGTTCGTCCGCAATCGATGGCTCCTGTAGGTGCGTGGAGTTAAGCCAATTAGAAGCTGCTTCTGATTAGATTTTCTGAACATTACACATCAAAACATTCACCCTCCCTTGCCTACACTTCTGAACGACTAATCGACCGTCGGATGTTAGGGGCAATCGACGAAAACTGAAACTGTTATGATTTTGGGCTTGTATGGAGGATAGAGCATAAATGCGTTTTGGAAACAAAAAATAATAAAGTTGGTGCAAATTCACCCAATCATTTTTCACTCTTGTTTTTATTAGGGCAAAATCATTTTTCTCTTGTGTTGTGAGAATCTGTGGCCGAGGTAGGAGAAGGGCTGGTAACATGCTGAATCGGTCCATGCCAGCGTCTAGTCGGCCTAGTTCACAGCCCAGTTTCTCGAGTGTTCCGCCCCATCTCCCTCTCTCTCTCGACTCTCGGTAACATAGAAGCCTTGTCATAAATAAAAAAGAAAAGAAAAGAAAAGAAAAGGGAAAACTCGGTTTCCGGCAGCCAAGGCGTCGCGCTACGAGGGAGGAGGGAGGAGGCCGGAGGCGGCGGCGCACCATGCCAGTTTGGGGGACGGCCAGCATGCGCAGGGGGCAATTGAGTGGAGTCAACGGCGATGGCAAGCGCGGGGATTGTTGGAGCCCGACGCATCCGCCGACTGGGTGCCGTGGAGTAGCCGCCGTTCGGCCGGTCGCCGCCGGTCGGAGTAGCGGGGAGGGCGAAGAAGCGGGGGAGACGGCTGGGATCCATGGCGGAGCTCGCGATGCGGCCTCCACCTTCCGCACCGGCCAACACGAGTGCGGCGGCGGCGGCCTCCCCTCTCCCGGGAGGCGAGAGGCGTGAGGCCCCGCGTGACGGCGGCGTGCGGTAGACACGTCACGCGCGCGGCATCAGGGCCGTCCGTCCTGATCAAACGGCCGCGGCTGGTCCCTGGGGCACGACTCGCGCGACTGGCCCATCAGTGACCGTCCGATCCGCCACGTCAGGCGCGGATGGCGATCAGACGGCTGGGGACGTGCCAGTCGGGAGTCCTCCGAGAAAGAAGCGCAGCTTCCGTCGCCTGCCTGCCAGCTGTATATTTGCTGCCACACCGCATGCAACTCTGCAGTCTGCACCACCGCAACAAACTTTTCTCCTCTCCTCTCCTCCAACTCCAGGCGGAAGCAGAAGCGGAGGCAGAGCAGCGGAGGAAAGGTGAGAGGCTTCTCGTCTCCTCTCCTCCCCTTCCCGTCTCCTCTCTCGTGCTGAGAGAGATCATCTGCTTCTTCGGTTCGTCTTCGCGTCGTGGGCTAGCTACCAATCGAGCGGAGCGAGGGTGCGTCGGCGTTCCGTGAGCAGTTCTGTTCTCCGACGACGCCGTGTTTGCTGATTCCTCTTGCTGTTGTTGTTGCTGTTTTTGTTTCGAAACTCGTGAGATTCTCTGCCGCTTCTTCGGTTGGTTCGTCGGTTCCTGGAATACCGATCGAGCGGAGCGCGGGCGCGTCAGCGTTCCATGACCATTTTTGCTCTCCGACGATGCCGTGTTTGCTGATTCCTCTTGCTGTTGTTGCTGTTTTCGATTCGAAATTCGTGAGATCCTCTGCTTCTTCGGTTCGGTTCGTTCGTCGGCTCGTGGGCTACCCATCGAGATCGAGCGGAGCACGGGTGCGTCGGCGTTCCGTGACCAGTTTTTTTCTCGACGACGCCATGTGGGCTGATTCCTCTTGCTATTGTTGCTGTTTTTGATTCGAAACTCATGAGATCCTCTGCTGCTTTCTTCGGTTCGTGGGCTACCTATCGAGCGGAGCGAGGGTGCGTCAGCGTTCCGTGACCATTTTTCTGTTTCGACGACGCCGCGTTTGCTGATTCCTCTTGCTGTTGTTGTTGCTGTTTTCGATTCGAAACTCGTGAGACCCTCTGCTTCTTCGATTCGTGGGCTATTCATCCAGCCGCAGAGCACTGTGTGTCAGCGTCTCGTGACCCTTTTGTTCCGCGACGACGCCATGTTTATCGATTCCTCTTGCTATCGTTGGTATTTTCGGTTCAAAACTCGTCAGATTTTTCTGCTTCTTCGCTTCGTGGGCTACTCATCGAGCCGCAGATCGCCCTGTGTCAGCGTCTCGTGGCTGTTTTGGTCTGCGACGACGCCATGCTAATCGATTCCTCTTGCTATCGTTGCTATTCTCGTTTCAGAACTCGTGAGATTACTCTGCTTCTTCGCTTCGTGGTCTACTCATCGAGCAGAGCGCGCTGTGTCAGCGTTCTGTGACCATTTTGTTCTGAGACGATGCCATGTTTGTTGATTCCTCTTGTTGTTCCTGCTGTTTCTTGATTCAAAACTCTGGTCGTGCTTGCTGTTGTGTCCTAATCAATGTACCTTGCCATGAAATCAAACATCCACCAAGTCTTACTTCGTGAACCTGCTTCGAGTTTTCTTATGGTGAAGCGGTGGCTATTTTAGGGTTATATCGCTCTTAAGACAGATGAGATAGTGCACTCTTGCTTATTCTACCCTCTGTTCGTGCCTCTTAAGAGTATGTAGTATTTCGTGTGGTTTGGTTCCTATGTGTAACATCTTCGGTACAAAGCCCCGTATTGTGTTAGAAGAATGTGATTTCCTCATAGTATATAAGCATCCCAGGATGCAATCTGTACATGCACTAACATGATGGGGCTACTTAGCCCTTTCTAAATCAAATTTTCTGCCATATAACGATTTGTAATGCAGTCAGTGTCAATACATTCAGTTTTTTTCTTGGAATAACATTTTCTAGACTACTGTATTCACACTTAAATCTTCCAGGAAAGCAAACCCTTGCAATGGGTCAACGTCATTCTCACCTATCGAGGTTAACTGTCAGAGAGGAGAATGACAGAATTAAGTATGCTGTGTCATCTACGCAAGGACCGCGCTCGCGCATGGAAGATGCTGTGAGTAAAGTTGCACTACTTAGTACAACTCTTGGGATGTTCTTCACAAACATTTGTGATCGGCTGGCAAGTAAATCTTAAGCTTGATTTTCGCTCTTATTGTTCTCAGCATGCAGCTATACTAGATCTAGATGGTGACAGGTCCACATCATTCTTTGGTGTTTATGATGGCCATGGAGGTTTGTTCTTCATTCTGGTCTTGTTACAACATACCGAAACATTTCATGTGTTGCCATGTTGGAGTTGTGATTACTGTACTCTGAACTGTTGTGATTTGTGAGGAATAAATCAAAACATTCCTGTCATCTTTTATATCATCACTGTGTCGAGTGTATCATTTCTTTCCAGTGATACCTATTGAAGGGATGTTCAGCTAGTTCATCACATTAGTTTTAATATAAGCTTCTATGCACATTCTGTTGATCCCGCATTCTTGTTCTGTTATATGCACTTATATGACGACACCAGGCTTAGCCATATATTATCTGTTTCAGGACCTAATGTTGCACTGTATTGTGCGAGCCGATTTCATACTGAGCTTCTAAAAGACGAAGATTATCACAACAATCTGGATAATGCTGTGGAGCACGTGTTTTCCAGGTTATTTGACTAAATTATGTACTCTACATCTATGGCTCAATAACTATTATCCTTTTTCAGTACTCAAAGGTGAAACGGTCAATGTTACACCTATTTTGTTTGTAGATGTCTTGTTCTCATAGCAAAGAAGGTTGGGCATGTTGCATGTGCAAATACGAAATATGTAATCTTTGTTCCTGCTTAATTTTTGCAGAATGGATCAGCAGCTGCGAGAATATGTTGACCGGAGGGCGTTAGCTAATCCCCGTCGTTTCATTTTCAGTTTGCTAAATTGTTTCAGGACTGCTCCTTGTGTTAAGGTTTGGTTTCCTTCGAGATGATTATCAATGAATTAATGTGCTTCAGTATCAAGCTTTTGAAGACGTTGACTAAGATTGTATCTCTTGGATAATATGCATACTATTATCCGTAAAACTGAATTGAAAGGGGTTGATTTGTGGATATGGATTATGGAGGCTCTAGTTTACTTTCTCGAGATATGCTTTTGAGTTGGAAGTGGTATATATATTACTCCTTTACCCAAGTTTTGAGTTGGAAGTTGGAGTAGTTGTTATATTGAGTGCCCGGTTTACTGAGTTAGAGGTCAAATGTTTCTAAGTTCTCGTTGGTCATTGAACCTTGGCTGCTATCACTTATCATATTCCCCAGTATCAAGGTATGACATGAAAAATAACTCTTTCTGTGTGCTCCAATTCATCATTCGTTTCTTACATTTGTTTGCTTCTTTATCAAAGGGCACACAGAAAAGTTTTTTTTTTTCCTCTTAGTGGCTGGCATTGCTTGTTTCTTCTTGATAGCATGTTCTTCCATATAAGAGTTGAATTGTTTTTCATATAATTTAGCTTGGATACCTTTTCCTTTCAGGGAGCTCCTTACTCTGAAGGAAGCACAGCCAGCGTGGCTCTCATTAGAGCAAACCAGATCATTGTTGCAAATGTTGGTGATTCTCGCTGCGTACTCTCAAGGAGTGGTGAGGTATAGTGACTGTTTCCTTATCAAATGTCTATGTAGATGAGACCTAATTGTTCAGTTCTTTTGTCATAATAAATGCATTCAGTGGGTGCCTAAAAGTCCTTTTATCTATTTATCCAAAGGAAATGGATTTATCCACTGATCACACACCAGCCCTTGTGGATGAATATCGGAGAATTCAAAATGCTGGAGGACGAGTAACCTACGAGATTTTTTGGCCTGGAGGACAATCAAGAATACAGCATAGAAACCATCGTGTTAATGGGCTACCCATCTCCAGATCTATTGGTATAATGTCATTTGATTTTTTGGGGGGTCAGTTGCATACTTGCGTACCATATATTTCATTATACTTGGCACTTTGCCTACTTGCATTTCAGGTGATTTTCAATTCAAGTCGGACAATACTTTGGATGCTACAGAACAAATGGTGATATGTAATCCTGACGTTCGCACTGTAAGTTTGTAATTTAGCTGTGTTAGTGGATTTTAGATTTGTTTCCATGGGTGTGTTCTAATGGAAATATCTCTTTTTTTGCTAGGTGGACATAACTCATGATACTGAGTTTCTTCTTATAGCAAGTAAAGGCATCTGGTTAGTCCTCGGTTCAAAATTATTGAGTTATTTTATTTACTTCCTTTTAAATGCACATTTTCGTCCAGAATAAATCGACTCCAAAATGACTGTTGTCTTAGGACAGAAGAATTATATCCAGAGCGGCTTTTACATTTTGATTCAATTAAATTCGTTGTAGCCTGGAGTGGTAGCTTCTGAGTCCAAGCTCTACTTAATCGCATGTGTAGTTCTTTTTTGTATTTTTTCTTGTACTTGGGGACTTGAAAGCTCAGGAACATACGCCACTTAGGTCATTCTTCTTGCAATAGCTTTCTTTAACAATCTTACCACTTGATAAAACATATTTGGATTCTCATTCCAAACGCTTGACAAGTCGTGGAATAATATATCTTGTAGTATTCTGCTCAGCTCGGAGAATGCTAAAACTCAATCATTATACCCCATTTAGTCATATTTTTATGCTTCTGTGAATTCATTTATGTGACAGTATTCAATTTACAAGCCTCTGTTTCCCCCCCTGCTTCAGGAAACACTTGACAAGTGAGGCTGCAGTGGATTTTGTTAGCGAAAAGTTAGCAAACGTAAGCCATTGTTTACTCATTCTTCCTTCTTGTCGTTAAAGTAAAAAGACAAAAATCCTACCGGATGAGAAGTTGTTATGAAAGACCATGTAGAATCTATCTGCTCATGTATGTCCTGCGCATGATCTGCTTGGCTATTCGACAGTTGATTGATACCTACAGTCTACAATTAAAGAGGATATAGCAATAGTGTGTTTTCCTTTTATGCATATATTGACAGGATTGTCACTCACATATATGCTTTGTCAACCAACACAGGGGACGACAGATCTGCGTGACATTTGTGAGGAGCTTCTTACTTGTTGCTCCCAGTCGGAGGATAACTTGACCGTGATACTGGTTCAGTTCAAGCCTGCCGCCGGGATTCCTCTTCCTCCTCCGGCCAGTGCTGCCGCGCCGCTGGCCGACCCAACTGCCGCTGTAGTGCCTGACGCTATTGGTGAAGCCAGGTCTGGCACTGACAGCGAGATCAAGGAAGATGAAGCCGAAAGAGCCCTCCTGCCTCTGTCAACAATGCCTAGCGTGCTGTGAGTTTTGATCGAGAAGAGAGAGCCTCCTGGGCTGGGAAACGTGCAGTGCTATTTGGTTTCCTATTTTGCCAAGACGACGTCACTGTGTAGGCTGATGATACCATGCGTAGGAGTAGTAGTCCCACTTACTCTCTCGTATTGCTGCTTCCTGGGAACTGTCTTGCCACTTGGAGTTGGATTACGCACTTTTGTTTTCTACTTGTGATATTGGATCTTGAAGACGCTCAGTCGTGTAGTGCTTCTATTGCCTTGAGAATTCCTCTGTGCTATGCAGTAGTATTATGCATTCAGAAATCTATTTTCTGATCTTGGATCTTGAAGATGCTTAGTCGACTAGTGTTTCTGTAAATGCTCACAGCCTTCACTATGCTCTCATCTTACATCCCATTTTTTTTGGGGGCGGGCTGGTTTTGTTCGGTTTGACATTTTGACTCGTAGTCAGGGCATTGAAGATGTTGTGTTTTTTTTTTTTGAACATGTAAGATGTTGTGTTTGACTCCTTCAGGAGCCATGACAAACGAGCGATCACATACTGGACACCATCCATGGCAGGATCCACGCCCTCCCTTGCATTCTTCATTACAACCACCAGTCCACCATGGCACGCCAAGCGAAATATGGCAAGATAAACTCAAATATGTTGCTAGAAAACATACTGTCATATTGAAAAATGGAAAGGATAATTTTCTGCTACTAGTGACTAGTGAGTTTCTCCGTAATACTAATTAAGAAATCACAGCTCTAATGAAGAATCACACCAAAGTACCATACCATTAGGTCGAGCTGGCCCCTCTTCCACCAAGCACATGAGCACCGGACCATCGCGTCGAAGAGCACGCATGATCAGGCCGGGGAGGCGGGGACCTGGTATGGCAGCATCGCATCGGCCTTACCAACCATGTCAGCGAGTGATGAATGGGCCGGGGGCATGTTGACACGCACCACGCGGCATGACTTCTTCAATGGCAACTCTCTTTTATTAGGTAGACGCTACTCATTCTATTTTGCTAAAATCCCCTCAGAACTCATTCAGCTGACGTCACTAGATTATCATTTTCTCTAACATACCAATGTGTGTGTGTCATTTATCTTCTATATTATATCTAAATAGAAAACCCCCACTACCTGATTTTCCAGCCTTCTCCTGCCTCCATCTCATCTTTTTTTTTTATTACCGACACGCTAGGTTGTCGCCCGTAACTAGCGTCGCTTCATCGCGGTCCCATCCGTGGCATCCCTTCTATCATACTCCCTCCATTCCATATTAATTGTCTTCCAAGTAAATGTATCTAGGCACAAAATACATCTAGGTACATCCATTTAGAAGTCAAGTAATATGGAACGGAGGAAAAGTCTCTCATTCATTTTCTTATGGCCATGATATTTGATGGTTACTTTTATTTTCTTATTTGTACAGATTGGTTGGGGTAATTGTTTCTTATTCTGTCTAATCAGATTCTGACATTCATACTCAGGTTAATAACCTCGGTGTCTATCCAATTCTTTATCTTACATCATTATACTATATTGTGGGAAGTATCTCATGTGATGGTTAACTCAGATTCATGATATTCTCGGGTTCTAAAGCAAATTAGAGCACATGTACAGCAATGATTACTATCGTCTGCGGTTTGTTTGTGGCAGATAAAAGTAGGAACATTCAGCTGAAGCAAGGAGATACAACTAACAGTTAGAAGCTTCGGTTTCAGGTGTTGGCCCTTATTTTTTCTACCATCTGCTGATATCCTTTTGTTGTTTGTTCATGTTTGAAACTCAGATATGTTTTCAAGAATTTTTCCTGCGCCATCTACATTGTATCAGATATATGGAAAGAAGGACTGTATACTCAAAAGTTTTTCTGGTAGTTTTCAGTTTGAGTTTGTACGTGATTGTAGTGAATTTAGATTACCCTGGCTAGGTCTCTGTTGCACACATTCTTCTTATTATTATGGCTGGCTCGGTTTAGTCGTGCCAAGATGTGTGGTGGTGTGATGCAAGATTAAGTGCCGAACTGACTTCGTCTTGCAAGATTGTAATGAACACTTAAACACGACACAGTTTCAATAAAAGGATCGGAGAATCATAAATGTTGAATACAGAAATGGAATACATATTTAAATTCATACCATAAGTGGAGCCTTTTCTTTCTGCCGGAAAAAATTGATTTCAAATTCCCTATAAAAGTGTATTCTGCTCTTATTAGCTATTTTGCCAGTAATTTTCTATGAATGTGAATATATATACTCTTTGAAATAGCAATTTTTTGGCTGTTGATCAATGCGTGATTATCCTTTTATATCATGTATTTCCGCACCAACGTGCGGGGCATCATCTAGTATTAGAAGAAAACGTCGCCAAGAGACAAAGAGTACAAAAGACCAGAAAACTCCACAAAACTAAAAGAAACGATTCAAAAAACACAAAAAAAAAAACTATACACGAACCAGAAAATGTAAACATTAAGGGGGTGCACGTGGAGACGCAGGCGACCCAACGTCCTTGCGCCCCAAACATCCATAGCTTGACCTGGTCAAGCATGGACTTCACCAAGTCTCCGCGATTTGGAAAAAATCAGTTGAAGACACAACCATTTCTTAACTTCCAAAAACAAACATGGTTACAATCTTAACCATGTGAATTCATCGTCGGGTGAAGGGGTCGTGGCTTGTAGGGAGAATCTCAAGAGTACATCATGCTAGATTTGTCCAGTAAATGTGCATTTCGTGAGGAGATGGGAGATTGTTTCTCTACCCCGATGATACAGAGGACATTTTTCTTGTTCGGGGTCGTTAAAGACAATCATCTCTATAGAATTAGAACCTGGAACCGGAGCTGCAACCGATCTATCTGATGACGGAATAACGCCATTGAGAGTCATGTCAAAGGTCATGTCCTTTGGCCCGGTACAAAACATAACATAGAATAGGTTCTTCTTGAGCTTCATGAAGAAGACCGATAATGTGGCGAAGGAAAGCATCACTGGACCATGTCATCGACATATAAATAGGAGGTATGGAGTGTGACTACCAACCTTGTACACAAACTGCGAGGTGTCGATGCGAGTTGCCATTCCATCGTAGAATTATATGCATTATATGCAGGTTTAGTAGGGTAGGTACCAGAGGCAGAGAAATTCTCGGGAAGAGAGATTGAGCATGAACAATTTCCTGCTAAGTGGAGAAACTCAAATACCCCTTGCACATTCTGTGTTTCGATGATATCTTCAATCCAACACCATGGACAAGAGCTTTGGAGTCTATGTTTTTCTTGGCGGCGCATGTTTCGACCATGGTGGGCATCGTAGGCGCTAGTTTTACGATCGGTTGACACGTTAGTCTAGAACAATGCACGAAACACCACCGCCGACCATTTCGACCACATATGAACCCGCATGCGAAGTTTATAAAACGGTTTGGAAATTATACCACTTATTAATGGACTTAGCTGTACTCTCTCGGCAACTTAGTGGGTCATTTCCGAACTTATGAATAGTTCAAAATCGATAATCTACATGCCCTAGCTGAACTAAATACGTAAACTAGAGGAATCGTAACCTTAAGCGGAAGGCGGATTTTCATTGGTGTACTAATCCTGTCGTCTTCCCGATTGGCTTCCACGAGTCTCCGGCCATTCCATCGTAGAAACAAGTGCTGAGTCCACGGCCAGCCCGCAGCCACATCTCCGGCGAGCCATGTCCGGCGGAGGGTGCAGCGTACGCGCAATCTGGATCCTCATGCCGCACGACGCGGTCGCCTTCTCCAGGTACGCACGGCCGACACCGGCCCCACCTCGCGTCGCGAACCCTCGAGATGACAAATCCGTGGGCTCCGTGCGCCAAGATTCCATCCTTCTGGTCCCAGGGAGTCACCTTTCCCCTCTCCTACAGGCGGTTTGCGGTGGTGGAGAAGCGGTGGCGGGTCGCGTGGGAGGCTGAAGGGACATGGAAGGGCGCGGAGATGCCGCTGCCGGAGGACTATGAGGTCGCCGCCGCCTTTGCCGACCGACGGTGAAGGTTTGGCTTTTGCTTCGTGGCTCTTGGACTAGCTTGCTTTGGAGAATTGGTGTGGTCGTGTAAAAAATAGATGCTAAATTAGGTACCACGATATAATTTAGATGTCAGGATCATGAGCAATGCTATTTCTTTTGAACAAATGACAATTGACAAATGTATCATATATGTAGTTATCCATATTAGAACTGTATTTCATCCACTGAAACTATAACTGCATCAGCACATGTTGTGGTATGTTCACGATTTTAGAAATATATGTGTTTAATTAAATACTTGGGACATCTACTGTGTGGTTAATCAGCAGACTAAAACTGTGGAGGAGCTGTGGGATGGATCACAACTCAGAGTAGACTTTAGGAGAACTTTTAATGAGGAGTTAATGGTTCAATGGCTAGAGGTTTTGGACATTGCTAGATCTATTGAGTTCTCAGAGGAGGAGGACCAATTGATATGGCAATATGAAACTAATGGTGTATATTTGTCGAAATCTATGTATGCCATTGTGAACTTGGGGGATTAAACCGATTTACTTACCTGCGGTTTGGGATTTAAAAATTCCTCCTAGAATTCAAGTATTTCTCTGGCTGTTTTCTCAAAATAAAATCATGACTAGAGATAATCTGAGAAGGAGAGGGATTCCTAAACCTCTAGAGTGTAATATGTGTAGTGAGATAGAATCAGTTTATCATCTCTTCTTCGAATGTATTGTTGCTAGGAATATCTGCTGTGTGGCTGAAGAGGTGTTTAACATCCATATTTCTAGTTTTGAGAGTTTAGCTTCTAAATGGCTTTGCAACACGAGTGTGGCGTTTTGGAACCCGAGCTCCATGGAGCTCGGTTTTTGAAAAATTCAAAATCGCGATTTAAAACTTTCAAAAAAATCTGAAAAAATTCCTAGATGTAGATAATATAGATATCTACCGCTGTGTAAAATATCAGGGGAAAATTCGTTATAGTTTAGCCTGGACAAAAATGACAAATCTCCAAATCTGGATCTGTGAATAGTGTACAAATTCAAAATTTGAATTTTTCCCTGATTTGTTATTTTTATAGAGCCTGAAATAATTCGAAGTTTGAATTGAAAATTTGCACACTTGTAGATCTCAACATTATCTACAGCTATGATTTTTTGTAGAATTTTCTGACACGGAAAAATGCATTCTTCGATTTTTTGAAAATCCCGAGCTCCATGGAGCTCGGGTGCCATTGCGACTTTTCGTTTGCAACACTAGATATATGCATCTGAATATAGTGTCTTCAGCTGTATTGTGGAGCATTTGGAATAATAGAAATGGTTTAGTGTTTAATCGTTGGTCCTGGATTAATATGAAACAGGTCTGGCGTTTGGCACTTTCCTACCTGAAGCTATGGGTGATCCCTCTCCAGGATTTGGGGGGTGGAAAACTTCATCAATTCATGGAAGCGCTGTTGGAAAGAATCAAAGATCCCTTGCTGATAGAACCAGGCTGAACTGTGTGAACTTCGGCTGGAACTCTACCTGGGCTGCAACTGTGGCCTCGCCATATGCTAAACATCCAGAAGAAAGCAATGCAGTGCATGTGGTGATGTGATCCTGGGAGAAGAGGAAACGGGCGTGCTCATCTGGTGTAGGAATGGTCTGTTTTGCTGAGTCTTAGAATATGTAATAGGGTTTCGAAACTTTGCTCTTTGGAGCCTCTCTGGGTGCTAGTGGCCTGGGGTGTGTTTGTTTTGCCCGCTCGTGGTCTGATTTTGCTGTAAAGGTTGGTAGGTTTGGAGATAGACTAGCGCTCCTTTTATTTTGCTGGAAATGCTGGAAAGAAACCTGGTGACATGCAGACGATGTATGGTTTCGTTTTCTGAGGAAATGGAACCCGGGAGGAGCTCCCTGTGAATCTAAAAAACTTGAATGTGAACTTTGTGCAGGGAAGGCACCGCACGTGGTTCTGGTATCCACACAAGTGTATCATCTATGGGATCAGATTCTTGGGTCGATGATCCAATCACTCGTCACATTGTATCCCTTCAGATCGACAAAGAGGAAGGAGGTGGGTTTATGCTGTGGCCGGTGGTTCTTTAGAAATGTGGAGGTTATTATGTCCTTGTGCTGCCTCTGGTGGATCCTCAGTCGTTTAGAGCGTTCAAAAGCCTATTGAAAAGACCTAACTGCGGGAGTTCGGCCAAGGAGAATGGCAATCTTTCTTCCATTCTGCTCAATCTTCCGTGCATAACAGGGTTATGTAAGTTTGCTTACCTGGTATTTATCTATGTTTTTCTTTGATGTTCTACTTGTTACATTAGCAACCCCATTTTCAACTCGTATATCTTAATAAGCTATGAACCAATTAATGGCCATTTTCATTAGTTGGACTCTTGCACTTGATGCTACATGATAGGGCTTTTATGGTTGCAAATGTTATTGGGGACATAATTACTGGTGATGATGTTGCTGAATCGGAGGTGATTGTTAGTTCGGCCCCCTCTGTTGGTGGACTGTTAGATTCGTTGACTGGAAGTATAGGTATTTCAGCCCGACCAAAACCTATTGCTGCATCTGTTGCAGTGCCAGTTGCAACAGTTTCCTCACCTGTTGGTGTTGTTCAGTCAGACTCTTTCAAATGTGGTATACGACCTTTTGACAAGGATTTGCTACAGAACTTCATCATTGGTGCTATGCCTTTTGGTGAGTAACTGAATATCAATAGAGCCTCCTGTTATGGAATATAGCATTTTGTTTTCTTCTATCATCTAGGTTCATGGATCTGTTTATTGGTTAACAAACTGAGCTAATAACATATATCTGCAGGCACACCTCAGGATCTTAATTATGGCAATGTTACTTCAGTTAGAACAACTGGATTCTCAGCTCATCCTCTTCCGTCAGACCAGAAGCAACCTGCCTGGAAACCTTACCTATACAAACGCTGGCAAAGGACTCTCTTCTCTAGCCTGGAGACTATAAATGCTGCACTCTGTGACCGTGATGATGTGCCAGATTTACTTTCTATTTTAGGACAAGTGATCTGTAGGGCTGAACTGGAAGGGTGTCGTTGTGGTGAACGGACAGATGCCATAGGATGGCTTATGTTGGGGCCTATGGACGCTGTTGACACCGGGGAGGGATTATGCGTAGGATTACGCACACAGAGAGCACAAACTAACACACGGTTTACCCAGGTTCAGGGCCCTCGTGAGGAGGTAAAACCCCTACTCCTGCTTGTCTGAGTGTATATATGTCACAACCCGGGTTACAAAGGAGCTCCTTGAGCTGTATGCAAAGCACTAGGATGACTCGGGCTACTTCCTCTCTTCCCAACTCTGGTCCCTCAAGCTATCAGTGTAACATCCCAAAACTTTGGAATGTTAAAAATCACAAGAAATTAAAACTTTTGACAAAGAAAGAAAACTTTTGAGAATTGTATAAAAGAAAATATCAAACTAAAAGAAAACTCAAAAAATAAAGTATTATAACCTAGTCAAAAGTATTTTGGATTTTCAAATGTTTCAAACAAATTATCTATTTTAAATTTTGAAGTTGGAATAATTGTTTTAGGAAAATATAAGCCCTAAAGTTATTTTGAAAATTATTGAAATACCATTTCATAAAATCTTTTTGTGAAATGATTTATCAAAATCTATGTTGTTGATAAAAAGATATTCCAAAGTTTTATATCAAAATTATTAATTTTGATATTATGGATTTTATTAAAACCCTAGACTATATTTGTAAATTCACATAAAGTTGTCTTATACACTTTATGTAATATTTTGCTTCTTATAAAATAATTTCATAATTTAATTTGTACCAAAATATTTTTATCTTGAATAATATTTTGGAAAAGTATTTATTAAAATTTTCTGAAATCATTTGAATCAAAAACTGAATTCAAAACTGAGTTCAAATAATAGAAATAGGAAAGGAATAGAAAAAAAGGACAAACCAACCGGGCCGACCCAGGCAGACCGGCCCACTAAGAGCAGCCCGCCAGCCCTCTCCTTTTTTTCTCTTCACTATAGTCCTTTTCTTTCTTTGGGCCGAATCTTTTCTGGCCATTCGGCCGACCAAGCCGAGCGAGCGCTGGCTGGTCGTCTCCCTCCAGGCACGAACGTACGTTACTTGTAGCCATGGCTTCATCTCTACCCCCTTCATTTTCCACTCAATATAGTAATCCTTTTCCTTCCATTTGAACACGAAATATGTTCATAGTCATGTGAAGGTTCCATTCAGGAAATTTGTTTTCCATTTCGTCGACTGAATCATTCGACTCGGTTCTGTGAACCGAATGCCAACCAATGGCATGCCTCTCCCGATCTCCCTCCTCAGCCCATAGGTAATGTGAGCGCGTCACCTTGCTCCTCTTTCCCTCCTCCACAACTTTGCTGAACATATTATATCAAGAGGAGGTCCGTAAATTCCGTTCTATTGATGTATTTGTTTTAGATCTTGCCGAGTTCATCGGACCGGTGCGTCGTGTACGGTGAACGTTCCTTCAATTCCTTTTACACGTATACTCTTCTAATTGCGGGATACCTCCAGGACATGGACGTGCTTCAATATCAGTTGTTGTCCGCACGAACTTCTAACCATGCCATCCGATATCGACATAGGTATGCCATGATCAAATTGAACATGATTTAATGAGTTTTGTTCGCGTCACTACGTGCCACTCATATTTCTCTATCATTTCTGTTCAGAAATATTTTCTCGAGGAGCCCTCTACAAACCGTATAAATTATGCCAACATCAGCCCCAAACTTGAGTTCGTTGTTAGATCTTGTTCTCCCCGATGTCCAACTCGTTAAGGCCTACCTCCAGGACATGGTGGCGCATCATTCCATTGTTGTTGGTCGCCTCGCCGCCGAAGCCATGTCATTCCAAACGTCGAAGACCGCCGCCGGGTCCACTAGAATCACTAACCGTGTCACGCCGTCCGCCTCATGCTCGCACATATTTACTTCGACTACATAAACTACTTTTCGGAGGTCAAGTGTGGTAATCAACGTCGACTACTTCGTCTACATCGTGTACGTTATTGTCATCCTTCTCATCGGCACCGACGATATTTCCTTTCCATTGGTGAGCTACCAACATGTTCTAATCTTACATGTATACCATTTCTAATGTTTTTGTCGTGGTGGTGCACGGACAGATGCCATAGGTAGGCTTATCTTGGGGCCGATGGACGCTGGAGGCACCGGGGAGGGCTAGCGCGTATGAATACGCACACGGAATAACGGACGAACACAAAGATTTACCCAGGTTCAGGGCCCTCGTGAGGAGGTAAGACCCCTACTCCTGCTTGTCTGATCTATATATGGTGGATTACAACCGGGCTACAAGATGCTCCTTGAGCTGTGCATGAAATGCTATGAACTGAGGTAAAGGTGAATCAACTGCGCTCTCTACCGAGTCTCGGAATGGCTCAGTGGCTCTCTGGTGTGGAAAGTCTAGAGCGTTTTCGTGTGAGGCAAAGTGTCGAGCCTCTGAGATCGTCCCCGTAAGAGGAGCCCCTGGTGCTCCTTATAAAGGGAAGCCCAGGGCATAAGTTAGGGCTGATGTAGGTGCTGGCGTAGCCCGCACTGTGGCCACGTCCGGTCCTCTGACTGCTTCGGTCATCCCTGCATGGCATGTCCAATCTATCAACTCCTGTGCACTGCTCCTCGGTACTGCTTCGGTCAGCAGCATGGAGGCCTGACTACCCATCCCATGACCACCGAGTCAAGGGTTAGGCAGCGCGTCATGTCCTGCCAGTGGCAAGATGCCTGCCCCGTGATTGTAGGGACAAGACGTGAGCCTTGACCGTCCACCGGGATAGAGCTCCATTTCTCCCGATCCGGCATAGGCATGCCAGATACTTCATAACTCGGTTTCACCTTCCTTGCACATAAGAAGAACAAAGGAGGCTCCGACATATAATTTGTATGATCCGACATCCGGATATGTCGGTCAGCCTTGACCCGGTCGACCCCGGGTATGCCGATATGGTATGTCGGTTGGTATTGACCCGGTCAACTCCGGGTCTACACATATCTCGTCATCTTGACCCTATCCGGGGGTTGCCCCCCGACATTAGTCCCCGAAGCTGGCGCGGTCCTGCATCCTTGGATGAAGGGCCACGACAGGTTTACCCGACAACCAGCATCTTTAACTGATCACCGATATAGCATATGCCAGCGAAACTTAGATCTCAGAAAGCAAATTGCATCCAACCATGATATCCGACTTTATGTCGGTTCGTTCCGATATACGGAGTAATTCCTCGGCTTTATCCGAGTTATCGGTTCTCCGACGTGGCAGAGCATCTCTGCTGGTCGCTTCGGTTTTCGTGCGCTGATGGACGTGACACTGGCACGCTCGCCACACGTGTCACGCCTGCCACTCCGGCCGCTGTGCCCACGCAGGCACTCAAGTGCATTTGGACCGTGCCCCTGCGCGTCGCCTCGGGTCTTGCCCGATCAGGTGCGCCGCAGCGAGCCGTTGGCTCCCTATGGCCCAACGTGGGGCAGATCGTGCGGCAGTTACGCAACCGCGGGAATTGTGGCGGAGATCGTGGGGTGGTTATTCCCCGTCCGTTACGGGGATCGTGCGCAGAAGATCACGCGCCCACGATCTCCTCCGGCCGCTCATAAATAGGGGGGAGGGGGCACACCTTTCTCCCCCTCCGCATTCACTTCTTCCTCCTAGCTTCTCTTCCTTCTCCCGCACACAGAGCGCGCCGCCACCGCACGGGCCCGCACACGCCGACGCGCAGGATGCCGTGGTTGCGCATTCCGCCGTCGCCGTAGTAAGTTCTTCCTCTTTCCTCTGTTTCTTTCTTGCTCTTCTTTTTCTTCACCGCCGCGATGCATCGGGTGCCGCCGGTGGGCTAGCCGCCGTAGCACTTCTTTTCTTCCTCTTTTTTCTTTCCTCCGCATCTGGCGCTTGCTGTTCTCTCCCTTTTGTTTTTCTCTTCACCGCAACGATTTCATGCTCACCGCCAGTGAACCTTTTTTGCAGATCTCGGCAACCCTTCACCGATATGTCGGACAACACTGACCTCGAGGTGGTCGAGATGGTTGAAGAAGGAGTAGTGGAGGGATCCACCCGGGCCGCCTGGGAGGGCTCTGACGTCTCCCGCTCCGAAATTGACTGGCTGATCCGGACTCGGCGGATCCCGGTCGGAGTGGAGTGCCGGCTACCGGGTCCAGAGACTGTGCCGGATCTCCGGGAGGGAGAATACGTAGTCTTTATAGCCCACTTTGAGCGAGGATTCGGTCTCCCAACCAGTGACTTTCTGAACTCCTTTCTCGTGAAATTCGGTCTTCAGCCTCACCACCTTCCGGCTAATGCCATCACCACTCTTTCAGCCTTTGTCTCTTTTGCCGAGGGTTATCTCGGCCTCTGGCCCACCATAAACCTCTGGTCCAAATACTTCCAGTTTCGGAAACAGGTCGTCCCGAATCCTGCTGATCCGGACACCCCCAAGGAGTTGACCCAGTGTGGGGCCGCCACCGTCACACCTCGGCGTGGTTCCATCTTTCCCCGGATCTACGGTCTGGAGTCATGCCGAAAATGGCAGCGATCCTTCTTCTACGTGAAGAACTCAACCGACGTCGACATGATCAATCTGCCGGCATTCACCATCGGCCCCCCTACTGCACAACTCAACTGGACGTATAACCCGAAGGACAAGGTGCTGGAAGTCAACCACATCCACCAAATCGTCGAGCAGCTCAAGGGCGAAGGGATGTCGGCCGACGACCTGCTTGCGACATTCATCAGTCGTCGGGTCTTGCCCCTCCAGCGCCGAGTCCACAAGATTTGCCACATGAGTGGCCCGCTTGATCCGACCCGGATAAGCACCGTCGAGCTGGACCAAGCCCATATCCGTAGACGCATCAAAGCCATAGCCCGGACGCGGATGACAGAGGAGTGGGAGTGGGGCAAAGAACCCCACAGCCGGAGCAATCTTCCGCCCAAAGTAAGCAACCTTAGCCGACATAAGTTTTCCGCCGACACGAACTTTATGTCGGTGCCACTTTGTTCTTTGTATTAACCATTCTCCGTTTCCATCATGTAGAGATTCGAACGACAGACGAAGGAGGACGGACCGGACTCCTCCACTAACTGGGGTAAGGACCGGGTCGAAGCTGACTCGGAAGACCCGGACGACGAGGATAACGTGCCTATTCCCGACGTCGGCACGGTTCTTGCCACGGGTAAGACTCGTGCTTCCTCCCTCCGAGATTGGTCTGAGGACGAAGATGACGACTGTCAGATTTTAGAGGTATATGACCCTCGTCCGGTTGCGTTCTCATATCCGGTGTCCTCGCCCCCAGCTGACTCGGACGACCAGGTGCTAGAGGTGGCACCCCTCACCGTGGGACCCAAAGGCCCGGTTCGGAAACGCCCGGCTGCCGCATTCACGGATGTCGGGCCCTTCGGCACTTCAGGTCCCGTGCAGAAGAAAGCGCGAGTGAAGACGATAGTTAAGCGGCGTGAGCGCCCAGTCTCCAAGGGGTAAGATTCCCTTTTGCCGACATAAACCTCATACTTTTGCTTATACTTGCTTTCCCTGTTTTTCTCCTTCTGACCATACACTTTGCTGTTTTGCATCACAGCATGGCTCCCCTGGAGGTCCCCACGACCGTGTCTACCGACCGAGTCCCTCCGAGGACGCCGATACCGCCTCGGCCCGACGACACCTGGGTGCCAAGTCCGCCAAGGACGAGTCCAGCTGCAGATACCTCGGCTCCGGGACCTGGAGCCGGGAATGTAGACTCGGTCGCGACCGACACTCCGGCGCCCGACCAAGTTACGAATCTCGGAGCCAGCTCTTCGGCCCCCGAGGTAGAGAAGACCGGGGTCCCGGAGGACTCGGAACAACCGCAGTCGCAGACTGCGAAGACCGGGAAATCGCTGGTTAAAGCAGCACCGGCCACGAAGACCGGGAAAGCTCCGGCCAAAGCAGTGCCGGCCAATCCGGATAGGCAACTGGTCGTGCCACCAAACCCAGGTGCACCCGCAGCAACTTCAACCGGTATCCAGACCACCAACTGGGGGTTTGCCCCACTGCGGACCCTCAGCGGGAAAAGCTTGGGTTACCTTGAGCATTATAACATGGACTGGAATGCTGTTGACACGAGCGAAGTGAGCTCGTGATCACCAGCGGGCCAGATCTCGGAGCATCTGGAAGGGCCGATCTTAGTTGCCCAGAAGATGCACGCAGCAAAAGCTGCACTTCTCGAAGCCGACCAAGCAGCCGCGGTAAGTGCTGCCGAATGAAGATTTATCGTTTTTACTTTTCAATGCAGATATCATCTATCCCCAGTCCCCGAGATTCGGGTCGAGTAATTGAGACTCATCTGAGTAAGGATTACTCGGTCGAGTAAGGATTACTCGGCTTGAATCTTCACAAATAAGACTAACACCTCTTCTTCTCAGGTTTGCATGACCAAACGCACTCACGTGCACCGCAAGCTCCTGCTGGAGCACAAGAAGCTCTCCGACAAATACAAGCTGCTGCGAGCCAAGCTGAGCATGATAGGTACCATTCCTCCCACCGACATAGCACTTATACCTAACCGGCTCGATCTCATTTCCTTTTCTTTTTCCGACATGAATAGCCGAGTCAGAGTCCAAAACTGAAGGACTGGAGAAGCGGATCTCGGACCTCGAGAGTAAGTCATATTCTGTACTTTACCTTGCACTTGCATCAATTCTTGCACGCTGACTCTGTTATCTCGGCTCAGCCGAACAGAAGGAGCGTGAACTCGCGCATCAGGCCGAGCTCAAGAAGGAGCAGGACGAGGTGTCCCGGCTGAAGGCCGAGCTTGACAAATCTCAAGGTCGCACTGCCGAGCTGGAGAAGTCCGTCGCCGAGGAGAAACAACTCCGTGCTGAAGAGACTCGGAAACTCAAGGAGTCCCTTGAGGAGTCCGAGTCTCGTGTGACCTCGGCGGAGGGTGAGGTCCAAGCCCTGAAGACCAAGATCACTCGGTGGGTGGGGGAGTTTGCCTCCATTAGCGGCCAGCTGGACAGTAAGTCCCTTCTTTTTCTGTTACTACCCGATATTCCATATTCACTTCCATGTGACTTATTTTGTTGTTAGCCATTTTCGATTCAGAGCACTTCCCCCACTCCAAAGCTGCTGCAGACAACAGCACTAAGAAGTTCCGGCAGAAGAAGATCCAAGAGGGTCCTATCTCGGCCGAGTGGGACATGGATGACCACCTGGTGGCCTTGAAGTCGCGGATGACACCGCTGAGGGCTATCGGAGTCGAACTCTTCTCCTCTGTGATTCGGGCTTACAGCGTCCTCTGGCCCGAGTGCGAGCACCCCAAGTCAGTTGATGAACTGGCCAAGTGCTTGCTGGCTTCCGAGGAATGACTCGACGATTGGCGGTCATCCGCCGCCCGAGTCGGTGCGGACGAGGCGCTGATGTATGTGCTGTCTTGGTATGAGGGGATCGACCTCGACATGCTCAAGACTCTGCGCGATGGGTCGAAGTGGACCACCGACCCGGATCTCATCCGGCGTCGCCAAGGGACGGCGCACTCCCTTATCCAGTATGCCCCGGTGCACAGCTTTGTCCCTGGCCAGCGGGTTCCTCAAGCGGAGGAAATCAAAGATGTCGACGAGGGCGAAGAAGGAGACGACGAAGAACGAGTCGACGAGGAGATCGAGGCCGAGACACCGCCCGAGACTGCCACCGGCACTGCCGCGGAGTCCACGGCCGAGGAATCTGCCAAGGCCGCGGCCGAGGAAACTGCCCGGACCGAGGAAACTGCTCGGACCGATACCGCTCCTTCTGCTCCGAGTAGCTAGGATCCTGCTGTTTGACTTATCAAAAACCCAATTCGTTAAATCCCCGGGATGCCGGGTGCAGATGTAATATAAACCTTTAGCATTTACTGTTAGCACTTGGTACTTTACTTTGCACCTTCTGAACCGAGTCCCCGAGTTTATTTTCCTGTTTACCATGCCTTGCAACCTTTGCTCTTGTCTACCATGTTTTGGTGTTCGACAGTCGAGTCACAAGATTACCGAGATACGACATACAGTACTAAAAAACTTTGAGATAAGGCTCAAAATCATCCGACATAAAAGTAAAGAACAAAGCACATGATTAACAAACAGCTTATACCGAATCGCGCTTGGGCCAAGTCCCCGAGTTTGTTTTCTTGTGTACTGAGTGCCACAATCCCAGCTCTTGTCTACCTTTTTCGGTGTTCGACAGTCGAGTCACGAGACAGCAAGACATAGCATACAATACTCGAAATTCAGAGATATGATCTAGGGCCATCCGGCATAAAACACAAGGATAACGAAAAGAAACCGAATCGCTCCTGGACCGAGTCCCCGAGTCTGATTTCTTGTTTACTGCATCTTGCAATCTTTGCCCTTGCCTACCATTTTTGGTTTCTTTGGCAGTCGGGTCACAAAATCACAAAGACATAGCATACAATACTCACAACATGGAGATACGATTTTTAGAGCCATCCGACATACAGGAAACAGAAATAAACATGCAGACAAACACAGAATTCACAGCAAGGCAGTCCCCGAGTTTCTTTTCGGAGTGCCGACATTTCATTTCAAGGTTTCGAGATACATACAGTGAGTACTTAAGAGTAAAAAGGGCGAAGAAGAGCTACGTTCCAAGGTCGTTTGGTCTCCTCTCCGGATCTGTCCATCCTGTTCTTCACCTGTGTCTGTGCATCAATAAGATAGTAGGCATCATTGTGCAGAGCTTTGCTCACGATGAACGGCCCTTCCCAAGGAGGTGATAACTTATGCATGCCGGTTGTGCGTTGTACCAGCCTAAGCACCAAGTCTCCTTCATGAAACTTGTGAGGGTTTACTTTCCGGCTATGATAGCGTCGGAGATTCTGCTGATATATCGCTGATTTGGACAATGCCAATTCTCGTGTTTCCTCGAGCAAATCGACACCGTTCTCCTGGTCTTCCTTTGCCTCAGACTCGGTATATAATGCGACTCTTGGCGAGTCATGCTCTATGTCGGTTGGCAGAACTGCCTCTACTCCGTATACCAGGAAGAATGGCGTATAGCCAGTAGAGCGATCCGGAGTAGTCCTTAGACTCCACAGTACAGCAGGGATCTCATCCAGCCAACACCCCGGAGCACGTAGCAGTGGATCAATTAGCCGGGGTTTTATGCCGGATAAGACCAGAGCATTTGATCTTTCCACTTGTCCGTTGGACTGTGGATGTGCAACCGATGCCAGGTCTAGCCGGATTCTCTTTTCCTGGCAAAACCGAGCAAAGGCTCCCTCGGCGAAGTTGGTGCCATTATCCGTTATAATGCTGTGTGGATTGCCATACCTTAGGATAATATCCTTTAGGAATGATACGGCTGTGCGGCCATCGCACTTTCTTATTGGCTTTACCTCAATCCACTTGGTGAACTTGTCCACCATCACCAGAATGTGGGTCATGTTACCTCGGGCCGGTTTGAACGGTCCCACCATATCCAGACACCACACTGCGAATGGCCAGATGATAGGGATAGTTTTGAGTGCGGAGGCCGGCATATGAATCTTGTGGGCAAACCTCTAACACCCTTCACATTTCCGGACAATGTCCTCTGCCTGTTGCAAAGCACTGGGCCAGTAAAACCCGTACCGGAATGCCTTAGCCACTATGGCTCTGGAAGATGCGTGATGACCGCACTCTCCCTGATGGATATCTCGGAGAATATTTTCCCCCTCTTCTAGTTCGACACAGCGCTGAAGCACAGTGGTCACGCTCCTCTTGTACAGCTCATGGTTGATGATGGTGAAGGATTTGGCTCGCCTCTGTATCTGTCTGGCCAAGACCTCATCACTCGGTAGACTGCTGTCCAACATGAATGTCATGATGGGTTGTGCCCATGCCGGTACCGGGCGAGTGCCGAGTACAGGCTCATCGATTTCCATCGCATCAACCGACATTACCACACCTGACATAGACTGTCGAGTCCCCGAGTCCTCCCAAGGAGTCCCCGAGTTCTGCCAAGCGGCTTTCCAGTTTTCCAACATAGTCGCCGAGTCTTGCTGAATGTAACCGACATCCATGGAGGTCCCCGGGTCCTGCGGAGCAGTCCCCGAGTCCTGCTGCATGCTCCCGACATCCACGTCCATTGGGACGACGTCGGGTTCCGGATTACCCGGGATGAATATCGACTCAGACTCGGGTGAAGGCTTGATTGATGGCTTGTGAAGATGCTCCAGTGATACCCCGGGTGGGATGGCCTGCCAGTATGACCCAATCTTGGACAGCATGTCAGTACTTTCATTGTCTGTCCACCGAATGTGATTGAACTCGCAACCATCAAAGTATCCCGAGATCTTTTGTACATGGAACCGGTATGCCGCCATGTTGGCATCTAGGGCATCCCAGTTGCCTGATGTTTGCTGTATCACCAGATCCGAGTCACCATAACATATGATCCGGCGAATTCCGATTTCCTTGGCCACCTTGAGACCATGAATCAACGCTTCATACTCGACGACATTGTTAGATGCCGCGAAGTGGACTTGCAGCACATATTTCAGAAGATCTCGTTTTGGCGAGGTGAGAACCACACCGGCTCCCAGGCCCTCTTTCACTTTGGACCCGTCGAAATGCATTTTCCAGTAGTTCGAGTCGGGCAGAGACGGCTCATACTGCATCTCGGCCCAATCGACAAAGAAATCTACCACTGCTTGCGATTTGATGGTATCTCTACTCGCATACTGTGGCGCGTAAGCCGCAAGTTCGATGGCCCACTTGGCTACCCGGCCACTGGCATCCTTGTTGCCGATGATCTCGGAAACAGGGGCCGCACTTACCACGGTTATAGGATGCTCCTGGAAGTAATGCTTTAATTTTTTGACCGCCATGTACACACCATAGGTCATTTTCTGGTAGTGAGGGTAATTTTGTTTTGAGGTGGATAGCACCTCACTCAGGTAGTACACCGGCCTCTTCACCGTAGTTCCTTTTTCTTCTCGCTCCACCACCATTACGACACTAACGACTCGGTTAGTGGCCGCAATGTAGAGTAACATGGGTTCTCTCGGTAGTGGCGAAGCCAATATCGGCGCTGTTGCCAACATCTTTTTCAGCTCATGGAACGCCGCATCCGCTTGTGGGGTCCAACTAAACTTATCCGATTTTTTCATCAGTTGGTATAAGGGCAAGGCCTTTTCTCCCAACCGACCTACGAAACGACTCAGGGAGGCCAGGCAACCTGTAAATTTCTGGACATCCCTGAGACATCTCGGCAATTTCATGTTTTCTATTGCCCGGATCTTAGTCGGGTTTGCCTCGATACCTTGGCTAGACACGAGGAAACCGAGTAACTTGCCTGCCGGCACCCCGAATGTACACTTATCCGGGTTAAGCTTTAGCCGGAATTTCCGCAGGTTTTGCGAATGTCTCTTTGAGATCATCCAGCACGGTGTGTGTTTTTTTTCGTTTTGATGACTATGTCATCGACATACACCTGCACATTTTTACCTATCTGATCATGCAAACATTTCTGCATACAGCGCTGGTAAGTAGCGCCGGCATTTCTCAAACCAAAGCACATGACACGATAGCAATAAGCCCCGTACGGGGTAATAAAGGCAGTCTTTATTTGATCAGCAGGGTTTAATGGTATCTGGTGAAGTACGCATTTACAAAGGATAGCAGTTCACACCCGGCCGTGGAGTCGATCACTTGATCGATCCGGGGCAGCGGGAATGGATCTTTCGGACATGCCTTGTTCAGATTTGTGTAGTCAATACACATGCGCCAGACAGTGGCTACATTCGGGTCATCTTTTTTCTTTTCCACCAGGACCGGGTTAGACAGCCAGTCCGGGTGCAGCACCTCCATGATGAAACCAGACACGAGCAGTCTGGCTAACTCGTCACCAACGATCTTTCTCCTCTCAGTAGCGAGGCGACGCATTGGTTGCTTCACCGGTCTCGCATCAGACCGGACATGTAGAGAGTGCTCAGCCAACTCCCTCGGAACACCCGGCAGGTCCTGATTCGACCATGCAAAGATGTCCCGATTCTCACGGAGGAAGTGGATGAGCTCGCTTTCCTATTTGCTGTCCAACCCGGCACCGATGATGACGGTGTGGTCCGGGTTAGACTCGTCGATGCCGATTTTCTTGGACTCCTTCGCCGCCTGAAAGGTCGCAGTCTGCTGCGGGTTAGCCAGACTCGACATACCGAGTTGAGCAGATTGGGCCAGAGCCACCACTTCATGGATTCTCTTCTTCTCTGTGGCTATCACCAGTGAATCGGCCAGAAGTGACCCGGCAGAGGCACACTCCATGGAGCGCTTGTAGTCACCCGAGATGGTGATGACACCATTCGGACCCGGCATTTTCATCTTCAGGTAGGCCACATGAGTGGACGCCATGAACTTGGCAAGTGCCGGCCTACCGAGTAAGGCATGGTATGGGCTTTCGAGATCCATGACCTCGAACAGCAGGCTCTCGGTCCTGCTATTGCCCTCGACGCCGGAGGAGACATCGACCCAGACTGTGCCCATGGGCACATGCGAGACACCCGGTACAATGCCATGGAAAGTGGTTCTGCTCGGCTGCATCATGTTCTCGGTTATGCCGAGTTTCACCATGGTATCCCGATACATGATGTTGATGCTGCTCCCGTTATCAACGAGAACCCGGGTGAACCTGACATTGATGCTGGGCCCGGCGAATGTCGGATCCACCACTAGAGCATAACCCCTGGGTTGGGCATGACCTTAGGATGGTCCTTAATGCTCCAGCTGACCTCTTCTTCAGACCAGTACATGAATTTCTACACAGCCGGCATAACCGTGTTCACCTCCATCGCGCGTCCGTGCTGGCTCTGCTTGTCAGTTGGCTCGGTCACAAAGACCATGTAGCTCTGGTGGGGCTTTCGGTACTCGTTCTGCCGACTCGGGCCGGCATTGTCGTCGTTGTTGTTGTTGTTGTTGTTGTTGTTGTTGTTGTAGTTGTTGTTGTTGTTGTAGGCCACCTGGTTGACATCCTCCTGCCTCGGCTGGGTGTTCAGAGGCTGAGTGTTTGCACCCATGAGAGGTGCTGGCCGAGATGTCGGACCGGCAGTTACCAGCTTGCGCTGGTACCAGCTGCAGTCCCGGGTAGAGTGCTGAGCTGGTCTGCTGGGATGCTTGGTGTGGAAACTGCAGGGTCCATCCAGCATCTTCTCGTAGGTGTACCTCTCCTGGTCATCCCACTGCTTTTTGTTGCCATTCCACGGCTTCCTTTCACCGTTCCACGGCCTCTTCTCGCCGTTCCACGGCTTTTTCTCGCCGTTCCACGGCCTCTTTCCTTCTGAGTTCTGGCCCCATGAGGGACCATCATTTTTCTGATGCTGGCTAGTGCCGGCGTCCACCTGATCTTGGTCGACAGTGGCGACCTGGTCCGAACCATAGTGGTAGTCCGGCCTGTCATCCCTTCTCTTGTTCCGGTTATCCGGGCGATCACTACGCCTGCCCGATCTGTCCCGGTCCTGAGCGGGATACCTCCTGCCCGAATCGACCTGGGCCAGTAAAGGCTGAGTCGGATCACCCAGGGCATAGCTGTCCGCTATTGCCATTGTCTCGGCCAAGGTGGCCGGCATCTCTCTCTGGAGTCTCTGCCAAAGCATGGAGCCATGTCGGCACCCCTGTGCAAACCATGCGATGGCCTGCGACTCAATAACCCCTTCGCAGGAGTTGCGGATTGTACTCCACCGGGTCAGATACTCCCGGTCAGTTTCGTCTTCCCTCTGCCGACACATGGACAGCTGCTGAGGGCGATTCGGCCTCTTGTATGTGCTAGAGAAGTTGCTGACGAAAGCATCGGAGAAGTCTAGCCAGGAATCAATGCTGTTCTCCTCCAGGTTGTTCAACCAGATCCGGGCTGGTCCCTCTAGCATTTGCGGCACATACCGCACAGCCCATCGGCGGCTGCCATCGGCGATGTGCACCGCAGTGACATAATCTGTCAGCTAGTCCTCCGGCTTAGTACTGCCGTCATACATCTTGGCACCCCGGGGAAGCTGGAAGTTCGGCACCGGTGCCTGCTTCATTATCCGGGGTCCAAAACATGCAGGACCCGGCGGGCCTTGCTACTCCAGGAGTTCAGACAGATAGATTCTGTCAAGCTTGTTGCGGACGTCATGTGCCGGCAGCTGGCGAGCTCCCAGCCTAGCACCGAGTGCACCCTCGGTCGCCAGGTCTCTGAATCTTGTGTACCCGGCCCGCTCCATGGCCGAGTAACCATCATCATATAGGTCGGCAGCCTGTTCGGCATACCCGGCACCCTGTCATTGCCGAGGTGGGTTGGGTACCGGATACCGAGGTGGCTGACCTTGGTTTGCCGGGTGAACCCGGCTGGCTCCTGGCCTGCCCTGAACGGGTCCTGGGGCTCCCTGACCGGCTTGACCTTGCCCGGCTATCTGCTTTCCGACATATACTGGATCATACGCCTGCAGCTGTTTGTTCTTACCAGAGTTTACACTCCGGTCACGGCTTCCGCCGACATATGGCGAAGAGGCCTGTCCCTTGGACATTCCCCCGGCACCACCATTCGAGTGGATGTACCGAGATCCTCCTACATCCGAGTTTGCATTCCGGAATGCCTCATTCTGACGATTGGCAATAGCTACCAACTCGTTTACCCGGTCCTGCTGCCTACGACGAGCATCACCGGATAAATTAGGTAACTCGGCTGCGGCTGCCTCTGCAGCCCTAAGGTTCTTGCCGGGAGTGCTGTACTTCGGCCTATCTGCTGACACATGACTAGCGGTTCTACTAGATTTGGCTCTACCATCTCTAGCAATCTCAGCATTGAGGTCTCTACCTCGGTTGCGCACCTCATCTATGCGACTAACAGGCTTTGCTACCGGTGTAAAACCATGAGCTTTGTTATACTCACGGAGAGAGATGTCAAACTCTTGCCTGACTCGGGCCACCTCTAAAGCCTCCTCGAGTATGTCCTTGCGCTACTGGTCCAGCTCCGCCTGAGCCATAGCAGCATCTGCGCTCGGAGCCATTGGGGTTGCTAGCTTCTCGATCACGTCCTGAAGAGGACTCGGCGTCGTCGGCACACCAGAGGTACCGGCCTGCGCCTGACGGTTCTCCGGCCTCTCCAACAGCGGGTGTGCCGTTCTGGTAGACCGGGTGCTGACCTCGGCCTCCCCGGCCATGGCAAAGCCGGCACCGACGACTGGAGCGGTCATCATGACCTCCACGCAGCTAGCGGGGCGAGCGGTACGCCGGCCGCGAGCTGCGCAGACTGCGGGAGGATCCGCAGCAACCTGCACCCTTTCGGGAAACCAGCAGGGAACCTCGGTGGCGACGTAGACCGTGAGCGAGCCAAACTCGATGAGGCAGCCGTTCCGGGGTAGCGGCCTGCTGCCGAAGCAGCCCGCGTTGTCGCTGACGACGTTGAGCGAGCCGAACCTATGGACAAGGCCACAGAGCACACGCTCGCCCGACGAGATGATGGAACCCGTCCGGATGAACACACCAGCCAGCGCCGCTGCTGGCCCCACGGTGGGCGCCAACTGTCGTGGTGGTGCACGGACAGATGCCATAGGTAGGCTTATCTTGGGGCCGATGGACGCTGGAGGCACCGGGGAGGGCTAGCGCGTATGAAGACGCACACGGAATAACGGACGAACACAAAGATTTACCCAGGTTCAGGGCCCTCGTGAGGAGGTAAGACCCTACTCCTGCTTGTCTGATCTATATATGGTGGATTACAACCGGGCTACAAGATGCTCCTTGAGCTGTGCATGAAATGCTATGAACTGAGGTAAAGGTGAATCAACTGCGCTCTCTACCGAGTCTCGGAATGGCTCAGTGGCTCTCTGGTGTGGAAAGTCTAGAGCATTTTCGTGTGAGGCAAAGTGTCGAGCCTCTGAGATCGTCCCGTAAGAGGAGTCCCTGGTGCTCCTTATAAAGGGAAGCCCAGGGCACAAGTTAGGGCTGACGTAGGTGCTGGCGTAGCCCGCACTGTGGCCACGTCCGGTCCTCTGACTGCTTCGGTCATCCCTGCATGGCATGTCCAATCTATCAACTCCTGTGCACTGCTCCTCGGTACTGCTTCGGTCAGCAGCATGGAGGCCTAACTGCCCATCCCATGACCACCGAGTCAAGGGTTAGGCAGCGCGTCATGTCCTGCCAGTGGCAGGACGCCATGCCCCATGATTGTAGGGACAAGACGTGAGCCTTGACCGTCCACCGGGATAGAGCTCCATTTCTCCCGATCCGACATAGGCATGCCAGATACTTCATAACTCGGTTTCACCTTCCCTGCACATAAGAAGAACAAAGAAGGCTCCGACATATAATTTGTATGATCCGACATCCGGATATGTCGGTCAGCCTTGACCCGGTCGACCCCGGGTATGCCGATATGGTATGTCGGTTGGTATTGACACGGTCAACTCCGGGTCTACACATATCTCGTCATCTTGACCCTATCCGAGGGTTGCCCCCGACAGTTTTAGAACTTACCATCTTGTTATGATTAAATATAGGATTTTCCTCCGTACAAAATCAGCCAAGTGCCAAGTCCTTTTCTTTTTCGGAGTTGTTTTGGACAGATTTTTGTCAAACATTCAAAAATCATATCAATTCAACCATAAATTGAAATTCAACAATTTTGTAGTCTATGGATTCATAAGAATGTTCAGAACATAGTGGAACAATAAAATTCCACTTTTATGCCGTGCATGAACTTGGAATTTGCAGAACCTTTAAAACCATGTTTTGACCATAACTTGAGTTTTACAAACCATTTTTGAGTGAACCCAAGTATAGTAGCTTTCTTGTGAAACCCTCTAACCATTAGAAACTTTGAAATGAACTTTTAAAATATTTCTATTTGGTTTTCACAAAATTGAATCTAGGTCATTCCATGAACATAATTGATCAACTATAAAATATAAGTGCAAAGCACACCTCACAAATTGAATCATAAGTTGAACTATGATCACAAGAATATTAACACGACACAATATTATTGTATTGTTTGATGTTATACTTGGTGTATGTTGAATTGTTTGTTTATATTTGCTTCCTTGTGTATGTATAGAATTGTACGGAGAGGAACGTTCCTTTTTACCAAGCGTGTGATCAACACCAACTCCAAAAGGCAAGTGCATACACAAGCTCATTAAAGACCTAATATTTTTGTTATATTTGCATTGTAGATCATTTCAATAGTATGCTTGATAGGTTTACTACTATTTTTAGTATGCCATGCAAACCTGTTAGATCATATCCTATTGCTAGCTAGGTACCTACATTAATTAAGTAGAAATGCTTGCTGCAAATGTGAAAGTTTTGATGTAGTAAGTTAAGAGAAAATTCTACTAAATTAATGAACCACCTGGGTGGATTTGGTTTGTTGAGGTGTGCGAAGTTGAGTGGCTACTCAGGCCCATTTTAATGGTGTGAACCTGAGTATGTGCACTTGTGGATGGCCACCCAAGGTTTGAGATTAATGTCACGCCGTGTTTGTTTGCCCGACCGTGCAACCACTAGTCATATGGGCTCTGTCTTGACGGAGTATGTTGTATGGACCTGGGTCAGTGAGATCTGAAGATGTAGCGGGGTAGGTGGACGGTGATCTCGCTAGTAGTACCACGGGAAAGTACTTCGGAAAAGTCTCGTCTCGGTCTTCTCCTTTCCTTTTCACTAAATGAGGGTTAAGGATAGAATGGGTCGATCGAGTCTAGTGTGTAAAGTGCACAACCTCTGCAGAGTGTAAAACTATGATCATAGCCGTGTCCCCGGTAATGGACATTTACGAGTGACCGAACATGGATGCCGACAGAAGATCTCTTCATTCCAATTTCAGAATAAAAATTTGATGGGTGAACTCGGGTAAATGAGACATTGGATGCGTTCCATGGGAGTGTCTCATAATCTTATTTGAGAAAGAAAGGTTTTATGAAAAGTAGGACAAAATTTGCTTTACGCAATAGCCTTGAACTCCACCAGCCATATAAGCATGTAGTAATAGTCTTGCCATTTTATAAACCACCATAGTATCACTTGCCGTCCTGTCACAAGGTATTGACCCAAATTCCCTGGGCTGCAACGTTAATGTTGCAGGTTATTACGACGATGAGTGGGCCGCCTCTTTCGAGCTTACAACCAACATGAACGCCAGTGGCTCATGAAGATGATGGAGCTCTGTGCTATTATATTGTTGCGTGTGAACTCTGAATAAAATGTTGAACCATTTACTCTTTTAAAGCTAGCCTTCGGCTATGCGAAGTTGTAATGGATTATTTTACTTCTGGATCATTCGTATCGCGTTGTAATAATTATTTGACATTGATGCATGGTATTTCATATATTTGTGAATTGCTATCCGTACTCGATCTAGGGAATAGCATATTTCACGATGTGTTCTTGCTTTTCTAAGCGAGGGCGCCACAATTAGCTCTGACGTCTACTCTGGTGAACTGATCGATCAAGCTCCCCTTTCTACGAGGGTCTCGGGCACCTTATATAACGGTGCCCAAGTTACAATGCGGTCAAACTACTGTGGCCATCCCTGGCTGGCGTCAGCCCCTGGCCGGCCTGTCTCCTCTGCTCAGAACAGGACATGCCGTCCACTCCTGTGCACTGCTCCCCCGTACCGCCCTGGTCAGCGGTATGGTGGAGACATATCACATCGTACTTACTGCGCGGCGCCATGCCCTGCTCCGGTATTGGAGGGACGGGACACTTGCCTTGACCGTCACCCGAGATACGATGCCTCTTCTTTACCCAGCATAGCCATGCCGGATACACTTGACTCGGTTTGCCCCCCTGCACATACGAGGAATTGTGAAAGTAAACCGACATAACCCTGTATGTCGGTCCAGATATGTCGGTTCCATTATCCCGGTTCCAATATGTCGGTTTAAGCCAGCACTACTATCTCGACCATGCCGGGTCACGTTATGTCGGTTAACACTGACCCGGGCAACACTCACCCGGTCAACTCTGACCCGGTCAACTCCGGGACAACACATAATTCATTATCTTGACCCTATCCGGGGGTCGCCCCCCGACATTAGTCACCGAAGTTGGCGCGGTCCTGCAACCTCGGATGAAGGGCCACGGCAGCTTAACCCAACAACAAGAACTCAACTGATCACCGGCATAACCTATGCTGGATCAACTTATATGTCGGAAATTGATTGCCATCCAGAGCTGATAACCAACCTTGTGTCGGTACAGCTCCGACATACGAAAGAATTCCTCGTTTCCTTCGAATCTCGAGTCAACACACGTGGCAGAGCATCTCTGCGAGACGCTTGGGTTCTTGTGCACGGATGGACGTGACCATGGCACGCGTGTCATACGTGTCACGCTGGTCCCACCAGCTGTTTATGTCCGTGCAGGCACTCAAGTGGTTTGACTGCGCCGCCCGCGCGGCGCCTTGAGTCCCGCACGATTTATTGTGCCTCACCAGACGGTTAGCCTCCTGTGGCCGATCGTGCGGCCGATCGCGGGGCCGTTTCGTGGGGTAGTTTTGTTGGAGATATGCCCAAGAGGCAATAATAATGATTATTGTTTATCATATTTCCCCGTTCATGATATATGTTTAATTCCATGCTAGAATTGTATTAACCGGAAACAAATACATGTGTGGAATATAAACGGTAATGTGTCCCTAGTCTTTCCTCTTGTGACTTGTTCGTTTGATCAAAGTGATGATTAGACGTTTCCTAATCATGGATTTATGAATCACTTGATAAACGAAGTTTGTATCATGGGAGATGATATGATGGACATGACTCAAATTAAATAGATGTCAAATATAGTTTCCTTAGACCATGAGATTATGTTACTCCCGCTTATCAAAGGAGTGCTTTGTGGACATCAAACGTCACTTCGTAACTGGGTGATTATAAAGGTGGCTTTCAGGTATTCCGATGATATGTTGTTGGGTTGCATGTTTCAAGACTGGGATTTGTTTGTCCAACAGTTGGATAGATATCTCTGGGCCCTCTCGGTAGTATAGCATCCAAACGCTTGCAAGCATATGACTAAGTGGCTAGTCATAAGGGATCCTATTCTATGGGAACGAGTAAAGAGAACTTGTCGGTAACGAGATTAATCAGATATGGAGATATCGGTGGATTAGATCTCGGACAAGTAATATATCGTGAAACAAAAGGAATCATATATGGATTAATTGAATCCCGTACATTTGAATATATAGGAATTAATATGGGCATCCCAGTCCCGCTGTTAATATGACATATTCGCGAACCCGCAGAGTCACACACTTAACGTTCGATGTAGTTAGGATTCGAGATAAATGATGGTGAGAAAGAATATTGATTCGGAGTCCCGGATAGGATCCCGGACGTCACGAGGAGTTCCGGAGTGGTCCGGAGAATAAGATTCATATAAGGAAAGTGGTTTCCGGAGGTTCGAAAAGGTTCGGGAATTTATCGGTAAAGTACCGGAAAGTTCTAAAAGGTTCTAGAGGGGTCTAGAAGTGGGGCCCATAGGAGTATGGGGCCCACATGGAATTAAGGGGTGGTGGACTGGCCTAATGGGCCAGCCGCACCATGCCCTAAGGGGCCCATGCGGGCAAGCCCAAGAGGGGAAGGGGGCCGGCCGGCCAAAACCCTAACCCTAGGGGGCTTGCTTGGGGGGCAAGTTGCCCCCCTAGCCTCCGGCCCTAGGAGGGGGTGGGGCGCAACCCCCCTGGCCGCCTATATAAGGAGGGGCTGGGGGGAGGCTGCCACACCAATGCGCACGCCCAAGGTGCCCTAGCCGCCGCCCCCCTCCTCCTCCTCTCTCTCCGACACCGCTTGGCGAAGCCCTGCCGGATCTCCACCATATACACCACGCCACCGTCGTCGTGCTGTTGATCTCGCGAACCTCTCCACCACCTCTTGCGGGATCAAGAACGTGAAGTCTTCATCGAGCTGTACGTGTGGATATCTCGGAGGCGTTGCTCGTGCGACACTTGGATAATACATCTCCTCGCGACTAGACGAGTCTAGTTGTGGGGATCGACTAGCCAACCCCTGCCTCGACAAAATGCTTGTGGTTTTCTTCGATGGTGAGATTCGATCTCCTTCTTGCTATCAACCTCTCGTAGATCAGATCTCGTGTTGGGTTTATTCCGCCATCTCCGCGTAGGAATTTTTTTGTTTTCTATGTTGCGACCCTTCAGTGGTATCAGAGCCTAGATCTATTCGTAGATGTTGGTGCGATTAGACACAAGTGTTGTGGGCGTTGATATTTTATGTTGCTTCCTTCTAGCGTGCACTTTGCATCTTTGCGGTATTGTGAGATTGAAGCGGCCCGGACCAACTTTACTCGTCCACGCACGAGAGACCGGTTCCACGACTGACATGCAACTTGTTTTGCATAAGTGGCTGGCGGGTGTCTGTTTCTCTTGCTTTAGTGAAGGTGCAATTTTCAATGGAAGGCCTTTCAAAAGGATGAGTAAATAAGCAACTATTATATCACCGTTGTGGTTTTGCGTAGATTAGAACGGTTCTATCTTTTGACCCAAGCCACGTAAAAATTGCATAAACAAAGTAGAGGACGTCTAACTTGTTTTTGCAGGGGGTCATGTGATGTGGTATGGCCAAATATGTGATTTGTGATAATGTATGCAATGATCATGTTTGTAATATTCTTCACGACTTGCATGTCGATGAGTACGGCAACCGGCAGGAGCCTTATGGTTGTCTCATATTTATTGTATGACCTGCGTGTCACTTTAAACGCCATGTAATTGCTTTACTTTATTGCTAAGGGTAGCCATAGTAGTAGTTGCAATAGTTGGTGGAGGCAATCATGATTATGGCACCATGATGATGGAGATCATGCCGGAGATGGAGATCATGCCGGTGCTTTGGAGATGGAGATCAAAGGCACAAGAAGAAAGGCCATATCATATCACAATTTTTGAATTGCATGTGATGTTAATCCTTTTATGCACCTTATGGTTTTTGCTTAGATACGATCTCGACGGTAGCATGATAAGGTGATCTCTCATGTTAATATCAAGAAGTGTTCTCCCCTAGTATGCGCCGTTGCCAAAGTTCGTCGTTTTGAAGCACCACGTGATGATCGGGTGTGATAGATTCTACGTTCACATACAACGGGTGCAAGCCAGTTTGCACATGCAGAAATACTACGATTTCCTTGACGAGCCTAGCATGTACAGACATGGCCTCGGAACACAAGATCCGAAAGGCTAAACACGAGTCATATGGATGATATGATCAACATGGAGATGTTCACCTTTTGAAGCTGCACCACTTCACGTCATGATCGGTTGTGGTGTAGTGGATTTTGGATCGTGTGTCACTAAACAACCAGAGAGATGTTGAGTTTAGTGGGAGTTCATTTTATAATTAGATTATTTTTCGAACAATCTATCATGAACATAGTCTAAACACCTTGCAAATAATGTTGTAGATCAATGGCCCTTCCCAACATCACCATGAATTTTAACGCGTTCCTAGAGAAAGACAAGCTGAAAGACGATGGAAGCAATTTCTCAGATTGGTTCATGAATCTGAAGATTATCCTCACTGCTGCCAAGAAACTGTATGTCCTAGATGCACCGCTAGGTGATCCCCCTGCAGCAAGTGCGGCTGAAGACGTTAGGAATGTCTGGGCAGCTCGTTCTGAGGACCACGAGATAGTTAAGTGCGGTCTGTTGTACGGCTTAGGACCTAAGCTTCAAAAGCGTTTTGAGCACCATGGCGTTCATCAGATGATAGTTGATCTGAAAGCTATGTTTCAGACTCAAGCCAAGGTGGAGAGGTATGAAGCCTCTTCTAAGTTCTTTAGCTGTATGATGGAAGAGAACAGCTCCGTCAGTGAACACGTGCTCAAGATGTCTGGGTACGGTGATCGTCTGGCCCAGCTGGGTGTTGTGATTCCCAATGAGTTGGGGATTGACCGTGTTCTCCAGTCACTTCCACCTAGCTACAAAAGCTTTGTGATGAACTATTACATGCAATGAATGGAGAAAACTCTTCCTGAGCTCTTTGCGATGTTAAAGACCGTGGAAGTGGAAATCAAGAAGGAGCATCAAGTGTTGATGGTCAACAAGACCACTAGTTTTAAGAAAAAGGGCAAAAGAGACAACTTCAAGAAGGACGGCAAGCGAGCTGCCGTGCCTGCGAGGAAGTCAAGGAAGGGCCCTAAGTCTGATACTGAGTGCTTCTACTGCAAGGGAACTGGACACTGGAAGCGGAACTGCCCCAAGTATCTGGCAGACAAGAAGGCTAGCACCGTCAAACAAGGTATATATGATATACAAGTTATTGATGTGTATTTAACAAGTCCTCGTAGTAGCACCTGGGTATTTGATACTGGTTCGGTTGCTAATATATGTAACTCGAAACAGGAGCTGCGGAATAGACGACGCTTGGCAAGTGACGAGGTGACGATGCGCGTCGGAAATGGATCAAAAGTTGAAGTCATCGCTATCGGCACACTCCCTCTGCGTTTACCTTCGGGATTAGTTTTAAACCTTAATAATTGTTATTATGTGCCTGCGTTAAGCATGAACATTGTATCTGGATCTTGTTTATTGCGAGATGGTTATTCATTTAAGTCTGAAAACTTTGGTATTTCGATTTATATGAATAATACCTTTTATGGTCATGCACCTGAGAGGAATGGTTTATTTCTATTGAATCTCAATAGTAGTGATACACATGTTCATAACATTGATGCCAAAAGATGCAAAGTGAATGATGATAATACCACATATTTGTGGCACTGCCGTTTGGGTCACATTGGTGTAAAGCGATGAAGAAACTCCATTCTGATGGACTTTTAGACTCACTTGATTTTGAATCATTTGAAACTTGCGAACCATGCCTCATGGGTAGGATGACTCGAACACCCTTCTCCGGCACAATGGAGAGAGCAACAGACTTGTTGGAAATCATACATACCGATGTGTGTGGTCCAATGAGTGTTGCAGCGCGCGGTGGATATCGTTACTTCTTGACCTTCACCGATGATTTGAGTAGATATGGGTATATTTACTTAATGAAACACAAGTCTGAAACGTTCGAAAAGTTCAAAGAATTTCAGAGTGAAGTTGAGAATCATCGTAACAAGAAAATAAAGTTTCTTCGATCCGATCATGGAGGCGAATATTTGAGTTACGAGTTTGGCATGCATTTAAAGACGTGTGGAATTGTTTCACAACTCACGCCACCCACCACAGCGCAATGGTGTGTCTGAACGTCATAATCGAACCTTATTGGATATGGTGCGATCTATGATGTCTCACACAGATCTGCCACTATCATTTTGGAGCTATGCATTAGAGACAACCGCATTCACTTTAATTAGGGCACCAACAAAATCCGTTGAGACGACTCCATATGAGTTATGGTTTGGCAAGAAGCCAAAGTTATCGTTTCTCAAAATTTGGGGTTGCGATGCTTATGTGAAAAAGCTTCAACCTGATAAGCTCGAACCCAAATCGGAAAAATGCGTCTTCATAGGATACCCTAAGGAAACTATTGGGTATACCTTCTACCACAGAACCGAGGGCAAGATTTTCGTTGCCAAGAATGGTCCCTTTCTAGAGAAGGAGTTTCTCTTGAAAGAAGTGAGTGGGAGGAAAATAGAGCTTGACGAGGTTATCGAACCTGTTCTTGAGATGCCGAGTAGCGCAGAACTGGAAGTTGTTCCAGAACAGCCGTCGCCATCTAAAGAAGGAGCAAATGATGTTGATCATGTTACTCCAGTCAAAGTTGCTATTGAACCTCGCAGGTCAACGAGGGAACGTACCGCCCCTGATCGTTACGACCCCGTCATGAGTGTCATGTTGTTGGATAATGATGAACCTGCGAATTATGAGGAAGAAATGATGAGCCCAGACTCCGATAAATGGCTAGGAGCCATGAAATCCGAAATGGAATCCATGTATGAAAACCAAGTATGGACTTTGGTGGACTTACCAAACGACCGTAAGGCCGTTGAGAACAAATGGATATTCAAAAGAAAGACAGACGCTGACGGAAACGTCACCGTGTATAAAGCTCGGCTTGTCGCAAAGGGTTTCTGACAAATTCAAGGAGTTGACTACGATGAGACATTCTCACCCGTAGCGATGCTGAAATCTGTTCGGATTATGTTAGCAATTGCCGCCTTTTATGATTATGAAATTTGGCAAATGGATGTGAAAACCGCGTTCCTTAATGGTCATATTAAGGAAGAGTTGTACATGGTGCAACCCGAAGGTTTTGTTGATCCAAAGGATGCTAACAAGGTATGCAAACTTCAGAGATCCATCTATGGACTGAACCAAGCATCACGGAGTTGGAATCTCCGTTTTGATGATGTGATCAAAGGGTTTGGATTTGTCCAAACTTATGGAGAAGCCTGTATTTACAAGAAAGTGAGTGGGAGTTCAGTTGCATTTCTGATACTATATGTGGATGACATATTATTGATTGGAAATGATGTTACACTACTTGAAAGTGTAAAGGCTTATTTGAATAAGAGTTTTTCAATGAAAGACCTTGGCGAAGCAGCGTACATTTTAGGCATAAAGATCTGCAGAGATAGGTCAAAGCGCCTAATAGGGCTTTCACAAAGTACATACCTTGACAAGGTTCTGAAGAAGTTCAGAATAGAAAATTCAAAGAAGGGGTTCTTACCAATGTTGCAAGGAAAGGTTTTGAGTAAGACTCAGAGTCCTGTTACGGCAGAAGATAGAGAGATAATGAACAATGTTCCTTATGCCTCTGCGATAGGCTCTATCATGTATGCCATGCTATGTACTAGACCAGATGTGTGCCATGCTGTAAGTTTGACTAGCAGGTACCAAAGTGATCCAGGAGTGGAACACTGGATAGCTGTTAAAAATATCCTTAAGTATCTAAATAGAACTAAGGAAATGTTTCTCGTGTATGGAGGTGACCAAGAGCTTGTTGTAAGGATTTACGTCGATGCTAGTTGGGACACAGATCCAGATGATTCTAACTCTCAGTCTGGATACGTGTTTATTCTGAATGGTGGCGCTATGAGTTGGAGGAGTTCCAAACAGAGTGTGGTGGCTAAATCTTCAACAGAAGCGGAGTATGTTGCGGCCTCGTCGGCAGCAAGTGAAGCAGTCTGGATGAAGGAGTTCCTCTCAGAGCTAAGCATGGTTCCAAGTGCGTCAAGACCTCTGGCCCTGTACTGTGATAATATAGGTGCAATAGCTCTTGCCAAGGACCCGACTTCACACAAGAATACCAAGCATATTAAGCGCCGCTATCACAATTTGCGTGAGAATGTCAAGGATGGTGACATAGAGATTTGCAAGGTGCATACGGATCTAAATGTGGCAGACCCGTTGACTAAACCTCTTTCACGAGCAAAACATGATCAACACCTAGAGGCCATGGGTGTTAGATTGCTACAAATGTAAACTAGATTATTGACTCTAGTGCAAGTGGGAGACTGTTGGAGATATGCCCAAGAGGCAATAATGATTATTGTTTATCATATTTCCCCGTTCATGATATATGTTTAATTCCATGCTAGAATTGTATTAACCGGAAACAAATACATGTGTGGAATATAAACGGTAATGTGTCCTTAGTCTTTCCTCTTGTGACTAGTTCGTTTGATCAAAGTGATGATTAGACGTTTCCTAATCATGGATTTATGAATCACTTGATAAACGAAGTTTGTATCATGGGAGATGATATGATGGACATGACTCAAATTAAATAGATGTCAAATATAGTTTCCTTAGACCATGAGATTATGTTACTCCCGCTTATCGGAGGAGTGCTTTGTGGACATCAAACGTCACTTCGTAACTGGGTGATTATAAAGGTGTCTTTCAGGTATTCCGATGATAGGTTGTTGGGTTGCATGTTTCAAGACTGGGATTTGTTCGTCCAACAGTTGGATAGATATCTCTGGGCCCTCTCGGTAGTATAGCATCCAAACGCTTGAAAGCATATGACTAAGTGGCAAGTCATAAGGGATCCTATTCTATGGGAACGAGTAAAGAGAACTTGTCGGTAACGAGATTAATCAGATATGGAGATATCGGTGGATTAGATCTCGGACAAGTAATATATCGTGAAACAAAAGGAATCATATATGGATTAATTGAATCCCGGACATTGTGGTTCGACTAGTAAAGTAATTCGTCGAATATGTAGGAATTAATATGGGCATCCCGGTCCCGCTGTTAATATGACATATTCGTGAACCCGCAGAGTCACACACTTAACATTCGATGTAGTTAGGGTTCGAGATAAATGATGGTGAGAAAGAATATTGATTCGGAGTCCCGGATAGGATCCCAGACATCACGAGGAGTTCCGGAGTGGTCCGGAGAATAAGATTCATATAAGGAAAGTGGTTTCCGGAGGTTCGAAAAGGTTCGGGAATTTATCGGTAAAGTACCGGAAAGTTCTAGAAGGTTCTAGAGGGGTCTAGAAGTGGGGCCCATAGGAGTATGGGGCCCACATGGAATTAAGGGGTGGTGGACTGGCCTAATGGGCCAGCCGCACCATGCCCTAAGGGGCCCATGCGGGCAAGCCCAAGAGGGGAAGGGGGCCGGCCGGCCGAAACCCTAACCCTAGGGGGCTTGCTTGGGGGGCAAGTTGCCCCCCTAGCCGTCGGCCCTAGGAGGGGGTGGGGCGCAGCCCCCCTGGCCGCCTATATAAGGAGGGGCTGGGGGGAGGCTGCCACACCAATGCGCACCCCCCAAGGTGCCCTAGCCGCAGCCCCCTTCACCCTAGCCGCCGCCCCCCTCCTCCTCCTCTCTCTCCGACACCGCTTGGCGAAGCCCTGTCGGATCTCCACCATATACACCACGCCACCGTCGTCGTGCTGTTGATCTCGCGAACCTCTCCACCACCTCTTGCGGGATCAAGAACATGGAGTCTTCATCGAGCTGTACTTGTGGATATCTCGGAGGCGTTGCTCGTGTGGCGCTTGGATAATACATCTCCTCGCAACTAGACGAGTCTAGTTGCGGGGATCGACTAGCCAACCCCTGCCTCGACAAAACGCTTGCGGTTTTCTTCGAGGGTGAAATTCGATCTCCTTCTTGCTATCAACCTCTCGTAGATCAGATCTTGTGTTGGGTTTATTCCGCCATCTCCTCGTAGGATTTTTTTTGTTTTCTATGCTACGACCCTTCAAGTTTTCCCCGCAGGTTACGGAGATCGTGCGCAGCGGATCCAGGGCACACGATCTCCCCTCACTGTTAAATAGGAGGGAGGGGGTAGATTCCCCCCCCACATTCACATATCTTTTTCTTCCTCTCTTCCAGCGCGCAGAGCTCATCGCCGCCGCACGCTCCACGCGCACCGACACCGCCGCCCTAGCCGAACGCCGCCGACGCGCCGCACGCAGAGCTCCGCCGCCGCACAGCGCGCAGTTCGCCGCCGCCGTACACCGCAGCACCTCGAGCTTTGCCGTCGTGGTAAGTTTTTTCCCCTTCTCTTTTTTCCTTTTACCTCTTGATCTCTCCACCGCCGTGTCGCATTGCTCACCGCCGGTGAACTCTGCAGCACACCGCCGCGTCGCCACGGGCAACCGGTGCTCACCACCAAGCAGCGCCGCCCAGATGGCCTCCCAAGACGCCACCGTCGTTGAGCTCGCCGAGGAGGGATCCACCAGAGCCGTCTGGGAGGGCTCTGACGTCACCCAAGCCGAGATTGATTGGCTGATCCAGACTCGACGTATCCCGGCAGGAGTTACATGCCGGCGCCCCGGTTCTGAGCTTGCGCCGGTAGTTCAACCCGGTGAGTATGTCGTGTTTGTCGCACACTTTGAGCGCGGGTTCGGGCTCCCCGTCAGCGAGTTCATGAGCAACTTTCTCGAGAAGTTTTGCCTCCAACCACATCATCTTCCGGCTAACGCCTTCACCACACTCTTAGCCTTTGTCTCCTTCTCGAAGGGTTATCTCGGCCTCTAGCCCACCACCAACCTCTGGTCCAAATACTTCCAATTCCGGAAACAGGTTGTCCCAGATAAAGAAAACCTCGGTGCACTCAAGGTCATGACCCAGTGCGGGGCCGCCACTATCATACCCCGGCGCACCTCCATCTTTCCTCGGATCCAAGGCCTAGAGTCATGCCGGAAATGGCTTCGGTCTTTCTTCTATGTGAAGAACTCGACCGAGGTCGATCTAATCGGTTTACCGAGATTCACCGTCGGTCCACCTACAGCACAACACAATTGGGGGTACGACCCGAAGGATCTGATCTCGGAGGTGAACGAAATCCACCGGGTCGTCATCCAGCTCAAATAAGAAGGGATGTCGGCAAACGACCTGCTGGCGACATTCATTAGTCGCCGAGTCTCCCCTCTCCAACGCCGAGTTCACAAGATTTGCCACATGAGTGGCCCGCTCGATCCAACCCGGACGAGCACATGCGAGCTGAGCAAAGAACAGGTCTGGAGGCGCGTCAAGGCCATAGCCCAGACGCAGATGACAAATGACTGGGAATGGGGAAAAGAACCCCATAGCCGAAGCAACCTTCCTCTAGCCGTAAGTAACCTGAGACCTCAGCCGACATAAGTTTCCTGCCGACATAAACTCTTATATCGGTGCAATACTTTATCCTTTGCACTAACTCAACCCTTCGTATCTGCCATGCAGAGATTTGCACGGCAGCAGACCGAGGATGGACCGGATCCATCCGCCAAGTGGGGCAAAGATCTCGTTGTCACCGACACAGAAGACCCGGACAACGAGGATTACATGCCGATCCCCGATGCCGGTACTGGTCCTGCTACGGGTAAGACTCGTGCTTCCATGCAAGATTGGTCTGACGATGATGACTGTGAAATTCTGGAGGTATACGACCCTTGCCCAATCGCATTCTCATACCCGGTGCCCTTGACATTAGCTGACCCGGACGACCAGGTGCTCGACGTGGCGCCTCTCTCCGTGGGGAGCCGAGGTCAGCTCTGGAAGCGCGCCTCAACCGGGTCCTCGGAAGCCGGGCCCTCAGAAGCCTCCGGCCCCCCGAAGAAGAAACAGAAGAAGAAGGTGGTGAGGAAGTCACGCCAGAGACCAACCACAGTGGGGTAAGATATTTTTTGCCGACATTCATTCTGTATCCGGATAACTCTTGTTTTCCTTGCTCTTTTCCTTTGACCGAGATAACATATTGTGTTATTCCGCTGCTGGGACCCCCTGGAGGTCACACAGAGTGCGTCTTCCATCCGGTCACCGATCGCGACGCCGCCGGCGTCCGGGCATGCCGACACCAGTGCGCATAGCCCACCAAGGACAAGCCCACCGGCAAACCCCTCAGCTCCGGGATCCGGAGCCGAGATAGGAGGGGAACAGACCATCTCGGAAGCGGAAGCCACGGATACGGTCGGAGCCGACATCTCGGCGCCCGACCGAGATGAAGATCCCGGAGTCCACTCCACGGATCCCGAGACAGAAAGCGCTAAGACTCCGGAAGAGCCGGAGCAACCTCAGTGGCGACAGCCGCAGTAGCAACAACAACAACAGCCACAACCACAACAGCAGCAACAGCCACAGCCACAGCCAACACTGCCGACACACCAGCAGCAACAGCCGCAGCCGACACCGCCGCAGCAACGAGTAGTTGAAACTCGGTCGAGTAAAGATTACTCGGTGCGAATCTTCACAAACAATACTGATACTTCCTTTTTCAGTCTTGCACGACCGCTCGGACTCGGCTGCACCATAAACTCCTGCTGGCGCACAAGAAACTCTCCGACAAGCACAAGCAGTTGCAAGCCGAGTTGAACAACCGAGGTACTATTTTCTCCTGCCGACATAGCAGTTATGCACAACTGCCTTGATCTCCTTTCTAACTTCTTTCTTTTGCCGACATAAATAGTCGGATCGGAGGCTAAGGTCGAAGAACTGCTGAAGCGGATCTCCGCCCTCGAGAGTAATTCACACTCTGTGCTTTATTTTGCACTTGCATTAATTTTTATATGCTGACTCCGCCATCTTGGCACAACCGAACAGAAGGAGCGTGACAACGCACACCAGGCCGAGCTCAAGAAGGAGTGGGACAAGGTATCCCAGCTGACAGCCGAGCTTGAAAAGGTGCAGAGTCACAGCACCGAGCTTGAGAAAACCGCCACCGAGGAAAAACGGCTCCGGGTAGATGAGGTCCAGAAACTCAAGGAATCCCATGAGCAAGCTGAGGTCCGTGCTACCTCGGCCCATCAAGAACTTCAGACCCTCAAGGGCCAGACCGAGATATGGTTGACGGAGCTCGCCAGGATCAACAAGGAGATGGACAGTAAGCCTCTTTTTCTCTTCTGTCTTTACCCGACATCCAATGAATGCCATCATGTAACTTACTCCGGTGTTAGCCATCCTTTTCTCAGGGAACTTCCCACACTCTCAGCCTGCCGCGAATAACCTTACTCACAAGGCCCGACAGAGGAGAGCTGAGTCTGGCCCAATCTCGGAAGAGTGGGGCATCGAAGACCACCTGGTGGCCTTGAACGCGCGCATGTCACCTCTGAAAGCGGTCGGAGTTGGTCTCCTTGATGCCGCTATCCGCGTGTACCGGGTTCTTTGGCCCAATGCCAAGACCCCGGCCTCGATTGACGAGCTATCCCGGTACCTGCAGGCCTGCGAGAAATGGCTCAAGGAGTGGCGGACATCTGCTGCCCGAGTTGGTGCAGACGAGGACCTGGTGTTTGTCCTCTCCTGGTATGAATCAATCATCCTCGACGCGCTCCAAACGATGCGCACCGGGTCAAAATGGACAACAGATCCGGAACTCATCCAGCGCCGCCAGGAAAGGGCATACTCCTTCATCAAGTATGCCCCGATTCATGACTTTGTCGAGGGTCCCCTGGATTCCGACGATGAAGAAGAATACAACGAAGATGAAGAGGAGGTAGATGAAGAAATCGAAGCCGACGCGGCTCGCGACACTGCCGCCGGCGCAGCCGCGGAGACCGCAGCCGAAGCAGCCGCCGAGACTGACGATCCCTCTGCAGATAAGAGTACCTCTGGTGCTGTTGTTTGAACTTAGCAAAATTCAAACTGTTAAATCCCTGGGATGCCGGGTGCAGATGTAATATATATACTTTTGAGCTTTTAGGGTTGCTACTCTGCTTTGTCAGTTTTAACAAGATTTGCAGAATGCCGGGTCATTTTGAATCGAGTCCCCGAGTTTACTTTCTTGTTTACTATACTTTGCAACCTTTGCTCTTGTCTACCATTTTGGCGTTCGACAGTCGAGTCACAAGATCACAGAAACATAGCATACAATACTTAAAACCTTGATATACGGTTTAGAGCCATCCAACATACGGGAATCAGAGAGAAACACAGACTTTTGAACAAGGCAGTCCCTGAGTCTCTTTCGGGGTGCCGACATTTCATTGCAGGGTACCGAGATACATACATTGCGTCCTTATGAGCTGGACCGACATATAGCCTGCTTGGGCATCATCATATGTCGGTTTTTAGCCATCTCGGGCATTTACCGAAATATTATGTCGGCAGCATGAGCTTGGACCGACATATAGCCTGCTTGGGCACCATCACATGTCAGTTTTCTCGGGCTTTACCGAAGTCGTATGTCGGAAGCAGGAGCTGGTCCGACATTTAACCTGCGTGGGCATGATCATATACCGGTTTTTAGCCATCAAGGGCATTTACCGAAATCGTATGTCGGCAGCAGGAGCTGATCCGACATATAGCCTGCTTGGGCATGATCATATACCGGTTTTTAGCCATCTAGGGCATTTACCGAAATCGTATGTCGGCAGCGGGAGCTGATCCGACATATAGCCTGCTTGGGCATGATCATATACCGGTTTTTAGCCATCTCGGGCATTTACCGAAATCGTATGTCGGCAGCGTGAGCTGATCCGACAACTTGCCTGCGTGGGCTGCTTTGACATATTGCCTACCTGGGCAATGTCTTATCGACATATTGCCTGTATGGGCTATGTCGGCATCATATATAGCCTGCTTGAGCTGTACCGACATATTGCCAACATGGGCTATGTCGGTTTTTGGATGCGGGGTCCACCAGATTTTGCTGGCATCACGGACATGAAGTCCACCGGCCTTGCCGGCATACATGGCGAACCGAGATATGTGGTGATCCGACGTACTTGTCGATGTCATGATACTTGGCGATATGAAAAAGGATGATGCCCTGATATTTGGCAAGCCGACATAACCGGTGATTGCGAGACATTTGTGATGATGCCATGATACTTTGGCTGACCGACATAAACGGTGATTTGAGATAGATTATAGGATGCCGTGATACTTTGGCTGATCCGAGATAACCGGTATAACCATGATCTAGGTGACGAATTCTCAGTCGGTAATACCGATACCACCATTCAGAGTTAGTCCAAGCACATTTATAATGAGTTTTTAACCTTAACAGCAACTCTACTGACAGAAGAAATTAACTCTAGCCTCAAAGCTATGCAAGGAGATGCAGACTCGTTCTCAATCGAGTCCCCGAGTTGCTTTTCTTATCTAGGAGAAAACATAAAGCTGACTGGCCGGCCAGTCCCCGGGTCAAGACATCTCGTTCCCGGGGAAAACATCTAAGCAAGATAGGAAGGGGCAGTCCCCGAGTAACTTTTGAGATTATCCTCTTATGCTTGGTACTAGTATATACGCGGTAAGTACTTACGTTGCATTGTTGATGCCAATTGCACGGAGTCATACAAGTTTGCCCAGTCCGAGACGTCCATACAGAGTCGAAGACGAGCGAGACTTGCATGGGGAAAGCTGGGTTTTGCCCAGTTGGCCAACCAAACAGAGCCGACATACACCAGATTTGGTAGACAACTGTCAGCAACAGTATGCCAGATTTCTCTTGGCCGACATACCGTCCATGTCGGTAATTTTATCTCGGCAGTTATATGCCAGTTTTTATCTCGGCCAAGCTATCACAGCTGGCCTATTTCCAGCCGACATGATAATTATGTCGGTACCATAAGACTCAGCCAAATAAACATCTTACTCGGCCAGGCTTTTTTATCGGCACATGACTCAATCTGAGTCCTTCTTTAACTCGGCGTGCATACTCAGCCGACATGCATGTATTGACCGACATGATAGTGCTGACTTTTCTATCTCGGCAGCTGACTCTTTTCAACCGACACACTCTAAACCGCCGGGATCCATCTCTCTTCTTTTCTTCTATTCATTAACTCGGCCTGTGTCACAAAGCGGACACAAGCTTCTCACTGCAGCTTCTTACTTTTCTACCTGACTCGGCAACGACATCACATCCTTCGGTGGCCGACATACCATTGACTCGGCCTGCTCTTTCCTTCCTCAGTCGAGAGCTGCTCGCAGGCGTGCACACATGCATTGCGCGCCGGATACGCACGGACGCGGTCAACACGGGGCAGGACAGTGGTGATAGCGTCAACGTAGAACCACTGGGCTGAGCGGGAGAGACGCCACAGACGCTGCAGTCCCCGGGCGCAGGCACGGCACCGGTGACGAAGAAGGAATGAGCGCGCGGAGGCCATGTCGACGTCAAGCCCTCGGGCCTCACGGGAGACGGCGAAAGCGCCGCACCGGCATCGATGATGAAGAGGTTGATGAAGCTGTCCCGAGAGCCGAATAGCGGAATCCGGCCCGCGGAGCTCGCCGGAGTTGATGAAGAAGGTCCCGTTCAGATGGAATCTAGCCAGCGCCACTATTAGCCCCACGGTGGGCGCCAACTGTCATTGTGGTGAATGGACAGATGCCATAGGATGGCTTATGTTGGGGCCGATGGACGCCGTTGGCACCAGGGAGGGATTATGCGCAGGATTATGCACACAGAGAGCACAAACTAACACACAGTTTACCCAGCCCTTGTGAGGACGTAAAACCCCTACTCCTGCTTGTCTGAGTGTATATATGTCACAACCCGGGGTACAAAGGAGCTCCTTGAGCTGTATGCAAAGCACTAGGATGACTCGGGCTACTTCCTCTCTTCCCAACTCTGGTCCCTCAAGCTATCAGCTCTGGCGTCTACTCTGGTGAACTGATCAATCAAGCTCCCCTTTCTAGAGGGTCTCGGGCACCTTATATAACGGTGCCCAAGTTACAGTGCGGTCAAACTACTGTGGCCATCCCTGGCTGGCGTCAGCCCCTGGCCGGCCTGTCTCCTCTGCTCAGGACAGGACATGCCGTCCACTCCTGTGCACTGCTCCCCCGTACCGCCCTGGTCAGCGGTATGGTGGAGACATATCACATCGTACTTGCTGCGCGGCGCCATGCCCTGCTCCGTGATTGGAGGGACGAGACACTTGCCTTGACCGTCACCCGAGATACGGTGCCTCTTCTTTACCCGGCATAGCCATGCCGGATACACTTGACTCGGTTTGCTCCCCCTGCACATACGAGGAACTGTGAAAGTAAACCGACATAACCCTGTATGTCGGTCTAGATATGTCGGTTCCATTATCCCGGTTCCAATATGTCGGTTTAAGCCAGCACGGCTATCTCGACCATGCCGGGTCACGATATGTCGGTTAACACTGACCCGGGCAACTCTGACCCGGTCAACTCCGGGACAACACATAATTCATTATCTTGACCCTATCTGGGGGTCGCCCCCCGACAAAGGGTTACCAGATTTCTTTGCCACTAACTGGGTTAAAAGCTGCTAGTGTGGAGGTATCATCATTCCATCACTGTGTTCAAGCTTCAGAGCCCAGTGGTGATAAGCAATCTCTGATATTTCAACCACCGATGGGGAATTTTGTTTTGATGCACTATCAAGCTCCATGCAACAACTATCCACCTGTTAAAGGGTCCTACCAGTTGTGTATGGTATCTGAGAACGAAGGTGCTTTTCTATTTAAGCTATGATTGATGGAGGCTTACAAGTCTCCCTTTCTTATGGAATTTTGCACGGTTACAATGCAATTTCCTCGAAGAAGAGTTGCATCATATGATGGAAATCCATCAGTTGGGACTGTTTTGATGACAGAACATTCAATTGAGTAGATAATTGTTTCAAGTGGAAGGGGCCTCAGTGGCAGGAGCATTGAGGCCACCTTCTCTGGCACTGTTAGATTTCCTCAGTGGTAGGAGCATTGAGGCCGCCTTCTCTGGCACTGTCAGGTTTCATTCTAAAACAACTCAGCGAGTAAATTCATCATTTTTGTCAGTTTCAACCACGGCGTATACTGAAGATAGTGATTGTGAGCAAGATAACGCTAAGAATAGTTCTAACCTGGATGACTACCTGATGGAAAAAATGAACAAGGACCTTCCAGCAGTTGACTTGGAGGAGCCATTGTCTTGGCATGCTTAGAATTATGCTAAGGTTTGTCCCTGTCTAAGCATGATGTTGTTAATCTGAATAGAGACCATGTCATGATGCTTATTATGAATAAGAGATAATTGGGAACAATCATATCTCGTCATTATATTACCGACATGCCTAATTGCTCTTGTTCATATTGTCTTGTAAACAGAACTTCTCAGCATAGTAGCTATCAGTTTGTTTTGTCCCTTCATATCGGATCATAAAGCAGTTGATTTTCGAGGCACTGTTTCATTCATATAATATTTATATCTGGGACCAGAGTGCATATTCTGGAACAATCACTGTATCATATATGTTCTTTGTTTTGCACACTGTCATGAAGTCTTTTAGCAGCACACTGCACACATCATTTTTGTTCCTTTTTAGACTTAATTCTTCAATATTAATTGGTTATCAAATGTTTTCCAGGTTTCTTTTAAGATAGTTGGTGGCACACTGTCTGGCCTTGTAATCGATCCAAGATCTGTAAGTAACTTGTAACCTTTCTTGATCACCTATGATGGTTAAGTCTCCTTCCGTCTTCAGTCAGTTAGTCAGTCAGGTAGCTTAGCATTGTTATCCATTTGTAGTCCTCAGATGTGGTTGTAGCTCAATTTGTTCACACAATGTTTTTCACAGTTTCAAGTGAGGCGAAATGGCAACCATATTTTTGAACACATTATATTGCCAGGCTGATGTTAGGCAATTGGTAACATATGGGGCCATTAAAGTCATGCTAAATTTCTATGATTAGTTAGTCCATGCTTAAGAGATTACTCAATAATCATTCCCTTAAGTGTCCTGATTTCTATTATTAATTGGTTTTTTGTGTTCGTGTTGAAGTTGTAGTGCTTGATAGGCGAGATATATTAAACTTTTCTTACAACCATGCTTTGCTCCCTTACATGCCCTGACCTCCATAATTAAGTGGTAATTTTTTTCGTGCTGTAACATTTTTTCCATGCTTCATACAAATAAACGAATCACAGTATACACCATGTTTTTGATACCTTAACGACCTTCTGCATGTTACCATTTACCCTTCTGTCAAAGCCCCAGTAGATTACTCAATGCAGGTACTTTCTTATCTCATTGACTCCAACTTTTATTTTTTCAGATAGTCAATATACTGAAAACTGTTAGTTGCTTGCTTTCACAACATTTCAATAGTTAGTCTTAGAGAATTGCACAAACAACATGAAGAAAAGTACAGAACATGTGTAACAACACGTACAGGTTCCAAACTGTCTTTAGGCCTGCCCCGTACTGGGTCAGTCACGCACAAGTAGCATCCTCTTTGTGTTTCCATACTCGCTTCACGCAAAAGGCTAGCAAGGTGGGACTATCCCAAACATGCTCACACAATCTCCTGCATGGGCCCCCATGGACCCATTTTCTAGTGGGCTGGCGTGTACCGAGAGCGGGTTGCAAGTGCGTACTTATGAACTTAAGTTCTTAGTGCTGAACTATGTATAAACATTTTGATCTTCGTACTTATATGTTGCAAGACAGCTATTGTTAAAGTGGACACATGAGAAACTTAAATGCACTTACAAACTTTGGTTGAAAAACTGCCTCTGAACCGCTGGAGACAATTTTGTAAGGACTAACAAGAGCATCTTGCCTTTGTGAAAAATGCTTACACAATAAAAATAAAGATAATAAAGTGCCGCTGCAACTTGTTCTGCCCCCTCTAGAATGACTAGTTGATGCTTAGTGGCCTTTTCTGTACTGCCCTCTCCCTGACTCCATCCCTGCTTATCACCTTCTCCTCCGAGGTACCTGATCTTTTCATCTGCAAAACTCATGCAACACAATTGACGCCAGACTAACGTCACGAAAGACTGTTCCACAAATTAACTCTGAGCTTTTTGTCCAAACGTATAAACTGTACTCCCCTTAATATGTTATATGTAATCTGTTATGAGACCCTGGTGCTGAAAGGTGAAATTCTAATAAGGGGCCGTTCGGATGTTGGAAACGAAGCATGGAATTTGGAATCAGGAATGTGTCAGGTCCAATTCCTCCGTTTGGATGGTCACGGAATTCGGGTCTAGAATTGAGACGTACAGTGCAAGGTAGAAGCTTCATACTCATATATATGTTCAATTCCACACTTGACCATCCAAACAACATTTGGAATTGGTGCCTCACTGAGATTCCATGAGCCAATTCAGTGAACAACCAAACAATAGAATTCGAATTTAGGACAGATTCCAATTCTATGGTGATTTGGTATTCTAGCTCAATTCAATTCCAAGCCTCTCTCAATTTCGGCATCCAAACGAAGCCTAAGATACTCTTTGATAACATTGTTCTATTTTACAGGCCTCTTCTGGAGACTACATATTATGGAATACCTTAGGAAAATGTCCTGCCGCAGTCTTGCCAAAAGAATTATGATTGCCAATGTTTTCCAGGCACGGTCCTCGATGGTTTTTTGGTCTTACCAGAGCCGTGCTGGAAGTTATCTTATAGTTCTTATATTAAGGAAATAGCGTTTCAAGTGGGGAACAACAAATCTGTACATCTTTTTTGTCAGGCTGTTTGATATGCTGAGCTTACATTTCATGGCACTTATTAGCAATATTTTCCTCCATCTTTTGGAATCTTTTAATTGTATCCAAATTTGATGCTCGTTATAACGTTATTTCTACGATCACCGCTCAAATTCGCGGTGCTTTGAGAAGCTGGAGACAGATCAACCATGACCCAGATTTCTGTCTCGTCAAAACATGTTACCTCTGGAAAGATAAGCTTTGGTGTGTATAATGTGGGTACATCGTTGTGTAGCTTCTTGTTTCAGGTTCACCGAACCGAGACACAACTTTAGTTTCATTGTCAACACCCACTAGCCAATTACCAAACATATAGCAATGCTAGATAGTGGAGATATGTTATAAGTGAAATGTAAAAGTCTCCAAATATTATGGGCAAATGTACAAGATATAAGCAAGTGACGTTTAGCAAGGCTGTCATTAGTAAGAATAACTTTCCAATGAACAAACCACATTAAATTTTGATTTTTAATGGTACTTTTAATTTTCATAGGTGAGGGCAGGCCTTGTGCCAAGAGGTACTGGGTTCGAACCAGCCTCGCTGCACTGCACATTGCAGGGGTAAAACTAGGTTTCTATAATCCATCCCCAAACCCCATCTTGTGTGGGAGCCTCTGTGCACTGGGTCTGCCCTTTTTTTTAATTTTCATAGGTACTTGCGTAGAAATGGTGTTTGTCCGTTCATATTGTCGTGGTGGCGTCAACGACATGTCCATCAGAGATGGAGAAGATGTGGAGCAAGGCGACGATGGTGCTCGCGCGGGATTGGGTAACAAGCACGGCAAACACACGCGATGTACCTAGGTTCGGAGCCCTCTTGTGGAGGTAACACCCCTACGTCCTGCACTTCTGCTTTCTTATTGCAAGATCACAAGATTCGGGCTACAATGGTGCTCCTGGAGCTGTTTCTTAGTGGAAGCCGGCTTGGCTACTCAGCCGGCTGGAGGTGGAAGAAGGTGGTGATCGTGGTATGTGTCTCTGTGAGCGTGAACGTGTTGGCTCTTCAGTCTTTTTTGTCTGCCCCTCGCAGGGGGCTCTAGCCCGCCTTATAAAGGCAGCGGGCTAGGGTTTGGGGTTACAAGGAAATTACAGGAAAGTCCCTATGATATCATCTACATTACAGTCCGGCTTGAACTAGATCATCATGACGTGTTGAGGTAACGCCCGACCGGACGTAATGTTCATCGGTGACGGTTGTGTGAGGCCGGCCCACTAGTATGGACTGGTCGGTTGGTCGGTCCGGCTGCCCTCAAGCCGGACGAGTTTGTCCGCCTTGATCTTGCCGGCTTGAACGATCTGGAGAATAGGTGTCTTGAGGGTATCTGGGAGTCATCTCCCCAACACTAGCCCCCGAGCTCGTGGAGGCTTGTCTTCTTGCTGGGAAGGCTTCGCGAGCTTCCCCTGCTTCATGCGATGCGTCGTTGAGATTTGAAGAATTCGGCTGAAAGTAGCCGGCTTGACTGGCGATCGTTGAAGACGGCTCGTCCGATTGCGTGCAGCCGGAAGTTGAAGACCTTGACAGTTTTGCTTGGACGACTTGATGGTTCGGATCGTGGCCCACATCAGCCACGTTCCCACGTCTTGGCTGTCCGGCGGTTCACTGCTCGAGGTTAAGGGCACGTCTCCTCGGCTTCGTCGTGCGGGATCTTCTGTGGCAACCGTCCGCTGGCGGGATCGTTTGCGGAGAATCTGGCCGCAACTGCGCCCCACGCGGCATGGTGAGAGGCCACTGTTCCGCCGTGCTTTGCTTTAAAAGAGGAGGGAGGGAGGAATGGATCTGGTTACCGTTCCCCATTCTCGCGCTTCTTCTCCATGCCCCTCCTTGTGCTCTTCGTCCTCCTCCGATTCCTTTCTGCGCTTTCGTCCTTGCCGGCGTTGTCCCTCTTCTGACGGGGAATCGGACTTCAATGGCGAGCTCAGGTGCCTGGATGGGCTCCGGCGTGGATGGTGCCGAGCTCCGAAGGCTCCATCGGGGGAGGTTCCTGGGGTCGATTGAGGAAGTGGGAGCTCACGCTCCCAGTCCGGATGCGATCTCGCCGAACCCGGAGAAGGGCGAGTTTGTGGTGTTCTCCTCGCATCTGGCGAGGGGATTGGGGCTACCGACGAGCCCCTTCTTCCAGGAGTTCTTGCAATTTTACGGCTTGAAGCCTCATCATCTGGGGGCGAACAGTCTCACGCTACTGTCGTGCTTTGTCACGCTGTGGGAGGCGTATTTGGGCATCTGGCCCTGCATGGAGATCTTCGGCATGTTCTTCTATCTGCGGGCGCAGACGACTGGCGGGAGGCAGCGCGATTGCGGCAGCGTCTCCATTTACATGAAGAACTCTGCTCTCCCCAAAATCCATCTGCCCGATTCCGTCAAGAAATGGCAGAGCACCTACTTCTACGTCTGTAACCTCACGGAGGCTGACCGGATTGGTCTTCCTGCCTTTTCCGATGCGCTGTCGGCGCCTAAGTCTTGGAGCCGGAAGCCTCTGGTCGACGAGGCTCTGGAGAAGACCTTGATGGGCCGGCTGAAGGAGTTGGTGGACGCCGGCTTGACATCCAGAGACTTGACCCTAGCCTAGTTGTCTCGCCGGGTGTTCTCGCTGCGGGCTCGAGAGCACAAGATGTGCTTCTACTCTGGGCCTAGGGACCCCACCCGTGTCAATATGGAGGCCTTGTCGCTGAAGAACTTGCGTGGCTGGGCGGCCCTCGTGATCACTGACCGGGTTGGGCAGAATTGGAAGTTTGGGCTCAGGCCGTTTACACGCTCGGAGCGCACTCCCGAGGTTAGTTGTCCTCCTTGTTCTTTTGCTTGTCTCAAGCCTTTCCGGCCGGTTGTTTTTTGACCCGGCTGGCATGCTTTGCAGCTTTGCGAGCTTCAGAGGTCCGAAGACTTTGAGGTCGTCTTCGAAGAGGATCTTGCCAGCCCTCTTTCTGAGGAGCAGATGTCCATGGTCGAAGGAGCCGCCTCCGCTGAGCAGGCGGTGGAAGCTGAAGATGCCGCCTCGGAAGGAGAAGCGGAGGATGACGCCCCCGTTGTCGTCTGATGCGGCGACACCACGGAGTCGTCTGACGTCGATGTAGATGTTGATGGCGGCGGTGATGGCGATGGCGGTCGGACCACGGCGAGTCTCGTTCCTTCGGCCGCCACCGATTCCGACTCGGGCGCCTACGAAGATTCAGAGCTCGAGCGTGACGTCCCCCCTCCGGTTTCGTCATCCCGCGGTAAGTCTCCTGTGCCTGGTGTCGTCGAGCAAGTCGGCGGCGGCGCGCGCGAGGTCGTAGATCTCTCCAGTGGTTCCGATCTGGACTCTGAGGGTTCACCCACCGAAGCGCAACCGCGGCGGATGTGGCCGTGGCGGTGGACGTGGTCATGGATGCTGCCGTGGGCGTGGCCGGAGCGGAGGCGACTTTGCCACGGAGGAGGCGGATGAGAGAAGGAGGAGTCCTTCCCCAGTCCGTTCTGGTTCTCCCATTGGTGGCTTTTAGGATGAATTTCCCATCTCGGAATTCGTGTTGACGCTGTATGAGCCCATCAAGCGTACTCAATGGATTCCTCGAGCCGTCGCGGATGCGCTGGAAGGCGATGGCCCCTTTCGTTTTCTTCTTCATCAAGTTGGAGCCCGTCAAGGACCTTGGGAGGTGTTTTCCCGGGTCGTCGTCAGCCATGAAGGTGAAGAGGTCCGCCGGCGAGCGGAGTTTAACAGCGGCTGGAAAGGCTTCGCCAAATTTTATCGGCTGGCTCCTCCCTTCATCGTCCGCTTTCAGCTGAAGCGCCGGACTGGAGTCTTCTACATCAAGGTCTTCGACGGCTCCCTCTGCCTCAAGGAGTGGGAGGAGAGCGATAATGATATGATGCCGCCTCCGGCCTAGATTTAAGTAGTTCTGTAGACGACTTCGTTTGTGTGCGAGGGTGTCCGCCTGTGAACCGCCTCTTTTTGCTCATGTACTTTGTTTCCTTTCGTAGCTGCTTGTAAGCCCTTTGGAATTTGCTGTGTTGCAAATTCATTGTTTGAAGCCGAATATCATTTGCTATTTTAACTCTTGAACCTGTGCAATGCGGACCGGCTTCCGGTCTTTATATGATGCGAGTTGTTCTGCATCCGGCTTTCGGAGCTCCGTAGCCGGCAAGCGGTGTTTTTTGTGCATAGAACGAATGATGGAACAGTTAGCTTGGTCGGTTGATCATGAACGTTATTTTTCATTTTATTGAACCAAATTATCCACTCGCCCATAGCCGTTCCTTCCGTAATTCGCGTGCACTTCACCGTCCAGCGGGATCATGCACGCTACTATAACATTAGGGTTTGGGTTATTAGGCCAGAGTTTTTCCAGTCGACAATGAATTCTATTCTTACGACTTTCACATACAGGCATCCTCCAACTTGTTATCTTGCCGGCCTTAACCGGATCCGAAGAGTTAACCGTTTAGCGCCGTGTATGTTAGTCATCCGTGTTGGGAGAAAAAGTTGCCGACTGCCGGCTTGGCCGAGTTTGCAAAGCGGGTTTTTTCCAGCCGGCACTACTTTCCTTTAAGCGTTTTTCACGTGTTTGGCATCCTCCAGATTATTCTCTCGCCGGCCTTAACCGGATTCGAAGAGTTAACCGTTTAGAGCTTGTTCACGCTACACGGCCGCAGAAGGGAAGTTTGCCGGCTGCCAGAGCAGCCGGAAGGTCATAAAAGGAAAAGCAAAAAATGGCAAAGATTGACTCATATGTTCATCATTTTCATTCCTTTATTGATAGCATGGGTGATACATACATGGTGTTCTCTCAAGTGTAGAATCGGCGTAAGAGGGAGGCATTCCATGGCCTTTCCGTCTCGTCTCCTTCCTTGTCCATCTTATCTTCCTTGTGCTCACAGGCATCGATCAGGTAGTAGGCGTCGTTGATGAGTTCTTTGCTTACGATGAACGGTCCCTCCCAGGGTGATGACAACTTGTGCAAGTTCTTGGTGTCTTGGATTAGCCAGAGCACGAGGTCTCCTTCGCGAAAGCGGACAGGCCTGACATGCCGAATGTGGTAGTTGCGGAGTTGCTGTTGGTATATTGCCGACCTTGATTCAGCGAGTTGGCGTGCTTCCTCAATCAAATCAACGCCGTCCTCGTAAGCTTGTTTGGCCTCTGCTTCCGTGAATAGGACGACTCGAGGCGCGTCGTGCTCGATGTCGGTTGGCATAATCGCTTCGGCTCCGTGGACGAGGAAGAAGGGGGTGAAGCCGGTCGAGCGACTTGGGGTCGTCCTTAGGCTCCAGAGGACGGACGATAGCTCTTCTAACCATGCGCCGGCTGCTCGCTCGAGCGGCTCGAGCAGTCGGGATTTGATGCCGGACAGGATGAGTCCGTTTGCTCGTTTGACTTGCCCATTTGATTGCGGATGCGCGACGGAGGCAACGTCTAGCCGGATGCCGGTTCTGCCGCAGAACCTGGCGAATTCTCCCTAGACGAAGTTCGAGCCGTTGTCCGTGATAATGCTATTGGGGTAGCCGAAGCGGTCTATGATGCTCTTGAGGAACTTGACGGCTGTTGGGCCATCTAGCTTCTTGATCGGTTTGGCTTCGATCCATTTCGTGAACTTGTCGACAGCCACCAGCAGATGCGTCATGCCGCCGCTCGCCGTCTTTAGTGATCCAACCATGTCAAGCCCCCAGACGGCAAACGGCCAGGTGATCGGGATTGTTCTGAGTGCTGCGGCCGGCGTATGCTTCTGTGTTGCGAATCGTTGGCAGCCGTTGCAGAGCCGGACTAGCTGGTTTGCATCTGCCAGCGCAGTCGGCCAGTAGAAACCGTGCCTGAACGCCTTGGCGACGATCGCCGTTGATGATGCGTGGTGACCGCATTTGCCTTGGTGAATTTCCTTGAGGATTTTGATTCCTTCTTCTTGGCTCACGCAGCATTGGAAAATGCCTGAAACGCTGCACTTGTACGGCTCGTTGTTGATGATGGTGTAGGCGCTTGCTCGACGTTTGATTTTCCTGGCGGCGAGTTCATCCGCCGGAAGCTCATCGTTGGCAAGGTAGGCGAGGAAGGGTTGCGTCCATGACGGAGCTTCTTCGATGACGAGGACCTCGACAGCATCCATCTTGTGAGCAGCCGGCTCGTCCGGCTCCGTGCCTTGGGGCATCTGGATGGAGTCGGAGCCGGGACACGGTGTGATGGACGGTTTGTATAGCTTCTTGAGGGCGACGCCTGGTGGAATTTCTTGCCTGAGAGATCCAATGTTCGCCAATGTGTCAGCTGCCTCATTGTTGGTGCGGTGGATGTGGTGGAACTCGCATCCGTCGAAGTACCCGGCGAGCTGCTGGACGAAGAAGCGGTAGGCAGACATGTTAGGGTCCTTGGCGTCCCAATGCCCGGTGGTCTGTGATACGTGTCAAACATATCTATAATTTTTGAGTGATCCATGCAAATTTTGTGATGTTGTCACATGTTTTTATTATCATATCACATCATTTTTATGCATTTTGTTGGACTAACCTATTGACAAGATGCCCAGTGCCAGTTCCCTGTTTTTGCCGTTTTCGTATTTCAGAAAATAACTTCTAGAAATATTCTCGGAATTGGACGAAAATTTACGGAGATTTTTATGCGAAATAAGACACCCGAAGACCAAAGGGGAGACTGAGGGGCCACCCACAGGGCAGAGGCGCCCCCTGCAGCGCCCCCTGGACCCACGGGTGGGACCTGCCTGTGCCCCCTGGGCACCGCCTCGGCCCCCTCCGACACCTATGAAATCCCAATTGACCTAAAAATGATGGGACGGCCATTATTTTCCACAGAAGACATCCCGACGCGCCGTCACCTCAAACCGTAGTTCGGGGGTTAATCTGAAGCAGTTCCCGGCACCCTGCCGGATGGGAGATCGATCCCAGAGGGATCTTCATCGCCATGCCTTCCTTAGGGATGATTTGTGAGTAGTCCTACCTTGGACCTTGGGTCCATGGCAGTAGCTAGATGGTAGTCTCTCTCTTGTGCTTCATGTTTATGATCTTGTGAGCTGCCTAACATGATCAAGATCGACTATTGTAATACTATGATGTGTTTGCTGGGTTCCGATGGATTATGAAGTTATGATCAGATTGTGCATGATTCTTATATGTTGATTTATGTTCTTGCATGCTCTCCTATGTGCGTAGTTACTTTGGCCAAGTGATTGTGTGTATCTCCAAGAGAGAGTATTTATGCTAGATAGTGGGTTCATGCCCCCTCTTGTTCCTAGCGAGGATGTGCTGTTGCTACTAAGGGTAAAACAGCGGTGTTAAAGTCTATTTTGATATTTAATATTGCTTACTTCATGCACTTTACTTAATGCAAATGTCTGTTGCTTGCAACTTAATACCGATGGGTGACAGGCTGGATAGCGATCCCACGGTGGGCTTTTTAGACAAAGTTGCAGTTGGACTCAACGGTCTTTGTTCATTGTAATGATGCCTCCATAAATATTATCATGTTCACTTTATCATAGCTAAATTAAGTTTGTGTTATAATCTTGTCAATTGCCTAGCTGTAATTTGTTTACCCATCATATGATCGTTCTATTTACTTGATAGACTCCACTAGTGAACCCATGGTCCCCGGTCCATCTTTTTACATTATTTACAACCTCATTTATTTACTTTTCATCATCATTACTCCACTGGTCACTTTTCATATTTCATTTATTTCACTATACAATTAACCGCTTTGTTTTCTGCGAGACCGGAAAGATTGACAACCTTTCCGCCGTTGGGGGCAAAGTATTTTGGTTGAGTGTGTGCAGGTCCATGTCTGTTGAAGATTAAGCGCCAGAGATCTTCAATATTCACTTTGTTGTTGATTTCAAGGTCCTACTGGTTCGATAAACCTCGGTTCGTTATCGAGGGAAAACTACTGCTTGCTACATCCACGCCTTCGCTTGGGGCACCACCCAACTCTTTATTAGTAGCAATCAAGCTCTTTTCTAGCGCCGTTGCCGGGGATCTTGGAGCTACAGCAAATGGAGTCTCACACTCTTAATCACTTTACTTTGTTTTTGTCTTGGTTGTTTTATTTATTGTTAGCTTATTTTTCTTGTTGCAAAATTTTAAAACCCAAAAAAATTAGTGTAGTCTTTATTTCTGTCTTGTTATTTTATTTTATCATTATGTCTTCTACTGAAAACATCAAGTTGTGTGACTTTACTAGCACTAATAACAATGATTTCATATGCTCTCCAATTGCTCCACCCGCTACTAAAGCGGAATCTTATGAAATTAAACCTGCCTTGCTAAATCTTGTTATGAAAGAGCAATTTTCTGGTGCGAGTACTGATGATGCCGCCTCTCATTTAAATAACTTTGTTGAGTTATGTGATATGCAAAAGTATAAAGAGGTAGAAAGTGATATCATAAAACTGAAACTTTTCCCCTTCTCTTTGAGAGGGAGAGCAAAAGAATGGTTATTATCTTTGCCTAAAAATAGTATTGATTCTTGGATTAAATGCAAAGATGCTTTTATTGGAAAATATTATCCACCTGCTAAAATTATACAATTGAGGAGTAACATTATGAACTTTATACAATTTGATAATGAACATGTTGCTCAAGCTTGGGAGAGAATGAAATTTATGGTTAAAACTTGTCCCACACATGGATTAACTATGTGGATGGTTATCCAAACCTTTTATGGAGGATTGAATTTTTCTTCAAGGAACCTCTTGGACTCAGCCGCGGGAGGCACCTTTATGTCCACAACATTAGGTGCAACAACTAAACTCTTGGATGATAGGATGACAAATTATTCACAATGGCATACCGAAAGAGCTCCAAGTGTTAAGAAGGTAAATTCTGTTGAGAAAATTTCCTCTTTGAGTGATAAGATTGATATGATTATGTCTATGCTTGATACCAATCAGTCCCTTATTGATCCTAATAATGTCCCACTTGCTTCATTAATTGCTCAAGAAAAGGATCAAGTTGATGTTAATTTTCTTAATAGAAGTAACTTCAATAATAATGCTTGTCGAAATAATTTTGGTAGTAACAACTATAAGCCTTATCCTCCCAATAATGGCAACTCATATGGCAATTCCTATGGTAATTCTTATAATCCTAATAAGAATGTGTCCTCTGATCTTGAAAATGTTTTAAAAGAATTTATCTCATCTCAAAAAGCTTTCAATAAAACTGTCGAAGAGAAACTTGAAAAACTGGATAGACTTGTCTCTAAAGTGGAAGATCTTGCTCATGATGTTGAAATTTTAAAAATTAGAACCACTACTCTTCAAGACAAGCCTACTGAATCTTTAAATGTTATTTCTATTCAAATTAATGAGAATGAAAGGATGATGGCTCGTTTGAAAGCTAGGTGGGCTAGAGAGAAAGAAGAAGCTAGAATTGCTGAAATGAATAGGAAAACTGTTAAAGTTTATACTATGCAAACTACTAATGAGGATCCTCCTAGCCTATTTAAAGATGATGAAATTGATTTTGATAATTTCAATATTACTGAAGTCATAAAGTTCCTACAAAAACTTGCTAAGTCACCGGATGCTAGTAAATTAAATTGCCTTCACCAAACATATTACCGATGCCCTTATCAAGGCTAGGGAAGAAAAGCATAAGCTAGAAACTTCTATCCCTAGGAAATTAGAAGATGGATGGGAACCCACTATTAAGATTAAAATAAATGACTTTGATTTTAATGCTTTGTGTGATCTTGGTGCTAGTGTTTCTGTTATGCCTAAAAGTTTCTATGACATGCTTAATTTAAATCCTTTGGAAGAATGCTATTTAAATGTTCATCTTGCCGATTCTTCTAAAAAAAAACCTTTGGGTAGAGTTGATGATGTACTTATTGTTGCTAATGATAACTATGTTCCCGTTGATTTTATTGTTAGGGATATTGAGTGTAATGCTTCTTGTCCTATTATTTTGGGGAGACCGTTTTTGAGAACCGTTGATGCTATTATTGATATGAAAGAGGGAAATATAAGATTTCAGTTTCCCCTTAGAAGAGGGATGGAACACTTCCCTAGAAAGAGAAAGAAGCTTCCTTTTTAATCAATCATAAGGTCAAGCTATGCTCTTTATGTTGCGAAGGCCTCCAAAAAACTTGATATTTGGCATTGCGCCTAGCTAAAAGGCGTTACAGAAAAGCGTTTGTTGGGAGGCAACCCATCTTTTACTTTCAGTTTGTTTTTTATTTTTCTTGAGTCATGAAGTTGTTGCCTCTGTAGCAACTTCATTGTATCTTTTTCTTTTGGTTTTTTGTGCCAAGTTTAGCCTCTAATGCATTGAAAGTGCGAGGTGTTGTTTTGCTGTCCAGAAACAGAATTTTGTCCTTCACTGTTCAAAAATCTAAAAATCCTCTGTATTTTATATTTTTATGAAATTTTTAGACAGCAAGCCTGATACTCGTATCTATATTTCGTTAGTTTTGACTTTGCTGATTTGAGCTACAGAAGTTCCTCAAAATTTTGATCTTTACAGACTGTTCAGATTTTGACAGATTCTGCTTTTATTTTGCATTCGTCTCTTTACCATCGTCATATGTGATACTCTAGGGGCACAGTGCCACATTGAGGCTTAGTAAACTGTAGCTAATGCCTAATGAAGTTGTTTGCAATTTGTCATGAGTTGAACACATGTGCATTTCTAATTTATGAGCACTAACTCTCTAATCAGTTTATGAGAAGTTTTGTGTGAAGTGAGTTTTTAAGTTCCAAAGGAGAGGATAATGAAGAAATTGAGGACGGATCAGAGCTCAAGCTTGGGGATGCCCCCATGGCATCCCCTTTGAATTTCAAGAACCATCAAGCGTCAAAGCTTGGGGATGCCCAAGGCATCCCCTCTTATTCATCGACTATCATGAGGTCATCTTCCTTGAACTAAGTTTTTATCACTTTACATATTATGTGCTATGCTTGGAGCGTCTTTTTACTTTCAGTTTTGTTTGTTATTTTGCTGGTCATATGCTTGTTGGATCCTTGCTTTATTTGTGTGGGAGAGAGACACTCTCCGCTTTTTCATTTGAATACTCCTGCGCTTCGCTTATATCTTGTTGAGTATTCTTAGCTACTGTTTGTTTGCTAGTAAGCTCTCGCTTTTAGCTTTTATCTTATTTAGGGCTTCCAGTAGTTGTTGTTAAACTCTCATGTTCTTCACTTATATTTGTTGGAGAGTTGTTATTGGTAAATTGCTTGAATTGTCGAAGTGACAAAATGCTATTCATGTGATATTGGAATGAAATGAAAAGCCTGCATAGTATTGTAGATCATTGTTTGGATACTTGATACTTGATATTTGTTTTGAGATATTAAGATGAATGCTTAAACTTGCTGGTTATTTGAGTGGAATTGATTAGTAAAGAAATACTGTTAAAAACTTGAAACTGTGTGGTGTTTCGTAGTTGTTAATTCATTAAGCTAATGTTTCCATCAAAAGAATTGTTTGGTCAACATGGGAGACGGTGTGGACCTTTAATGGTTATGATGACTTATGTCTTATGTTACTTTGTTACTGGTTAATTTTAGATGTTTGCTTCAAATACCTTCTTTCCTAAGCCCAAAAATTCGCACTGAGTGTATGGTTCACTCGTGCATCCAAATCCCAAAGCCAAACTATCTTGCCAGCTGAGTCCACCATGTCTACCTATGCATGGTATTTCCTGCCATTCCAAGTAAATTTGTCATATACTATCTTTAAAAATTCAAAATACTCCTTTTTGTGCCTCTATTTTTAAGCTCATGAGGGAGCAGTGGAGAGCTAGATATAACTCGTGACGAGCAAGGTCATTTCCCCCCTTTCACCCGGTGCCGATGGATTACGTCTTCACTTGAATCAACCCGAGAGTAGCTTAAGCAAAAATATAAATATAACTCACCATTCTCCTCCGCGCAATGAAAATCTGAGAAATCAGCTCAAAACATTGGACAGTGGTGAAACCAAGGAGAAAGAGGAGCGTACTCGCTCCTCTAAAAACCAGCTGCTCTCACAAGTCTAAAAGCCTTGCTTGTTATGGGGGACTAGATAGCTTCTCTGTTGTGAAGTCATTGACGAAAGCACGCATGTCTCAAAATTGTTTTACTTCTGTTTCATTAAAAATAAAAAGCTCTAGCACATGACTAATCCCTGCTTCCCTCTGCGAAGGGCCTTTCTTTTACTTTTAATGTTGAGTCAGTTTGCCTCCTCCTTCTATCTCCACCAAGGCAAACATCTAGCATTGACCCTAGGTATCATTGATCATATTGCATTGTCAGATTAAACATGAATCTTTATATTGACTTTACCGTTGGAAGTTGAAGCTTCTTGCTAAAACTTGCATCTTCTTTGTTTTGATTTTCAAACACTTTTGTCATGGAATTGTTAACTTTGGGGATTAATCAAATTTGTGGATCACGTTGCTTTCATGTCTTTAACGTACTATTTATGAAAGGTTTTGCTTGAATGATTCAACTTGGTTAATCATTGCTTTCTTGCTATCAACTATAGACAATTGTTTTGTATCACTTCATTCACATCCTATGCTTTACATTACTATCTTGATCACGCTTGTATTGGTTGCATGTCTCATCAAAAATTATTTTGTTATCACTTACCTACTCGAGGACGAGTAGGAGTTAAGCTTGGGGATGCTGATACGTGTCAAACGTATCTATAATTTTTGAGTGATCCATGCTAATTTTGTGATGTTGTCACATGTTTTTATTATCATATCACATCATTTTTATGCATTTTTTGGACTAACCTATTGACAAGATGCCCAGTGCTAGTTCCCTGTTTTTGCTGTTTTTGTATTTCTGAAAATCACTTCTGGAAATATTCTCGGAATTGGACGAAAATTTACGGAGATTTTTTATGCGAAATAAGACACCCGAAGACCAAAGGGGAGCCTGAGGGGCCACCCACAGGGCAGAGGCGCCCCCCTGCCGCGGCCCCCCTGGACAGGCGGGTGGGACCCACCTGTGCCCCCTAGGCACCGCCTCGGCCCCCTTCGACGCCTATAAATCCCAATTGACCTAAAAACGATGGGGCGGCCATTATTTTCCACAGAAGACATCCCGACGCGCCGAAACCTCAAACCCTAGTTTGGGGGTTAATCTGAAGCAGTTCCCGGCACCCTGCCGGAGGGGAGATCGATCCCGGAGGGCTCTTCATCGCCATGCCTTCCTCCGGGATGATTTGTGAGTAGTCCTACCTTGGACCTTGGGTCCATGGCAGTAGCTAGATGGTAGTCTCTCTCTCTTGTGCTTCATGTTTATGATCTTGTGAGCTGCCTAACATGATCAAGATCGACTATTGTAATACTATGTGACGTGTTTGCTGGGATCTGATGGATTATGAAGTTATGATCAGATTGTGCATGATTCTTATATGTTGATTTATGTTCTTGCATGCTCTCCGATGTGCGTAGTTACTTTGGCCAAGTGATTGTGTGTATCTCCAAGAGAGAGTATTTATGCTAGATAGTGGGTTCATGCCCCCTCTTGTTCCTGGGCACGAGTGACAGAAACGTCTAAGGGCGAGGGTGTGCTGTTGCTACTAAGGGTAAAACAGCGGTGTTAAAGTATATTTTGATATTTAATATTGCTTACTTCATGCACTTTACTTAACGCAAATGTCTGTTGCTTGCAACTTAATACCGATGGGTGACAGGCTGGATAGCGATCCCACGGTGGACTTTTTAGACAAAGATGCAGTTGGACTCAACGGTCTTTGTTCATTGTCGTGATGCCTCCATAAATATTATCATGTTCACTTTATTATAGATAAATTAAGTTTGTGTTATAATCTTGTCAATTGCCCAGCTGTAATTTGTTTACCCATCATATGATCGTTCTATTTACTTGAGAGACTCCACTAGTGAACCCATGGTCCCCGGTCCATCTTTTTACATTGTTTACAACCTCATTTATTTACTTTTCATCATCATTACTCCACTGGTCACTTTTCATATTTCATTTATTTCACTATACAATTAACCGCTTTGTTTTCTGCGAGACCGGAAAGATTGACAACCTTTCCGTCGTTGGGGGCAAAGTATTTTGGTTGAGTGTGTGCAGGTCCACGTCTGTTGAAGATTAAGCGCCAGAGATTTTCAACATTCACTTTGTTTTTGATTTCAAGGTCCTACTAGTTCGATAAACCTCGGTTCGTTGTCGAGGGAAAACTGCTGCTTGCTACATCCACGCCTTCACTTGGGGCACCACCCAACTCTTCATTAGTAGCAATCACTCTGCTGAACCACCAGGTCGGAATCCCCATTGCAGAGGATCTGGTTGATGCCCATGGCCTTGGCGAGCGTGAGTCCATGCGCGAGTGCCTCGTATTTGGCCACGTTGTTGGACGCCGTGAAGTGGATTTGCAGTACGTATTCGAGCCGGGATCCCTTGGGGGAGGTGAGGACGACTCCGGCTCGGAGTCCCCAGTACCTTTTGGAGCCGTCGAAGTACATGAGCCAGTGGAGGCCGGTATCGGGAGTTGGCGGTATGTGTTCCATCTCCGTCCAGTCGACGAGGAAATCAGCGAGCACTTGCGACTTGATTGCCGTTCTCTTGTCGTAGTCGATTCCATGTGCCGCCAGGTTGATTGCCCACTTGGCCACCCTGCTGGTTGCATCTTTGTTGCATATGATTTCGGCGAGTGGATCCTCGTTTATCACTTTAATCGGATACTCTTGAAAGTAGTGCTTCAGTTTTTTCGCCGCCATGCATACGCCGGACGCGACTTTCTGGTAGTGCGGTTAGTTTTGCTTCAATTGCGAGAGCACCTAACTGAGGTAGTAAACAGGTCGCTGTACCAGCTGCTGCTTGCCGGCTTCTTCTTGTTCCACCACAAGGACGATGCTGATGACTCGGTTCGAGGCGGCGATGTAGAGAAGCATGGCTCCTTCGGTGTTGGAGGTGCCAAAACGGGGGTGGTGACAAGTGCATGCTTGAGTTCGATGAAGGCGGCATCGGCCGCCTCGTTCCAGACGAACTTGTCCGCTTTCTTCAACATGTGGTATAGCGGAAGAGCTTTTTCTCCAAGCCGGCTGACGAACCGACTGAGAGATGCCAGGCAGCCGGTGAATTTTTGAATGTCCTTGATGCTTCTTGGCTGTCGCATGTTGTCGATGGCAGATATTTTCTCCGGGTTGGCTTCGATCCCTCGCGCCGATACGAGGAAACCGAGTAGCTGTCCGGCTGGCACGCGGAACACGCATTTCTTCGGGTTGAGATTCATTTGAAAACGACGTAGGTTGTCGAATGTCTCCTTGAGGTCGTCAAGCAGGGTGCGCTTCTCCTTGGTTTTGATGACGATGTCGTCAACATATGTGTGCGCGTTGCGACCGATTTGGTCGTGCAGGCATTTTTGCATGCATCGCTGGTATGTTGCTCCCGCATTCTTCAAGCCGAATGGCATGGTCGTGTAGCAGTACGCTCCATAGGGGGTGATGAAGGCAGTCTTGAGTTGATCATCCGGGTTCAGCGGTATTTGATGGTAGCCGGAGTAGGCGTCGAGAAGGGAAAGGAGGTCGTAGCCGACCGTCGAGTCGATCACTTGGTCGATGCGCGGCAAGGCGAAAGGGTCCTTGGGGCATGCCTTGTTGAGACTGGTGTAATCGATGTACATTCGCCACTTCCCGTTCTTCTTGAGCACTAGGACTAGATTAGACAGCCACTCTGGATGATGAACTTCCATTATGAAGCAGGCTGCGAGCAGCCGGACTATTTCTTGTTCTATTATCTTCCTTCTTTCTTCTGCGAAACGACGCAAGGATTGTCTGACCGACTTTGCGTCTTGCCGGACATGTAAAGAGTGCTCGGCGAATTCCCTCGGTACACCAGGCATGTCCTTGGGGGACCATGCGAAGATGTCCCGGTTCTCATGGAGGAATTCAACGAGCTGGCTTTCCTATTTGGGGTCCAAGTTGGCCCCCACGGTGACAAACTTGGACTTGTCGTTTTCGTCGAATTAGATCTTCTTAGTGTCCCGTCCCAACTGGAAGCTTGATTCACCATCTGGCTTGGCCGACTCCGGCACTTCCAGCCGTTCTTCGCTAACCTTGCGCTTGAACTTTCGCATCTCCTCGTTGCAGACCATGGTCTCAGCCACCTTTGCGCTGTCCGTGGCGCAGGTGATGGATCATTTATAGTCTCCGGAAACGGTGATGATTCCATGCGGGCCAGGCATCTTCATTTTGAGGTAAGCGTAATGCGGCACCGCCATGAATTTGGTGAGCGCCGGCCGCTCGAGGATGGCGTGATAAGCGCTGGTGTGGTCGACCACCTCGAACAAGACGGACTCGCGCCGGTGGTTGTCCTTGGAGCCGAACAAAACGTCAAGCCGGATTAGCCCCATGGAGGAGCCAGCGTGTCCGGGGACGATGCCGTGGAAGACCGTTTGGCTTGGCATCAGGCTGGATTCGGAGATGCCAAGCTTTCCCAACGTGTCGCGGTAGAGTATGTTGATGCTGCTGCCTCCGTCGATGAGGACGCGTGAAAACGTGCATGCGCGTTTGGGGGAGATGAGCATGGGCTCTAGGACTAGAGCGTAGCCGCCTGGGTTGGGCATCACCTCCGGGTGGTCGCTGCGGTCCCATGTGATTGCCTCTTCCGACCAGTTAAGATACTGGGGGACAGGGGGAACCACCGCATTCACCTCCTTGAATCGTTTGCGCCGGCTTCGCTTGTCGTCGCGCTCGCTGACGAACATGATGTAGGCGGCATCCGGATTCCGGTATTCATCGCGGTCCCTTGGTGGTGGTGGTGGGAGGCGCTCCCTCCCTTGGTCCTCGCATTGCTGGTTATCATGATTCCTGTCATCGCGATGCCTGTCGTCACGCCTCCGATCATCACGTCCGGCTTCATTTGGCGGAGGAGGCAAATCTCGCTGCTCGTATGGTGGTGGCGGCCTTGGACGACCGAGGTTGCACTGCCTAACAGTGTGGCTAGCCGGCCGGTCGCCATGGTTCCGGCACGGCCGGTCGAGCAAAGACTCGTAATTGTTCCTCGCCCTTGTCCAGTGCATGTCGCTGCTTGTCCTCATGCGGAGGCTATCAAAGCCACTAGCCAGTCTCCCCTCTGTAGTGGCGACGACCTTGGACTCAACGCGTTCATCGATAGACTTGCGTTTGCCGGGCGCATCAGAGTTGCGGCGGGTTGATATTCCTCCTTCCTGCACTTCCGTCCGGCTTCGGCGTGGAGTCGGCCCGTCTGGGACAATCCTACCGGATTCATCGAGTCGAATCGGATTGGTCATGGCCGCGTCGGAGGTGGCGTACTCGTCGGCGATGGCCATTAGGTGCGCCATGATCTTCGGATTCTTCTTTAGGAGTTTGTGTCGGATCAGCGTCTGATGCTGACAGCCTTGGACGAAGTACTGGACGGCTTGAGACTCCAGGATCCCTTCGCATGAGTTACGCAGGCTGGTCCATCGGGTGAGGTAGGCACGGTCCGACTCGTCTTCCTTCTGCTTGCACATCGTGAGCAGCTGTGCGTTGCCTGGGCGCAGGTATGTGCCGGTGAAGTTGCGATTGAACACTTCTTCGAAGTCCAGCCAACTGTTGACGCTTTCCGCCGAGAGGCTGTTCAGCCAGGTTCGAGCCGATCCCTGGAGCATGAGCGGCACGTAGCGCATGGCCACTCGCTTGTTTCCGCCTGCGATGTTGACCGCGGTGACGTAATCGGCCAACCAATCCTCCGGCTTGGCGGTGCCGTTGTACTTAGGCATGTCCCTTGGGAGCATGAACCCCTTCGGGAATTGTTCGGTTTGGATGCGTGGTCTGAAACAGCGATGCGCGACAATGTCTTCCTCCTCAATGATGCTTGACGCCTTGAGTGATTTGATGCGTTGGCAAGCGTCGTTGTTGGTCTCTGGTCCCAATGGTCCCAGGCATTGGTCGATGTGACCTTGTGGCCGACTCGCTCCTTGACGCTACGGCCGGCCCGTGGGTTGTCTTCACCGTCATAATGTCATCCAGCTGGATCACGGCCATGGTCTCGAGGGTGTGAACTCGTGCTCCTTTCGTGGTGAGCTCGTGGCTGCTTGTTCTTTTCCCTGCCGTGACTTGTTGATGACGCCTCATAGCCTTACTGACTTGTCGGCTGCGTCGTAGCCGGGAGGAGGAAAGTGGAACGTGTAGTCCTTGCTTTCGGCCGGCTCGGTTTCCCGTTGCAGCCGGTTGGCCCTGGCGACGAGCTCTTGAACCCAGTACATTTGCTGGCATAACTCCTCGCCTTGAAGATGAGGGAGTTCGGCAGCCGCTATCTCTGCCGCCTTCATGTTTTGGACCAGGCAACTGTACTCCAGTTGGATGATGTCGGGGTAGTCGTTCCTGGCGTGTTCCATGGCGTCGCCTAGGCCTCCTCCCCTGCGCCTGATCTCGTTCCACGCATTCATGTGACTTCTAGCCCGTTCGAAGCCATGGACGGTGTTGTACTCGCGCATAGTGGCGTTCAGCCGGCGCTGCGTTGATGTCAGGTGGAGCACTTTGTTGTACATGTGCTGTCGCACTTTCTCGAGCTCAGCCGCTGCGGTGGTTGGATCCGCACCCGGCGCGATCGGTGTGCTCATCAGCTCGAACTCCGCCTCAAGGTTGCGCTGGAGTTGAGAAGGTTCGCCAGCCTCGTGGACGGTTTTGCCGACGGCGCCTCCTGCAGCGGCATGCTCGACCATGTGCACCTCAGCATAGATAAGCTTGGTGTCGTCGCGGTCCGCACTGCCGGAGTCGAGGTAATCGAAGGAGGACCTCGAGTTGCATGTGCCGGCGTCGAAGGCCGATGGAGCCAAACACGTGAGAACCTCCTCCGGGTACTCCTTGGCGGCGACGGTGACGTAGACGGGGAAGTCGCCGAAGGTGACGATGACGCCTCCGCTGGTGAATCCCACATCGGCGAAGCTCTTGGTGTTGTCGATGATGCAGCCGATGGAGAGCACGAGGCCGGAGACGACGCGCCGGTCATCAACGGAACGGGATCCCGCGCAGAACATGACTCCGCTCGTCACTAGCCCCACGATGGGCGCCAAATGTCGTGGTGGCGTCAATGACATGTCCATCAGAGATGGAGAAGATGTGGAGCAAGGCGACGATGGTGCTCGCACGGGATTGAGTAACAAGCACGGCAAACACATGCGATGTACCCAGGTTCGGGGCCCTCTTGTGGAGATAACACCCCTATGTCCTGCACTTCTGCTTTCTTATTGCAAGATCACAAGATTCGGACTACAATGGTGCTCCTGGAGTTGTTTCTTGGTGAAAGTCGGCTTGGCTACTCAGCCGGCTGGAGGTGGAAGAAGGTGGTGATCGTGGTATGTGTCTCTGTGAGTGTGAACGTGTTGGCTCTTCAGTCTTTTTTGTCTGCCCCTCGCAGGGGGATCTAGCCCGCCTTATAAAGGCAGCGGGCTAGGGTTTGGGGTTACAAGGAAATTACAAGAAAGCCCCTATGACATCATCTACAGTACAGTCCGGCTTGAACTAGATCATCATGACATGTTGAGGTAATGCCCGACCGGACGTACTGTTCATCGGCGACGGTTGTGTGAGGCTGGCCCACTGGTACGGACTGGTCGGTTGGTCGGTCTGGCTGCCCTCAAGCCGGACGAGTTTGTCCGCCTTGATCTTGCCGGCTTGAACGATCTGGAGAATAGGTGTCTTGAGGGTATCTGGGAGTCATCTCCCCAACACATATAATTAGTATAAATTGATTTAACTAAACCCTCCCAGATGGAGTCAATTTTCACTACAACAAATCCGCATCCTCACATAATGTTACCTTCACTAGTCTCTTTACCAAATGGACCAAATCAATCACCTTATTTCCTATCAATGACCTCCTAATTCAATATTTAAAGATGTATTTAACACGATATATACAAGCCAATATTTTGTCTCGCACAATATTAAACAGGGATGGGTATTGAGAAGACAATGGTATATCTCCAAGCCATGCATGTGAAGGATACCATACGAGGTATACCCACCAAACTGACCATCTTTTTTCTCCCTTGCAATAACCACAACCAACATTTCAACTACACTATTGAAGAGAACATGAGATATGGGGTACCCCTGAGTCTTAGACCTTCGAATGTTTGAAAATAACGACCAATCTCATCATTTACACGGATTTGACACTTCCTCCCTTAATAAATCTAGCGACCCATTCGCACCATTTTTTATTAAACCCTTTAATCGTTAGCGTTTTTTGCAAAAAAATCTAATTGACCTTATCATAAGCTTTTTAAAAATCAATTTTTAAAAAGATGCCATCTAATTTTTTGCTTTGAATTTCAAAGATAGTTCCATATAATATGACCACCCCAAAAAGTGATTTTGCCCTAATAAAAACAAGAGAGAAAAATGATTTTGGATAGTTCCATAGACGCGTCTGACTTGGCTTAAAAGTTGATGGCCCAGTTTGTGGAGTGTCCCGCCCCCTCTGCCTCTCTATCGGAGTGGACCCTATATATCTCGTACCGCGCACGCTGCGAAGCGCCGCGTACCCCTCTGTGCTAGTGGGCCGGCCCAGTAAACCAGCCATTGATAAGTTTTTTCTATTTCTTTTTCGTTTTTCTTCTTTCTTCTTTCTTTTTTTATTTTTTCTTTTCTTTTTTGCCTTTTCTTTTTCTTTCTTTTCTATGTTTATTTTCTATTTTTCAAAAAAAAAAATTTAGTTTTATATTCCAATAAATGTTTTATGTTGTGGAAAAAATATGAGAAGTTTTTCCTTGTTAATAACATAAATCTTACTAAATTTATTTAATAACATAAAATGTTAATACTCGAAAAATTGTTTAAATAAGATAAATTTTCTTATTGAAATCGTTCAAAAAATTAAAAGTTCATATTAAAAAAAGGTTCAAATAACATAACTTTTTATGTTTCGAAAATCGTTCAAATGATATAAATGTTCTTAGTGAAAAATCGTTCAAATAAAATTCATATTTGAAAAATCGTTCAAATAACTTAATTGTTCATGTTTTGAACATCGTTCAAATAAGAAAATGTTCTTATTGAAAGATCGTTCAAAAAATAAAATTTCATATTAAATAATCATTCAAATGTAAAAAATGTTCTATTTTGAAAAACATTCAAATGACTTAAATATTTATATATGGAAAAATCGTTCAAATAATATATTTTTTATATTTAAAAATTGTTTAATAATATAGATGTTTCTTTTTTATTATTTTTCAATATGTAAATATTTTATTTTTTATAAACTATTTTTTTATTTTCTTATTTTCCCACAAACATGGATACATTGTTTTACTAAAAAAACAGAGAATAAAATAAAAAAGAGAAATTGTACCTTTTATTTAACCGAAATAGTACATGTATTGGGCCATAGTTGGAGCGGCCCATGAACCAAGCACTGCAGGCGGAGCTTATTCCCACGGAGACGGCGGAGTATAGGAGCCCCCCTCTATCTGTACCTTTTTTCTTTGCGAAATTTCAACGATCTATTAATTATCATCAATGGCAATACAAAGAGGAACAAAAGTAATAGAAAGTGCTAATGTCAAGCTTACACTGGCACCGGTAGGATGGAGGTGGCCACGAGGCTAGGGTTTGGGGAGGCTGCGGAGGGGGCAAGTGAGTGGAGTAGCCGCCGTTCGGGAGCCAGTCGGGAGTCCGGAGAAAGAAACTCAGCTTCCGTCACCTGCCAGCCCAGCTGTATATTTCCTGCCGCACCGAATTCCGCATGCAACTCTTTCTCCTCAAGCGGAAGCAGTAGCGGACGAAGAGCAGAGCATCCGAGGAAAGGTGAGATCATCGGGATGCTTCTTCTTCGGTTCGTTCGTGTCGTGAGCTACCGATCGAGCGGAGTGCGGGCGCGTCGGCGTCCCGCGACCAGTTTTGTTCTCCGTCGACGCCCTGTTTGTTTGCCGATTCCACCTGTTGTCGTTGCTGTTTTTGATTCGAAACTCGTGAGATCCTCTGCCTGCTTCTTTGCTTCGTTCGTCGGCTCGTGGGCTACCCATCGAGCGGAGCAGGGGTGCATCGGCGTCCCGTGACCAGTTTTGTTCTCCGACGACCCCACGTTTGCTGATTCCACTTGCTGTTGTTGCTGTTTTTGATTCGAAACTCGTGAGATCCTCTGCAGTTCTTCGGTTCGTGGGCTATTCATCAAGCCGCAAAGCACGGTGCGTCGGCGTCTCGTGACCCTTTTGTTCCCCAACGACGCCATGTTTATCGATTCATCTTGCTATCGTTGGTATTTTTGGTTCAAAACTCGTGAGATTACTTTGCTTCTTTGCTTCGTAGCCTACTCGGCTACTCATCGAGCAGAGCGTGCTGTGTCAGCGCTCTGTGACCATTTTGTTCGGAGACGATGCCATGTTTGTTGATTCCTCTTGTTATTCTTGCTGTTTCTTGATTCAAAACTCTGGTCGTGCTTGCTGCTGAGTCCTAATCAATGCACCTTGCCATGAAATCAAACATCCACCAAGTCATACGTCGTGAACCTGCTTCAGTTTTCTTTTGGTGAAGCGGTGTGGCTATTTTAGGATTATATCGCTCTTAAGACAGATGAGATCGTGCACTCTTGCTTATTCTACCCTCTGTTTGTGACGTGTGTGAATTTTATCTTTTTTACACACGACCCAAAAACATTGGTTTTGCGTGAAACGACTTTGTGAGCATACAGAATGTCGAGTTGTACGTGCGAATTTGTCCAATTTTTTTAACATTTGAAAATTTGCTTAAAATGTGTTTTAAAAACCGGAAGCATATGCTTGATGCGATCAATTGCAAAATTTAAAAATATTTTAAAGGTAAACAAACACTTTTCATTTCTGGCCTGGTAAAATGATTTTGTCGTGAACTGACACCTACTCCCAAGTCAAGGAAAAGAGTGACACCGCAAGTTCTTACATTGAAAATTGTACTACTGTGATGAGTTAACCTAGTACTACTTCTTTTGCAACATCAACTGTTTCTGGTTCACACTTGTTCAATTGAACTGACATGTCACACTTGTTCAATTGAACTGACATGTATCTAACTAGTTTCTGGTTCACACTTTTTGCGAGCAATATTTTTTCATTCGCAGTTTTCTTTGGTTCTCTTGTCCATCAATTCAAATGAGATGGTCGACCAGCTATAATTAAGGCAAGGCATAATCAAACCACAAATTGATCACACATATCAGTGAGAAGTGAGAAATTATGAAATGTTATTACATCCCTTAATACAAATCACCAAGTTTCTTGCCATATTTCACTTGCAGTATATAATTCAAATACATCCCTTCATACATATATACTAGTCTTCCTACTCTTTAATTCGAATCAGCAAGTCTACCACTCCGAGCGCCTCCTCTGCACTATTTATGTCAGTAGCTTCAAGCAACTCCCCGGCGAGGCTGCTCATCAACCAGCCTTTCCTTCCGTTTCTTTCCCACATTGTTATTAATCTACTCATGACTTGCCAGTAATGCACATGTGGTGTCACTGAGAGTGGGAGGCGTGATTCTTCAACGTGCCATTGCATGATATACGCGTTGCGTACGGAAAAGAATCTCAAACTTTCCGGTATCATTAGGCATATCTGGGCCCATGCTAATTTGGCCTCTTGAAGTGGAGTTTCACTAGGGAATCTACTTAAGCTATGGATCGCATCTAGCATCGCCTCTTTACCAAGTGGCACGTTAACAAGCAGTCTATGTGGTTTCTTTAAATCCTCATCTGTTGTTGCATACTCTTCGAGGAGCGATCTGTAGCTCTCCGTAAACTTGAGTGGGGTAAAAGGTTCAGGAAAGAGTTTTTCATACCCTTTTAGAGTTTGCAGGTGACCCGACTGATTGTTGTAGGCGAGATAATAGAGGTCGTCGTCGCAGAACCATAACGTAATCTGATCATTTCCCCGGCCACGCAGGGTGGGTTTGAACCACCTTCTTGGCGGCACTTCTCTCTTGCCAGTACGCGTGCGCTGTGGAGCCATAACATCGTGTTCGGCTATCTGCATTGGTGCCTCATTGTCGGCGAGATCCTGGTGGAACCTAGCCAGAAAAGCCGTGTGTTCGCCACTGACATAGTTGTGCTCCCACTCTACATCCTCTCCACAGATGGCCTTGGCAAATGATAAAATGATGCCCACCAAAAGTACGCCTGCAGCCCCTGTGGAAATTGAAATGAATTTGTTAAGATTAATTGCTAGTAAAGTATAGAAAAGGATAAGTACTAATAAATGATGCATGTCTAGCTGATTGTAGTACTGTAGTTTTCTTATGGAATATATATATAGTATTACATGGAGAGGTGGCATGCATCTCGTACTTCTGTATGATTGAGGACTCTTTTTCCCGGTTAAGTAGCAAACTAGGCTGTTGAGTAGAGCTTGCCTCAAGGGAATAAGGAGACGATATTTACTGAAAATATTATGCAACTATTCATCTACCCTCTCCGTATCAAAATATAAGATGTTTTAGCATTTCTTTTTCCATTCGTATCTAGACATGTTTTAGTGGAATGTTCAAATGAATCTTACACTAAAACATATCTATATACGGATGGAAAGAGAAATGCTAAAACATATTATGTTTTGATACAAAGTGAGTATATATTACTAGCTGTTCTAGTATTGTGTCCACGAAGATGCAAAAAAAAAAAAAGGAAAATAAACTATCCATCGGGAGGTACAACGATCTGGTTCAGTGGTCCAGTTCTTGCTAGACGTGCATCGGCTATACTCCCTCCGTTCCATATTAGATGACTATCAAATGGATGTATCTAGACGTATTTCATGTCTAGATACATCCATTTGATAGTCATCTAATATGGAACGGAGGGAGTAATTACGTTTGATGATTTAATTTTGCACGAGTTTGTTTGCTGATGAATGAAGAGGCCATTTGTGGACTTGTACATGAGTTGATTGCCGATCGATCGTGACAGATATTGTTTATTACAGGACATTCATAGTGGTGTCATGAAAAATCATGTACTCCTACTACATATGCATGCATTATACGATTATGTTATCCTAACTGCTCAAAATGGAAGCAGAACAGGCACAAATAACAAGAAAATATTACATTTTCCAACGAAGCTTCTGGCTGCAATAGTCCTTGGATCACCACGTGGCACCACCGGTTTCATTCTGTCACTCGTGCCCAGGAACAACAGGGGGCATGAACCCACTATCTAGCATAAATACCCTCTCTTGGAGATACACATAATCACTTGGCCAAAGTAACTACGCACATCGGAAAGCATGCAAGAACATAAATTACTCATATAAGAATCATGCACAGTCTGAACATAACTTCATAATCCATTGGATCCCAGCAAACACATCACATAGCATTACAATAATCGATCTTCATCATGTTAGGCAGCTCACAAGATCATAAGATATGAAGCACAAGAGAGAGAGACTACCAACTAGCTACTGCCATGGACCCGTAGTCCAAGGTGAGACTACTCACAAATCATCCCGGAGGAAGGCATGGTGATGAAGAGCCCTCCGGGATCGATCTCCCCTCCGGCAGAGTGCCGGGATCAGCTTCAGATTGGACCCCGAACTAGGGTTTTCGGTAACGGCGCGTCGGGGTCGAGTTTCTGGAAAATAATCGCCGCCTCGACGTTTTTAGGTTAATTGTGATTTTATAGGAGTCGGAGGGGGCCGAGGAGGTGCCCACAGGGTAGGGGCGGGCCCCACCAGCGGGTCCGCCCCAGGTCGCGGCTGCTACCCGCGTGCGCCCTGTGGGTCGCCTCCGAGGCTGCCCTTCGGACTCCGTCTTCGTCTTGGCGTAAAAATAATCCCCGTAAATTTTCGTCCAATTTCGAGAATATTTACAGAAGTAAATTTCTGAAACAAGAAGACAGCAAAAACAGGGAACTGGCACTGGGCATCTTGTCAATAGATTAGTCCGACAAAATGCATAAAAAATGATATAAATGATAGTAAAAACATGTGACAATATCACAAAACTAGCATGGATCACTCAAAAATTATAGATACGTTTGAGACGTATCAATATACACCCTCCGTATCAAAATGTTTGGACTTTTGCTTTCCATCCGTAAGATGAAAAGCAAAAGTCCAAAACATCTTATATTTTGATACGGAGAAAGTACGTCAGTAGAATTAAAATGACAAAGCGTTCTCCAGTATGAATCCCGGGAACCGATGCCCACGAAAAACATATTGCCACGAACCAAATAGTGTTCTACACTAGAGTAAGAGAGCACGGGTTCATGAATGAATTTTTATGTTGAATCGCATTATGCGACCAAGAAGAAGAGTATGTTCAACCATCCCCTTCCTACCAGAGTCGACATAGTATTGGTTCCATTTTATCGGTCCTCACTACCCTTGTGCTCTTCAGACGTAGGGCAAAGAGCATGGCAACATACATTTTTTTTCCGGGAAACCGTGGAGAAGGTCAGGGCAAGTTGACATTTAGTTTGTTTGCTCACTGGCAATGCGATCTCTGGCACGCAACTTCACATGATGCTTCTGTTGAGTTCGCCCACATGGCCAAACGTCGTGAGATATTTGAATTCTTGTATAATCATTATCCACAAAATTTCGATGGTCTAGATAGAGATGAAAGAAGTATTGTCAAATTACTACTACTCGACCATCGAAATTTTGACAATACTTTTTTCATCTCTATTAGAGTAAAAAATAGACTTTTTAATTTACTGAAAATATGTTAAATAAATATACAATATATTGTATTACCAATCTGGTAATTGTTGCTTTATTATAACCGGTTGCTTGCATCCATGATATCACTCGGATTCTAGTACTCCATCCGTTCCTGAATATAATATGTTTTAGCTCTTTTTAGATTCGGATGAATTTAGACATAAAGTGTGTTTGCTCACTCGTTTTAGTTCGTATGTAGTCCATTCTCCAAAGAGCTAAAACATCTTATATTTAGCAACGGAGAGAGTATGTGCTTAGATCCTGGCACCGTACGGGAAAGTTCATCTGAACACAATTATTTGAATTTATGATATACTTATCATGCCAATCCAAAGAACAATTACTGTCAGTAGTGAGCAACTTAACCTGAAACAGTGACACTGTAATATATAATATCTCTTTCTATGTGATATTGGTTTGTATATCTCAAAGACTATAGAGAAACTATTAGAAACTCACTTCAGTCTTTGAGAAAGCCCGGGATAAAACAAGTAATTATTTTAACGGTTCCTTTTAGGAGTACTCCTAACTATGTTGTGTAGGTATGTTCAGAAAAAGGCCACAAAGACATGTGGATGAAGTGAAGAAATTCTTCCACTTTCAAACACAAGTGACAAATGGAGAATTATTCCAATTTGATTTAAGAGTAATAAATTACTAGCCAAGTTCGGGCGCGGCGTCACACCGTGCTGCTTTAGTAAACATATATAAAAAATGCATGGTTATAGCTATCTAGGCATGCGAGCATCGGTGGAATTAAGTAGCAGTAAGAACAACTCAGTTGCTTTCTTAAAAAAAAGGTAGCACTCGGTTGTTATACATATGCAAAAATGCATGGTTTAAGATGATCAAATACAAAGGACCAAGAATGTACAGGGAACAACCCCCAAAGCTATTTTTTCCCGAGAAATAGAAGAATACATGTAATGTATGTGAATTATAATAATACGAATGAGTAAAGGATGCATGTGGTATTTGGTGGAAACAAATCGGGCAAAGAAAATCACAATTAATATAGATCTGTTGATATGGAAACTACCTACCGGCCGCGCGCACGTTCCTTTGCAAATCGAACGGACGGACGAAGTAACACACATCCTACGGCAGGAGACTAGTCCGATACTCCGATGGAAGTTTACTAGGAGTCGCCCTTCCGACTCCGACCAAAAACAGCTGAGATGCGGCATGTAGGGATTGTTTCGGAGTGAAACCAGAACCAACTCTAACCAACGACCCACCTACCCTTGATATATATCTATTTCTCCTTAATAATTGTGGGAAGTGCAAAGCATCGAGAGACCTCTAGCTACCTGCTGTTTGGGCCGCGCGCGCAGCTGCATGCCAATCCAGTCGATGGATCTACTACCCGGCGACGTGCTGGCGGACGTCCTTGGTCGTCTGATGCCACGCAGCCTTGCCGCCTGCCGTTCCGTCAGCAAGGCGTGGCGAGCCTTGGTCGACGCCTTCCGCCTGCTGCGCAAAGACCTCCTTCCCTTCTCTCTGGCCGGCATCTTCGTCGTCTACAACAAGGTTTGCGCCGAGCACTTGTCGCCTACCTTCTTCTCGCGCCCCTCCATTGGGGCCAGGATCCAAGGAAACCTTGGATACCTGGACGCCATCCGCTCGGACTGGTCGCGTATCAGGGGCCACTGCAACGGCCTCCTCCTCCTTCACGAGGGCGTGGTTAATCCTGCCACACAGCAGTGGGCATGCTTGCCGCCTTACCCTGATCGAACGCGGGTCAAGGGATTTGGCCAGTTTGACTTCCTCGCGTTCGATCCCACAGTCTCGTCGCACTTTGAGGTGTTTTTCATGCACTGCGTCCTCCGCCGGTATGCCGACCACACTGAATTAGACACTACTACTACTACTGCAAGCCCAAAGTCGGAGTGGCCGCCATCGCCCTACGTTATGAGCGTCTTATCGTCAAAAACATGGCGGTGGGAGGAGAGATCTTTTGTCAGGGAAGGGATGGCTGTAAGATCCGTCGCAAACCACGTAGAACCGTTTTTGCAAAGCGTGTACCGTCATGATGCTGTGTACTGGAGGGGACGGCTCTACGTGTACCAACTCTATTTTATCATCAGGTATATATATGTCTTGTATATATATATATATATATATATTCTTAGCACTGACTGCGTTTGCTAACAAATTTTATTTGTGCAGATTAAGCTTAGAGGATAATAAGTACCGAGTAATTCAACTCCCCCCAATGAATGAAGATTGTGGACAGATCACACCATATTTAGGAAAATCCATGAAAGGGGTGTACTACGGGTTCGTCCATGGTTGGTGCAAGCTTCAGATATGGTTTCTCAATGAATCAATTGATAACACTGAGTGGACGCTCAGGCACGAGATTGACCTCAAGCCCTTGCTTGCAAATTTTCCTTGGAAACATGGTGATGGATCTTGGTTCGTACAAGGTGCCAACCATGATGCACAAGAGGAAGAGAAACCGGAATGGGATTCGGACAACGATGATAGCACTATTGCTACTGCAACTGCTACCGAAGCTGATGTTCAGAAAGGGTTCCATGGATATATGTCCATACTTGGATTTCATCCTTACAAAGAGATTATATTTTTGCACACCTCGTCCACAAGAGTAATCGCCTATCATCTAAATAGCTCCAAAGCTGAGGATCTCGGTTGCTTACCCTTGGATGGTGATGATGAGATACGGTCGTCTTGTACATACACGCCTTGCTGGATGGAGAGCTGCTTGAGCGAAAATAGTTTAGAAGCCAATATTGAGCTCTAGCATGTAGTGCTAGCTTGCAACAAGTTACATGTTTAATGAAAATAGATTAGAGGCCAATATTGAGCTCTAGGATGTATTGCTTGCAGCAAGTTACCTATTTATTGGCGTTGAATTGTCGTCCATTTACGTGAAACTCCTATAAATTTTTCGTATTAAAAGATCGTCACCTCTGTCGCAGAATCAGACGTGTAGTGAACTACGTAAGAGTGACCCCGTAGGGCAATCGCTAGGCATAGCCACTGTGGAAACTTAGGGCAACTCACGATACATTGATCGGGTGCACTGGACACGTATATGTGAGTACAAGGTGGCCCTCTACTCAACACAATATACACATACACAATATATTCAACACCCCCCCCCCCCCCCCCCCCCCCCGCGCGCGCGCAGTCGAAGCGTCGCCAGAGATGCAGAGACTGGACCGAAACTCCTCGAAGGTGGCAGTAGGCAGTTCCTTAGTCATCACATCGGCGAACTGTTGTGCAGTCGGAACATGGAGAACTCGAGTGCGGCCGAGAGCTACCTGTTCACGCACAAAGTGAATATCAAGCTCAATATGCTTCGTCCGGCGATGATGAACAGGGTTGGTGGAAAGGTACACAGCAGAGACGTGGTCACAGTAGACAACCGTGGCTTGTGAGACGTCGTGATGCAACTCCTGAAGAAGCTGTCGTAGCCAGGTGCACTCAGCGACTGCGTTCGCCACAGCTCGGTACTCGGCCTCCGCGCTGGAGCGCGACACGGTGGGTTGTCATTTCGACGACCATGAGACAAGCGAAGGACCGAGGTAGACACAGCAGCCGGAGGTGGAGCGCCGTGTATCAGGACAGCCAGCCCAATCAGCATCGGAATAGGCCACCATATCCATAGAAGGAGATGCCGTGAGGGTGAGTCCAAGGTACATCGTGCCACGGATATAGCGGAGAATCCGTTTCACGAGCGTCCAATGGGAGTCACGAGGGGCGTGCATATGAAGGCACACCTGCTGAACAGCATACTGCAGGTCGGGTCTGGTCAGCGTCAGGTACTGAAGAGCACCAACAATGGACCGGTAGAAGGTGGCATCCGACGCCGGTGAACCGTCCTGAGCAGAAACCTTGGCCTTAGTGTCAACTGGAGTAGCAACAGGATGACAGTTGAGCATACCGGCGCGCTCAAGCAACTCATGCGCATACTTCTGTTGATGAAGAAAGAAGCCGTCGGGACGCCGGTGAACCTCAATACCAAGGAAGTAATGAAGAGCATCCAAATCCTTAATGGCAAACTCGTCGCGCAGCCGTTGAGTAATCTGCTGAAGAAGAGCTGCGGAGGAAGCCGTCAGGATAATGTCATCGACGTATAGGAGCAAGTAAGCAGTCGTGTCACCATGGTGATAAACGAACAGCGAGGCATCCGAGCGAGTAACACGGAAGCCCACTGTCTACAGAAATCCGGCGATACGCTGATACCAGGCGCGAGGCGCTTGCTTGAGGCCGTAGAGAGACCGAGACAGCAAGCACACGTGACCAGGATGAGTGGCGTCAACGAAACCAATAGGTTGCTCACAGTAGACCTGCTCCGCAAGATGACCATGAAGAAAGGCGTTGGAGACGTCCATCAGATGAACCGGCCAGCCGCGAGAGACCGCTAACTGGAGGACAGTGCGGATCGTGCCCGGTTTGACAACCGGTGCAAAAGTCTCGGTGAAGTCGACTCCAGCGCGCTGACGAAAACCGCGAACCACCCACCGAGCCTTGTAGCGCTCAAGAGTGCCATCCGAGCGGGTCTTATGACGAAAAACCCACATGCCGCTGATGATGTTGGCACGAGGTGGACGGGGAACCAGTGTCCAAGTACGGTTCCGCTGTAGAGCGTCAAACTCTTCCTGCATCGCGGCAAGCCAGTGAGGATCCCGAAGGGCTGCCCGGGCGGATGCGGGAACCGGGAAGGCTCGGAGGTGGACGCAGCGAGAAGATACTCGTCCCGGGAGTATCGCAAGTTCGGACGATGAACGCCAGTCGGAAACCGCGTCATAGGGCCAGGCGGGGCCGCAGTCGATAGTGGCGAGGCGGCAGGAGCCCCGGCCACGCCAGAGGCCGAAGGAGCAGGCGACGCCGCAGTCGGAGAGGACGGCGCGGTCGACGCCGGGGACGCCGAGGGGGTGGGCGATGCCACACCGGCATCCGGTGGTGAGGGGGCGCGGCCAGAAGCGGTGGCCGCAGCTCGGCCCCTGTCGCGAGGGGCGCCGAAGCCTGGCGGTGGTCTGCGAGCCGAGCGAGACCGTCCAGCGGGCGGAGTCACAGAAGGGCCGCCGGCGGCCGGCGACAAGTCGATGGCATCGGGTATCTACTGAAAGGGAAACATGTACTCATCAAAGTAAACATGTCGCGAAGTGAACACACGGTGTGAGGCGGGATCATAGAAGCGATATCCTTTGGTGTTGGGTGGGTAACCAAGGAAGACGCAGGCAACAGATCGAGGTGCAAGCTTATGCGGCGCGGTGGCAGCGATGCTAGGGTAGCAGAGGCAGCCAAAAATGCGAAGCTCGTCATAAGATGGTGGTGCACCGAAGAGAAGGTGGTGGGGAACAAAGTTGCCGCGAGTACGGCAGGGGCGAAGGTTAAGAAGAAGTGAGGTAGTAGCAATAGCGTCAGGCCAGAAGCGCGGAGGCACATTGGCGTAAAAGAGAAGCGTGCGAACACAGTCGTTCAGGGTGTGAAGAACGCGTTCGGCGCGACCGTTTTGTTGCGAAGTGTAGGGACAAGTGAGACGAAAAGTCGTGCCATGTGTGGTGAGGAGAGTGCGAACAGCCAGGTTGTCGAACTCCTTCCCGTTGTCTGTTTGTAACGCGAGAATGGGACGCCCAAACTGCGTGGAGACATAGGAATAACTTGCTGCAAGAGTGGCGATAGTATCTGACTTGCGACGCTGTCGTGGGGCTACCTTTCAGGTGCCCCACGGTGGTGATACCTGGGTCACGCCAAGTGAAGCCCATTGAAGCCCATGAAGTATACCGGGCGGCCCAAGTAGTCGGTTAGGCCGATGAGAGTTCTCCTTATCTTGTAACGTGCAATCTGCACCATCCACCCGAGACCTGGCCGGTGATATAAAGGCCAGGAGGGTGCGTCGTTTAGGTCAAGCAACCAGCAAGCAAACCCTAGCGAGATTGCATCTCGCCATTGTAGCCACCTCAATAATTCCAGACAAGCAGGAGTAGGTCTTTACCTCACCTCGAGGGGCCGAACCTGGGTAAAACTCGCCCCCTGTTAGCCGTCACAGCCACCAACGTTCTCTCTCTCTCCCCCTCAATCAACCCGGGGTGTACAACCTTGGGATTTGCCGAGTCCACTCCTCGTCAATTGGCGCCGTCTGTGGGAAAGAACAGATCGTTGGAGCCATGGTTGCGCCGGCCTCATCAACAATGAAGAACGGCATCAGCGCCAGGGAGTCGATCTACACCGGCTTCCTCGAGTTCGTCCACCACTCGCCGGCGGATCTCCCGGCGTACGCTGAGGTGCAGCAGAGCACGTGGATTACCTTCGGTAGTCTGCGATATCTCGTGGACAGTCGCGGAACGCTCCGGCCCACGCTGGCCACGTTGCGCGCGACGGACACGCCAGCATCTACACCGACTGCGCCGACCGCGGCTTCACCCGCCACGGCGATCGTGCCATCGACTGCCGTGAAGATCGCGTCTACTTCGACTGCGTCAGCACCATCTACGACCGCGTCAAAAGCGACTGCGGTGACCACACCCGCGGTTACCAGAAAAATCGCATCTACTGCAACCTTGGCGCGGAACAAGTCTACTCCAACCTTCTTGTCCGCGCCTCGGACGAAGTCAAAATTTACGCCAATTTCGCCTACGCCAACCGCGCCTCTGCGTCGCGGAGTCGCCAGTAGCAGCGGCCGTGGCACCCGCCACGTCGCTGTGATCTTCGACTCCGAGCATAGCTCGGACGAAGGAAGCAGGACCGGGAGCATCAGCCCCACTCGACGGGTTTACCCCGCGCAGGTCTATATGGCCAGCCCAGCAAGATCCAACGGCGGGGAACACGTATACCCGCTGGAGGTGACCATGCCGGACAGGGTGACAAGACTCACCATCACTCGGGAGATGGCGATCCAGGCCATGAAGCACGTGGACGAGGGCACGTTCCCTTCACCAGATGAACCCCGAGAAGACCAACTGGCGGTCCAATACTTGCTTTGGAAGGAGTCCGAGCGAGTTCGCCAGGAGAAGGCCGATCTGATTCGGCGCAAAGAACTAGCCGACGCGTCGAGTGCCAGGAGGGCAGCACACTCGTTTTTGGCCGGATCGGAGGAAGTTTCGCAAGGAGGACGTCACAGGGCTCGCATGCCACGGGTCCCAGAAGCCGATCGCGTCCACCTCACTCGCAATCTGGAGTCGTCATTCATGACGGAAGATGCGGACGGAATCCCCGTCCCCAAGACACCCGCTTCGGCCCTCATGGCGGTCGAAACCTACCTGCGACTAACACAGCCGCCGGAGGGTGACGCCCACGCCCGCCTCCACAGGCGACAAATTCAATCCCTCAAGGAAGTCGAGGAAGTCTTGGCGAAGTCAGCACCAGCAGGAAGGGTGCACGAGAATCGAGACCGCCGCGATCGTGAACCCACACCACTTGCAGACCCAGCCCCAATTCGACTGCGACAGCCGCAGCCAGGCGAAGATGTCCGTAACATCGTCGCACAGAGAAGGGTGGACCGCAGTCGACGGCTGCGAGCGGCGAGTGCACAAGCCAACGACTACGACGACGACGACTTCGAGCCACGCGGAGCCGCATGTTTCAGCTTCAACATCCGCGACACGAAGATGCCCAAAGGCTTCAAGCTAATAGCAGAGACACCCAAGTATGATGGGAAGCAAGACCCAAGGGACTGGCTGGAAGACTACCTCATCGCGTGCAGCTGTCAAGGTGGTACTTCGACTACTGCCATGCAGTACATCCAGTTGATGCTCACGGGATCTGCTCGCGGGTGGCTCAACACTCAGCCCAGGGACGCTTTCAGCACCTGGGACGAGTTCAGGAACGCCTTCGTGAAGAGTTTTCTGGGGACATACGCAAGGCCAACAACCCTCATTGAGCTCCAGGCGTGCAAGCAAGGTCGAGACGAGCCACTCCGTTCGTACATCCAGCGGTGGACCTTACTTCGCAACACCATGGATGGAGCCACCTCAGAGGACAGGGTGATGGATGCATTCATGCACGGCGTTTACCGCCGCGACCTCCGTGAGGAGTTCGGTAGGCTTAGGCCGAGGAACATGATCGAGCTCATGCAGATAGCCAACCAGTGGGCAGATGGAGAAGACTCTGTTCGTGACGCACCACGATCCCCGAGGCAAGAAGCAGGACCCAGCAACTGGCGAGAAGGGCGCCTGAAGAAGAAGCCGCGTTACGTCGGCAACGACTCGATCGAGTTAGTAGCGGCGGGATTCGAAACCCCCCGTGAGAATGAAAGGCAATACAACCAGGACGGTGGCAGCAGCTACCATAGAGACGGAAGTCGCAAGCGCGAGTGGCGGAGACGCCCACTGACTGAGGAAGAAGAGTTAGAGCAACCTTGCAAGCATCACATGTTCAGGGACCCAGAAACAGGCAAGTGGGGATCCCGCCACCTGTTGAAGGATTGCAGAAAGGCGCAAAAGATATACAGGGCGTTCGCGCGAATAGTCCCCCAGAACGGACAACGCGATAATCAAGCAGCACCCGTGGCACAGCCAGCCGCACAGCTGGCCCTCCAGGCGCCACCTCCTCCTCCAGTCGCCAACCCAGCGCAAGCAGCGCTGGCTTTCTACCCGCAACAGCAACAACAGCCACAGCCACAGCCGCAGGATCCTGCTAACGCGTTCCCGGCAGCACGTGGGCAGATCAACATGATACAGAAGGGACGTCCTTCCAACAGGACCCAGAAAATCATCACCCGCCAGGTCTACCAAGCACTCACCAATCCACCTGCAGTACCCGATTACCTGAGAGGATCAGAAACAACGATCACTTTCTCCAGAGCGGACCACCCGCCGGCGATACCACGACCCGGGCACGCTGCTCTGGTAGTCGAAGCTCAGATCGGGGAGTACACCTTGAAGAAGGTGTTCATGGATGGAGGCAGCGGTATAAACATCATCTTCGCCGACACCCTGAGAAGGATGAACAGGTCAACATCCAACTTAACACCATCAGCAAATACCTTCCACGGTATAGTACCAGGGCAAGCAGTCACGCCCATGGGAACCATTACACTCGATGTCATATTCGGCACACCCGAAAACTTCCAGCGAGAGGCGATCGACTTTGAGGTAGTCGACTGGAAGTCGCAATATCATGCCATACTGGGTCGTCCGGCCTTCGCCAGGTTCATGGCAGTGCCACATTACGCCTACCTCCTGCTCAAGATGCCGGGACCAAAGGGTGTCATCACGGTGAAAGGCGACTTCGACCGGTCTGACAGCTGCGACCGCGAGTTCAGCAGGATTTCTGAGTTCTTTGGGATGGACGAGCAGCTGGAGATGATGGCAGTCGACAACGACAGGACTCTGTTCCCGCCACGGAAGAAACCATCCAAGGAGTCGACATTCAACACAAGCGACGACACAAGGGCTCACCAGGTACACCCGACGGACACCGACAAGACGGTCAGGGTATCATCAAGCCTGACTAACGCATAGGAAAGCGCGCTCGTCGAGTTCCTGCGCGAGAACTGGAAGATATTCGCCTGGCAACCTTCTGACATGCCAGGCATACCAAGGGAACTCGCCGAGCACTCCTTACGCGTCCGCAAAGATGCCAGACCAGTCAAGCAGTCCATGAGGCGCTTCGCGGGTCCCAAGAGAGATGCTATCAGCAAGGAGATCGACCGGCTGCTTCACGCCGGATTTATTCGGGAAATAAAGGATTCAGAGTGGGTAGCGAACCCGGTGCTGGTGGAGAAGAAGAAGACGAAGAAACTACGCATGTGCGTCGACTTCACCGCCATCAACAAATGCTGCCCCAAGGATCACTTTCCGCTCCCGCGGATTGATCAGATCGTCGATTCGACTGCAGGCTGTGCACGCCTATCCTTCCTGGATGCCTACTCTGGGTACCAGCAGATCAGGATGAAAGTCGAAGACCAGGAGAAGACGGCGTTCATCACACCACACGGTGTATTCTGTTACCAGATGATGCCCTTCGGGTTGAAGAACGCTGGAGCCACATACCAGCGCACGATGCAGGCCTGCTTGAAGGAGCTCATAGGACAGATTGTCCAGGTCTATGTCGACGACATAGTCGTCACCACCCGCACAGAGGACAGCCTCATCGACGACCTCCGCAAGGTCTTCGACGCGCTCAACAAGTACCAGATCAAGTTAAACCCAGAAAAGTGCGTCTTCGGCGTCCCAGCCGGAGAATTACTGGGGTACCTTATTTCTGCGAGAGGAATCGAAGCCAACCCTGAGAAGGTGTAGAACATACTCGACATGCCTGCACCGACCAAGCTTCATGAAGTACAACGCCTAGCCGGCAGAGTCGCAGCGCTCAGTCGGTTTATTAGTAAGTTGGGAGAAAAGGCCCTGCCCTTCTACCAACTGATGAAAAAGGCAGACAAATTCGAGTGGACAGAGGAGGCACAAGATGCATTCGACAAGCTAAAGCAGACCCTCACAACTCCTCCAGTGCTGGTGGCACCACATGAGAATGAGCCACTGTACCTGTATGTGGCAGCCACGAAGAGGGTGGTCAGTACCGTACTCGTGGTCGAGCGGGAGGAAGAAGGAAAGACTCACCCTATTCAGCGACCAGTGTATTACCTCAGCGAAGTGCTAACCGATTCCAAGCAGCGGTACCCGCACTACCAGAAGCTGGCATACGGAGTCTTCATGACGTCCAGAAAGGTGGTCCACTATTTCTCCGAGCACCCGATCACGGTGGTAAGCTCCTCTGCCTTATCCGACATCCTCACTAACCCAGCCGCGAAAGGAAGAGTCGCCAAGTGGGTTGTCGAGTTAGGGCCGTGGGGGCTGAAGTACGCACACCCGAAGGCAATCAAGGCCCAGGTCCTCCCAGAGTTCACCACAGAGTGGATAGAAGCACAACTGCCCGACGAGCCCGACTTGTCCAATGCATGGACAATGTATTTTGATGGATCCAAGAAATTCAACTCAGCCGGAGCAGGAGTCGTGCTCATTTCACCCAAAGGCGACAAGCTGAAATACGTGCTGCAGATGAAGTTCCCAACTCCTTCCAACAACGAAGCAGAGTACGAAGCCCTGATCCATGGCATGCGGATGGCCCAGAACTGCGGCGCCACTCGCCTCATGATCTACGGCGACTCCTATCTGGTTGTGCAGCAAACCATGAAGCAGTGTGATGCCATCGCCGACAACATGATAGCCTACAGGGAGTTGTACAATCAGCTGGAAGGCCTCTTCGACGGCTGTGAACTGCGGCACATCGGCCGCGAAAGCAACGAAGAAGCTGACATCCTGGCCAATCTAGGATCAGATCGAGCTCCGGTGCCACCCGGAGTCTTCCTCGAGTGCATCACACAGCGCTCAATCAAGGTCCGGCCCCCGCCGGGACCCTCTACATCGACAACAAGCACCGCCAACCCGCCAAGCACGGAGAAGGAGGTCACGGAGATAATGCTAGTCGAGCCCACGTGGACAAGCCCGTATCTGGCCTACATGCTGCACCAGCGGCTGCCGGAGAACCCAGTCGAAGCCAAGCGCATCGTCCGCCGTTCCAAAGGCTTCACCATCATCAATGGCGAGCTCTACAAGAGAAGCATCTCAGGAGTACTCCAAAGGTGCATCGACCCAGCCGACGGCCAAGCAATCCTACTCGACATCCACGCTGGCATATGCGGGCACCACGCGAGCAGTCGAGCACTGGTGGCCAAGGCCTTGCGAGCAGGGTTCTACTGGCCCACCGCAATGCAAGACGCAGAGGAACTGGTCAGAAAATGCGTTGGCTGTCAGGAGTTTGCCAACAAGCCGCATGCACCAGCGTCGGCACTGAAGACAATACCACTCGCGTGGCCCTTCGCGCAGTGGGGACTCGACATGGTAGGTCCCTTCAAGAAATCCTCCCCAGGCGGGCACACTCACCTCCTGGTGGCAGTCGACAAGTTCACGAAGTGGATCGAGGCGGTCCCAATCACAAGCTCAACCGCAACCTCAGCGGTCAACTTCATCAGGTCAATCATCTTCAGGTTCGGTGTGCCACACGGCATCATCACCGACAACGGGACGAACTTCACAGCCGAAGAATTCAGGGATTTCTGCTCTGAACAAGGTGTCAAGCTCAGCTATGCATCTGTCTCGCACCCGCAGTCCAACGGGCAAGTCGAGAGGGCCAATGGCCTAGTCGGCAAAGGCATTAAGAAGCGTCTGCGAGTACCATTGAAGCGAGCCGCAGGAGCCTGGGTGGAGGAGCTACCAAGTGTGCTGTGGAGCCTACGCACCACGCCAAACAGATCTACCCAGTATACACCATTCTTCATGGTGTACGGTGCCGAAACAGTCCTGCCCTGCGACATCAAATTTGAGGCTCCACGAGTGGTGGCATACGACGAGTCTGATGCTGAAGAAGCACTTGAAGATGATGTGGATGTCCTGGATGAGGCACGCGACATCGCCCTCAGCCGCACAGCTGTGTACCAGCAAGACCTGCGCAACTACCACGGTCGGCGACTGCGGCCTAGAGCATTCGTCCCAGGAGACCTGGTCCTCCGGCTCAAGCAGAAGAAGGTGCACAAACTCGCCTCCCCATGGGAGGGGCCATACATTGTGACAGAGGCAATCGGCAATGGAGCTTACCGCCTGAAGGACTCGAAGACAGGGACAGTCTGCAGCAATCCGTGGAACGTGGCACAGTTACGCCGCTTCTACGCCTGATCAACCCCAGCTTGTAAGCTTCACCTTGTTAAGTAGCAGCAGGTTTCTTACGCACTCTTTCCCTCGCCAGGGTACCTAAGGGGACTGGAAGGGTTTTAACGAGGCGGCCTGTTTGCGAGAATCAAAGATATTTGAAGGAAAAGACTTGTCATTTCTTCCTTTGGAGCAATCAACCTAAATCCTAGGCCGCCACTCGAACCACTCGGGGGCTCGCGCCATACAGGTCTAAGTCTAGCCTAGGCCGCCACTCGAATCACTCGGGGGCTGCGCCACACAGGCATAACTCGAAAATCCTAGGCCGCCACTCGAACCACTCGGGGGCTCGCGCCATACAGGTCTAAGTCAGCCTAGGCCGCCACTCGAATCACTCGGGGGCTGCGCCACACAGGCATAACTCGAAAATCCTAGGCCGCCACTCGAACCACTCGGGGGCTCGCGCCATACAGGTCTAAGTCCAGCCTAGGCACCACTCGAACCACTCGGGGGCTGCGCCACACAGGCATAACTCGAAAATCCTAGGCCGCCACTCGAAACACTCGGGGGCTCGCGCCCATACAGGTCTAAGTCTAGCCTAGGCCGCCACTCGAACCACTCGGGGGCTGCGCCACACAGGCATAACTCGACAATCCTAGGCCGCCACTCGAATCCACTCGGGGGCTCGCGCCATACAGGTTTAAGTCTAGCCTAGGCCGCCACTCGAACCACTCGGGGGCTGCGCCACACAGGCATAACTAGAAAATCCTAGGCCGCCACTCGAATCACTCGGGGGCTCGCGCCATACAGGTCTAAGTCTAGCCTAGGCCGCCACTCGAACCACTCGGGGGCTGCGGCCACACAGGCATAACTCGAAAATCCTAGGCCGCCACTCGAATCACTCGGGGGCTCGCGCCATACAGGTCTAAATCCAGCCTAGGCCGCCACTCGAAAACCCCTCGGGG